>JARYHS010011408.1:103944184-104074708 GCA_031002005.1 Vandiemenella viatica
TAGGTTACTAACGATTATCTTTTTTCTGGCTTTGAAAGAGATGTGATCAGCAGTGGTGTTTACATCAAGGCTTCCACCGCAGCAACGACGCACAAGATACCTAGAAGGAATAGTGCCAACATGTACCCACTAAACTCCCTAGCAAGCGCTAACTGAATTCCCTAACTGTTCACAGTCACACTAGCAGTTTGTTTTAAACAGAGAAACTTGCTAAGGACATTAGTTTCTCTAGCGACGGTGATACCTATTTGCATTCGTGCAGCGGGTCGAGAGGACATGAATCCCTGCATGTTCACTGAAGAGTAGGCGGTGATCCAATATAAGCCGCCGGTCGCAACTAATGTATTCTAATGTATTCAGTAGTAGTTAGGATATCGCCCACAGCGCCAGATTTATGTCTCTGGAGATGCTGGCCGGAATACACTGTGTGCCAGGTTTTGCAGGCTGCTCACCGACAAAGTCAGTGCTGATACCATCACAAGCTTTCTCCACTCTTTCTTTTGGTTGCTACATAATAACTAGTCGCTGAATGCCAATCTGAGTATGCAATTATAATAGACTGCTGATAACTTATGTTCTGCAAAACTTGTTCTGGTCTAAAACTTGGATGTTCCTGCGCTTACTGCCTCAGGTCATGTTTAGCCACATGTTTTATTCCATTCACTAGGTATATTAAACGAACTGCAAAATATTTGCTCAATTTATAAATAGACAATATCATACTCTAAATAATTTATCTACATCTATATCCATACTCTGCAAATAACAAACATTGTGGGTGGCAGAGGGTGCTAAGCACCAATCCTAAACCCGCCCATTCCAATCCCGAATAGTGCGAGGAAAGAAGGAAAACATATAAGTATCACTAAGGCATCTTATTTCTCTAATCTTATCCCTGCGGTCATTGCGACCTAAATAGGTTGGCGGAATAAGTATTTCATTGCACTCAAAATTTAATTTTTTCGCATATTCTCCAATGAACTCGAAGCAAGCTACGTCGTCTGTCTTCCTAACTATCCCAGCCCAATATATGTATCAATTCTGTGACGCTTTCATAAGGGCTGTAACAACAAGTCATGAAGCGAGTGGCTCTCCTCTGCATCCTCTCCATTGAGTCAATAAGGCCCTTGCTATACGGATCACAAACTCCACAACAGTAATCCAGATGCGGACGCACTAGTGTTTGATACGCTATCTCCTTTATATGAGCATTAAAATTCCTCAAAATACGACCTATGAATCGTAATTTAGAATTAGCTTTGCCTACGACGGAAGTTATGTGCATATCCCATTTCATGTTGCTTTCTACTATCACCCCCAGATACTTCACGAAATCAACCGTGTCAACAGCTGAATTGTTTATTTTGTACTCGTGAACAAACTGATTCTTTTTGTTACTTATCCTCATTGCCTTGCACTTTTTGCATTTAAGTGTAAGCTGCAATTTACGGCACCAATCGAAAGTAGCATCCAAATCGCGCCTGAATTTCTAAGCAATCGTCGGAGCACCTTATTTCCCTATAGATAACTGCATCGTCGGCAAACAATCGCAACCAGCATTTGACGTTGTCACCTAGATCGTTTATAAATATTAAGAAAAGAAGTGGTCCTATTACACTTCCTTGAGAAACGCCCGAAGTAACATTTATTTTAGAAGAGGCTTCCCCGTCAACAACGACATACTGTGATCGACCAGTTAGAAAATCACGTATCCACTCGCAAATCTGAGTCGAAAAACCTAAGTTCGAATCTTCGCTAAAAGTCGGTTGTGTGGCACAGAATCAAAATCTTTCTGAAAATCCAAGAAAACTGCATCAACTTGCGAACCTGCATCGATAACTTTCATTACGTCATGGGAAAATGGAGCCATTTGTGTTTCACACAATCTCTTCTTCCGAAATCCGTGTTGACACGGTGTAAGTAACTCGTTCATATCTATAAACTTCATTATGTTCGAGCATATGACATGTTCCTGAATTCTGCTGCAGACAGTTGTTAGTGATATGGGTCGATAATTCCTAGGATCACTCCAATTTCCTTTCTTCAAAACTGGAATTACCTGGGCTATTTTCCAGCTAGAAGGTACTTTTTTCTCTTCTAAAGATTTACGGAATATATCTGACAGAAATGTTTCAATATCCTCCACGTATTCAGAAAATATTCTTACCAGTATACCATAGGGCCTGGCGCTTTACCCCACTTCAGGTGTTTTAATTGCTTTACAATATCTGCGCTATCAATTTGTATCGGATCCATATCTAATTCCACACGATGTGGTAAAGTGGGGATGTTTTCCATGTTTTCGCGCGTGAATGAATTTTTGAATTCGGTGTTAAATACGGTAGCCTTGTCGCGGCTGTCTTCAACTTCCCGTCTCTCCTTTATTAGAAATGGCTTATTGTTCCCACTACAACTAATTTTTTTTACATACGACCACAATTTCTTAGTGTTTTCAGTGAGGCTCTTAGAGAGAGAATTGGCACGAAGGTCATTAAAGGCCTCACGCATCGCATTCTTAACACGCCCCCTTATCTCCTCTAACTTATCTAAATCATTCCGATGCATCGTCCTTCTTGATCGTGCATGTATCTTCCTTTGCTTTTTGAGTAACCTTTTAACCTCCCGTGTGTACCATGGGGGATCGTTCTCTTCCCTGATTGTCCGTTTCGGTATATGCAAGTTCTTACCTTCCCCAACTATTTGTAAGAATCGATGCCACCTCTCTTCAACGGTGCCTCCTGCTACTAAGAAGGTATGGTAATTATGCCTCAAATACTCTCTAAAACACTCTTTTGAAGCCTTTTCGAATCTGTAAATGATCCTCTCTTATGTTTATGTTACTATTAAAAATTTCGGCGGAACTTATATCCGGTTTTAACCAACTTTCTGTTCCTATTACAATATATGCATCTGTACTACGAATAACGTTTTCGAGTTCAGGCTGTTTATTACAAACACTTCTGCAGTTAACTACTAGAACTTTTAATGTTTGGGATTCTTTTAAGCTACCCCTAACACGCGGTGCTGAATTTATCTTGGCTGTCCGTAACTGAATTTCTCCTCAGGGTCATCCTCCCTCAACCTAAAAAAAATTCCAATGTACGACACATGGCCCCTGCCACCCGTGTAGCCGATTCCCGTGTGTAGTGCACCCCTGAAACTATCCAAGGGATCCCTACAAGACTCAACACCAGGGCGAAGATCAAGGAATCTGCAGCAATGACTATCACCGAAACGCCGTAATCTCTGGTTCAGCCACTCAACACGGCTCTGAACCAGAGGTCCACAGTCAGTTCTATCGACAATGCTGCAGATGGTTAGCTCAGCAGAAATCTTGCGGCCAATGGCCACAGAGTTCACCCTTTCTGCAAGTCACCCAAAGGACGAGAGGATAACCTCCGACCCCAGGCGGCAAGCATCATTGGTGCTGACATGAGCCACAATCCGCAGCTGGCTGCACCCCGTCCGTTCAATGGCATCCGGGGTGGCCTGTTCCACATCTCGGATCAGACCCCCCGGAATACACAGTGAATGGATACCGAAATTCATCCCCGACCTATTCGCCTTTTCCCTAAGGGGCTTGATAAAGCGCCTATCGTTGGAGCTACCGATCACTAAAACCCCCTTCTGCAATTGTCCAGACTTAGTGGGCTGTGGGCCTGCCGCCAACTCACAGGCCGACGATTGCAGGACTGAATCAGTTCCCGACAATGCGTCAAACCGGTTGGACAGTGGTACAAGCTCGCCTTCTTGGGAATCAGGCTTGCACGACTGCCCCCGCATGTGGCGTCGACGACCTGGCAGCACACGCCAGTCACCACTAGGTGACGGCCTCAGAGATTCCGACGTCTAGGCCTGGACTGCGGGTACGATGACAGGCATGGGAGAACCTTCGAGCCGCTTTGCTTCTACAGGGTCACCAATACCGCATCTACTGCACTTACTTTCGGCAGCTTCCAGTTGTATAACACTTGCTACCAAAGCTGCAAGCTGGGTGCGCAGGTCAGTCACCTCAGCCTGCGTCTGCACACAACAATCACAGTCCCTACACATACTGCCTTACAGAAGGAAAAACTAAGGAGTTCACTAAAATCGAACTCACTATGCGTTCTCAGTAGGAGGCTTTTTGTCAATAACCAAATATACAAAGACGAATAAGGTCTGTTTGTGAATGAGAGTGATAATGGTGCCACAGTTCGTATACGCCATCTGCAGCCGAATAGTCCGTCCGTGTGCTGAAAACTGTTACTGTGAATTCTTCAGCTTCACATTTTCAGAATTCGAGCAGTTGTACTTACAATTAACAAATGTAAAAAAAAAAAAAAAAAAAAAAAAAAAAATCTCGCAAACTTTTTTTTCTAGTGCCAAAAACAAAGAACATGGATTGTTTATCTGGTCACGTTTGTATTCAGAATCGTAAGTGCTTATCTGTTTACGTTAGGAACAGATACTTGTTTCTCGTAGAATCATAGGTGTTACTGCAGAGCTTAAGCAATGCCATAAGTTTTAAAACCGTGAAAACTCCAAGAAAATAGGTTCGTTAGTTTCTGTGCGATGCCATTTCAAACAGACGGATACAGCCTGCTACAGGTTTATGTACGTACGACGAGATGAATGATCTGGAGGATCATGAACCTAATGCACAACGCATCATTAATAATTTTTTGACACCTGAAGCTGTTGAGCCATCAGAACTTATGTGCAGATTGCATGCATATTTCGGCAATGTTTAACTGTTGAAGCATCAGTTGCAAAAGTGCTACAACTTCGCCGTAGTTTCTAATCTCAGTCCTCCAAGTCGCCCCGCAAGAGCATCACGTTGTAGACAACCTTATTCATGGAGACTCACAAATAGCTGTTCGTGTAATTAATTCAGGAAGTTAGTAAAACAAGAAAGTGTGCATAAAAACGTTAAAAAGGAGTTACATTTACGAGAAATCACTTCAAGAATGGTGCATGTAATGCAGAATTAATTACTTTTCGAATGGTATTGTGTGTTAAAGCCGATACGAATCTTGCTTGTTTCGACGGTTGACAGTAATGAGGATTTATAAACGTTTCTCGGGAAACAAACCGAGTGATGTTGTTAATGCACAATATTTCGGCGACTTTATTCTCCGTCGCCATCTTCAGGTGCAGTTGCAAGTCTTGAAGTCTGCCTTGAAGTCAGCCTTGAGCTTGTTGTTTGTAAACTGGCATGGCAACGACAGCAGCATCTCAGATGTCATTAGAAGCCCGCGGAACACAAAATGTGGAAAGAAATACATCGGTCAGACCATACGGTGCGTACAACAACGTTGTTTGGAACACGCCCGACATGTTCGCCTGGGGCAGAAAGATAAATCAGCAGTGGCGGAACATAGTTTGACAGAAGGACATGGTTTCGACTTCGAAGCGACTAAGGTGTTGACACATGCGAGAGGCTTCTGGGACAGCGTCATTAAAGAAGCATTTGAAATTCGCCTCGCGTCTGATTTGGTAAACAGGGATTGTGGATACCAGATGAGTGATGCATGGATTCCTGTAATTGAGGCTGCTCATCACCAACGCTCTGCTTTTTGTGTTCCGCGGGCGTCTAATGACATCTGAGATGCTGCTAGGCAACATAACAACATCTGTCGTTGCCATGCCAGTTTACAAACAACACGCTCAAGGCTGACTTCAAGACTTGCAACTGCACCTGAAGATGGCGACGGAGTATAAAGTCGCCGAAATATTGTGCATTAACAACAACATCACTCGGTTTGTTTCCCGAGAAACGTTTATAAATAAACAACGCCGAGAAAGATTACATTCATTTATAGTAATGAGGATGTAACTGGTTTGTTTCAAAAGATCTTCCGTGATAGTTTTGTACAACAAGCACAGTAGGCATTTAGGTCTTTACGGATAGTTCCTTTTCTGTGTAGCAGAATAATCTAAGCAATCATCTATGATGCTGGGACCGATGTCGTATGACTTTGAGCAAGTTGGTCATAGTTCTCTTAGCAACTAGTTTGAGAATGTTAGTAGCCATCAGCAGTTTCCTTAAGTATCCTACCTAGAGCATATATGACATTCTGGGCTAGTCAAGAATTTTCCAAGTTTGCACTACATTGCAAAATATATTACGGTAAAGTCTTCTAATAAAGCCTAAAATTTCATCCTTTCCAGTAATTTTTCCAATGTTCCACAAATTTCTATTATCTGATTTTTACCAGAGATTGAGGTAATATTTCTTTCTCTTTGAACCCGTTTTCTTCCCTAATATGACATCGTGTTTATTTATGAAAGAGTTAATTTTTTCCCTAAGGTCTTTCAGTTCAATTCCATTTCGTCAGTAATTTTGATCTTAATTTCTTTCCCCTTTTGAAACAGACCTATTGTCTTATCACTGAATCTGTATTCTTCACTGTTGCTCTCACAGAAGACGACGATAGTTGTGCATTTGTATCCAGCATTATATTTCTTACTTAATTTTAAACAGCTTCCTCTGGAAGATTTTTTTTTAAATTTCTCTTCATCATCCCATAAGTTTTAAAATTAATTGTTATGATCTGTCTTGTGGCAGTATTTCTTTCTGGTCTAACATTGTATTCAGTCCTTGCTCTTTTCTGACTGGTGTCAGCAACGGTACTATCTTGTTATAACTGAGTCTTCTTTAATAAGGTGTGGTGTGTTGGAAAGAGCTGTATTCCTTTTTTTTAACTAAAGAAATTCGTATAGTTAAATCCCTAATTGGATTTGTTATCTGTCCATTTCAACCGAAGGGATGCAAGTAGTTAACCTGTAGGCCATACTTCTCTTATTCTGACGTTTGTGACTATACCTCGAGATTGAAACGCCCTCTAGTGTAAGTATGTATTTCGGAGAGAGCTGTATTCACGTCTTCCGTGTTGAAGGCACCAGTGTACAGGAACAAACATTAGCTGAGATACAAAATGATGTTGCGTCATTCCCATATTTGCCACCACACATCGTGTCCGGGAGAGGAGAAACCAATTATAGGTTGAAAAGGGAGCTTCTGAGAATCGTCGGTGATTCTTGGGACATCTGCGCGCAGGTTCTTGGAAATACGATTTGAGTGAACGTTTGTTGCATCTGATTAATCGACCGGTCGCTTATTCGGTCAGTGCGATAACGAACAAGTTTCCCAATGCTGTAGGAAATTTCTCGCAAATCGTGAAAGAGCAAGGTTATTAGATTTTGTGTGATAACTACCACAGCGTAGTATACTTGATTCCCTCCTTAAGAATGTCATACAATTTAATTCACCGTAGAATCAGTAAGTGATGTTCGATTTTCTGATGGCAAACAGCCGATGTTGCCGTTTGTTGCCTCTAGGGTTGACTGGAAGAAATTACTAATACTGTAACTCAACAGAAGGCTGGTGCGTTGGGAGAATTTATTGTAACGGTATTGCAGAGGCATGTTGGTCTGTGTTAACAGCCAGAGGTTGGAGAGAGAGGAGCCACATTTGTGACGGTATTAATAAGTCGCTAGTTTTTCTAAAAAAATCTTTGGGGACCGAGGTATCGGTGTTAGCAATTGGATGGAATGCTGCTTCAGAGGGATTGTCAGTTTCTTAAGCTATTCCATGTTTATGCCAATTTGAACATTTTGCGTATTCAGAAAGTGAGGTACTAATTGCTACTGTTTAATTGTGGTGTTCACCTTTCGTGAATTCTTACCCAATAACAAAACTGAATTAATCGGAGTCAAGCTGACCAGCCGTACAACGTGAGCACAGTTCGCGTTAGTAAAAATGAAAGATTAAAAGAGCATTGCTGAAATATATTTTTCATCCCATGCAAAAACACAGCAGCACCCTCGACCTCGGACGAGAAACTAACCACTATATTTCTGCATTTCGAAAGGAGTTTAAACTAATTTTTACGTTATGTGTGCCAATGTTACTGTTTCTGCTAGATTTTTGCGAACAAATGCCAAACATACTTAATTTCGTATAAAACTGTTTATCTGTTGGCGTGATTATGTTGTTATACTTACTTTACGACCCTGAGAGCTATTATGTAGTTTGTTTAGTTTTTCTGTGTCTCTTTCCGTTATTAGCATAGCTGAGCTAAACTGTAAGAAAATTTCTGATATCGGTAACATGAGAAAGGGTCATGATTTGATACGAAGCTTCGCCAGTTGTTGAATAAACAAATTTTTAATTAGCTCAAGGGACAAAGTTCATAATAAGTAATAAGGGCACAACAAATCCGATATCTGCTTATGCGGTATTAAATGCCTAGTTGAGATGCAATTGTTGTGTAGAAGAGGATTAATGAATTGTAAAGATATCTTCAATAAAAATTTTTTAAAAAATCAGTCCTACTACTTTTGGTATAGACCTGTAAATGAAAGTACCATTTGATAAACATGGGAGCTCAGATGGAAATACCGGCGGTACCAATGCTATGGATAGAGAAAAGCGTTTAGGGTGCATTGATTGTATCAACAGTATCTTATAAGCAGGTAAAATACAATATGTTTATGTTACCAGATATTCTGATCAGACATAACGTTATGATCACCTTGTAAGGTACACAGTCTTTACCGAAAATTATAGTTTGTGTTGTAAATATGTCTGAAATGTAGTGAGGTCATAGAGCGTATATTTTAAATTTGAAAATTTATTTTAAAGGTCAAAGACGCCAATCAAGACAGTACGAAGCATCTTTAAAAATTAGACGAAGAGAAGAGACGGAAGAGAAATGGTTTTCTGATGAAAGCATGAACGGACAATGAATTAAAAAAAGAGAGTTTTGAAAAAGAAACTTTAAATGATGTTGTATTTGACAAGTAGTGTGTAAATGTTAAATGTAATGTATGCAGCCAGAGGGAGCAATGAAAAAGAATTAATGTATGGTTTGTAAAATATTGTGTTACAATGTATCATGAAAATAACCGAAGATAAGTATTAATTGTTTTTTATCTTGTTAGTATGAATTCCAGCAATAAATTGTATGTTTAACGATATGAGGAAACTGAATGAATTATTCCATGAAATAAATGAATGAAAACTTCAATGACATTAAAGTAAAGATTTTTCAGATGTTGAAGTGTCGGGATGAATCACATATTTAAAGCCAGCAAGAAGCAATTCGAATAATGGTAAATATCTTGTAAGTATGTAGCAGGAAGAAAGTAAAACAAAATAAAATAAAAAGATACGTGAAGCTGTGTACGGACATATGTCACGTACAATACTTCGAAAGAATGGAAGTAGAGAAAAATAGTGCGACGCACCAGCAGAACACCCACACAACCAGCTTAACACTGTGTTGGTCCACCAATGAAACACAAAAAAACAGTGACTCGGCGTGGCATAGACTCGACAATTTGCCAGGTTTTCAGAGGTCTCAGGCATCAAATGTCTACGTACAGGTCGCGTAAATCCCTTTAATTACAGGCTGGTGGTTTGAGTCGTGGAGCTGGTGCACTATAGCGTTCCAGATGTGTTCTATTGGGTTGAGATCTGCGAATTTGGTGGCCAAGACATCAAAGCTAGTTTACTTCCGGACTTCTCAAACCATGGTAGCACAATTCTGTCTTTGTGAAACGGACAGCTGTCCTGCTGGAAGATTCCATCGCCGTCGTGGATGGCATGAAGAGATGCAGGCCGTCGGCATTAATTTTCGTGCAGTCCATATCTGTCATGAGGATTTTGATCACTACCACAGATGCTATGCAAGCACTGGTGCGTCATTGACGAGGTGCATGTTTCGGGCAGTCGTTCTTCTGGACAACGGCTGTCCTGATACGACCATCAACCTGGTGTAACAAGAGACGTGATTCATCCGACCAGGCGAGTCGGTTCCATTGAGCCACGATCCTATCTCGATGATCTCATGCGAACTGTAATCGTAACTATGTCGTTAGGTAAAAATGGGAACGCGTAGGAGATGTCTGTTGTGGAGCTCCAGTTTGAACAATGTCCGATGATCGGTGTGCTCTGAAACACTTGTACCTTGCCAGCATTGTCTTGTTCCGTCAGTTATGCTAAAGATCGCCTCCTATCCTGCTTTAGCGAGCGGGCGAACGTCCAACCTCCACGTTCTGTTATGAGGCGTTGTCGTCCACCGCCATGTCGGCTTCTTGTGCGTCTTCAACCACTTTCTATAGATTCTTAGTACGACCAGCTTCACCGTTTCGGAGATGCTCGTTCCCAGGTACCGGGCCATAACAATTCGTCCCTTGTCAAAGTAACTTATGTGAGTGGATTCCCCATTTCCCACACGTATCGTTGCTCCGCATGTCTCTCAGCTCTGCTTATATACTTTCCTTACTGCATTACGTGACCGCGACGTCAACATTAAGTCTCGCAGAGGACAGAGGTTATAAGCTATGACTCATCAATGTATATACAGAGAAAGCTGCAGATGTGTGGTGTTGGGCATACCAACTACATTCCAATGCCGAGTTTTTTTTTTTTTTAAATGGGCTTTGCCTACGCGGCCATACAGCCAGCACTAAGTAATTTTGTAGTTTGCAACAATGTATTGTATCATTCAATGTATTATAGATGCTACATGGTATAGACGACACAAGACAAACACAACACTTAATTAAAACCACTCATGCCCTCGGCCGGACTCGAACCGGCGACCCCTGCGACGCGAGGCTAGCACGCTAACCCCTACGCTGCCGGGGTCGGCTCCAATTCCGAGTTCGTGAAAGAAAATATTCAGTTCTGTCTCCCTCAATATTACTGTACCATCAGCTACTCTTTGAATTAGAAATCTCTTTTCTTTTACTGTAGCTAGATACTATTTCCTTAATGGATTATGAATCCCAAAGATAAGAGAAATAATAGAAGCTTTCTTTTCCGTGCTACTACGGACTGGAATGTGGAAGTCCAACTCTATTACATAAGCTGTGAGAGTTTGAGAATAGTGATTTGAAACAAAAACTGTAGTTTTCACGTTTTCGCGTTGAATCGAGCCCTGTCCTATGTATGCGTAGTAATAATAGTTGTTTTTGGAGTAGTTTTTGCAAGGGCAGCACTTTGGTCTCGATTTATTGCGTTAATTTTCTTAGAAGTTCCTCAGGTCTCACTCAAACTGAGTGCAGCTATTCGGCACACATCCCCGGGCGAAGACCTGATGTAGTAACTCATGAATGTCTGAAACTCCTGGAAAACGGAGAGCTATGAATTTTAAATCGGCAGTTAAATAGATTCGCGCGGATGCTTGGCCCCAGCCAACTTCGTTCCCAGCGGTTTAAAATTCACTGCGCGCTGTGACTGGATTATAATCCAGGGGTCTCTGGCGCGCCTTTGTTTATTGCAGGATTCTATTGCGTATTGTTATCTGCACGATGCGTTCTAGCGTGAGCTGCTATCACTGGGACTGCGGCGTGACAGATCGAAATTAAATTCACGCGATACGTAATGCGCTTTAATCGCTATCGCAACACTGCTCTTTTGGCCTGCGCGTAGCTGTTCGAAGATTAATCCCGTTTCACGACTAATTTGCATGCTGTGTGATGTGACGTATGAGAAGAAAAGAGCGCTATGACACAATGAGCACTTGCAGCTATTATCCCGGCACAGTCAACGTTTCTCATTTGATTATATCAATAAACTCCAGATTATAGCCGCGATTTTGATTACAAGTATTGGTTTATCAGCACAAATAGTGATGCGAGAGTGCAGCAAAGACTATAAGACTCGCACGTCGATTTTTTTCCGTAGGTAGTCAAACAATCGAGTTAGTTAAATTTGACGTTTAGAGTTTGGGTTAAATTTTTTGTTTTTATTAAACGTTTTTTATTGGTTTCCTACAATTGCTTCAAATTCACTTTAATATGAGATAATTTATTGCAATTATCATTCACCACCACATTTTTAGTGAATACTGGCTGTTACCTGCGATCTTGTATGCGTGTACTTTGAATTATATTGTTAGAAATGGATATACAAAGCTGTACGAGTTACGTAAAGGTGTTCCAAAAATCATGGAGTACAGGTAATATGACGGGGAAGCCAACACCATGTCATTCTACCACTAAAACCCGTCTCATGAGGTGAACCTTTTTTTTTTTTTTTTTACTGCTGGAGGATCGCGGAGATCATTTTTAGCCTACTACTCTACGGTGAGGGAGGGGGGATGGAAGGTCGGCCGTGGCCTTGTAAGGAACCATCCCAGCATTCGCCTAGAGTGTCTGAGGAAAACCACGGAAAACCTCAGACAGGATGGCCGAACCGGGTTTGACCCCGGTCCTCCCGAATGGCAAGTAGCAGTGCGAAATTGCACTGCCCAAGCCTCGGTGAGGTGAACCAATTTGCACATGAAATTTATACACAGATCGTACATAAACTGACTGCGAGAGAAATGAAGCCTGAATGAACGATATAACATTGCACAGCATCACGCACGCTATTCGTCTGTCTTTCGTCGTTTGATTAGCTTTAAAAATTTAATAAAAAATGTTATTTCTCCTGAAAAAAGTATCCTGTGTCCGTCATAAGGATGCATGGTATTTTCTTGTCAAATTTAACCAAGATCGTTTTAGTCGCTTAGCACCGAGCGTGGTGGGTGAACGGTTAACGCTCTATCCTCGCATTCTGGAGGACGTCAGTTCGAATCCCCGGTTGGGCATCCAGATTTAGGTTTTCCATGGTTTCCCCAAATCACTCCAGGCGAATGCCGGGATGCTTCATTCAAAAACACATGACCGATTCCTTCCCGTTCTTTGTCCCCAGTCTCATCCCGCCTCTAATTACCTCGACATCGACGAGGCGTAAAGTAAAAAAAAGTCGTTTAGTCATGAAAACGTAACAGACAGAGAGACAGAATTGCTCTGACATTTATAAGTGTAGATTATGGAGAGTAAAAAACCATAAATACTACCAATATTAATTGCAGATGAGAGCTCTGGTATTTGGTTAACCGTTCCATGGAAACATGTATCAATCTGGGTAAGCAGAGAATCATATTGTGATCGCATTTACGATTCATTACTTCTGCAAACAATTAATATCGCTAATATAACGGCAGCAGCTTGCATAACCCTTTTTAAGCTAAAAAAAAATCATGACCTTTTTTTTTAAATTGTCGCTTAATGTCTCGTCAATGTTAACAGAGTTAGTAGAGGTGGGGGAGCAAAGATCGAGATCAGTTTGATGACGGTGTTTTGAAGGAACCGTCAGGGTATTCACCTGGGATGATTTCGGAAATACGGAATTCTGGCTGGTCGGACCACGAGTAGAATCCGTGTACCCCAGAATTCCAGGTCCTTGCATTAACCACTGACCCACACAGCTCTGTCATGTCATTAGGTTGTAATCTTCTTTTCTAGGTATTTAATTGTAGTGCACTTTGTTTCAAAAATGTCGAGCATGTTTTCCGATATCCGTTCAGGGTTTGTGTGTGTTCGTTTGAAAGCAGTGAACGCATGCAGAGTACTCCGTGGTGTTTGAGCACTCTGTTTCTCCTGTTAGGTCCCTAATGGATGCGACACCAGTTGGCTGCCACTCCGGAACTTGTTCCGAGTGTTCATTGTCATTGCCTCGTACCAAATGAGATAGCACCTGGAAACACCATGTCATGACATACCAGAAAACATCTGCACAGATTGCAATAAATTTATTTGTTATCTCGATAATTTAACTATTTTGTTGAGTACCAGTGTAAATAAATATTGGCTTATTAAAACCAGTTAAAAAATCAAGCAAAAGAGACCTTGTGCATATCATTCTATATTAGTGCCAGCATAATGCCTGAATTTTTAAAATACTACGGAAACAGAATGTTTCTCAGTTTGGTTGATACAAAACGCCATCCGGAACTTACTCGTATGTTAACTCGTATCAAATATATTTAAATTTAGATTTTTTGAAACTAATACCTAGAGCTAAATGCTTTTTTCTCTTATGGCTTTACGCCTCGTTGACGTCGATATCATTAGAGGAGGGATGGGACTGGGGGAAAGAATTCGGCCATGGCCCTTTTGAAGGGAGCATTGCGACATTCGCCTGGAGTGATTTGGGTAAACCATGGAAAACCCAAATCTGGATGCCCGGACGGGGATTCGAACCGGCGTCCTCCCGAATGTGATGCCAGAGCGTTAACCACTCACCCACCACGCTCGGTGCCACCATGGTGGTAGCACACAGTTTGACTTTGAAAAGTTGCTTTACAAACTTTATCCCATTGTTTACACATTAAACACCCAGTCAGTTAGAATTTGAGACTGAGGCTGTTGTATGTGCTACAAACATGTTTAACTCAACAACACTATTCGCTGCTTTAAAGATAAAAAAAAGAGAACTTTCATCCATTCCAAATGAAATTTTGTTTGCGTTTCCGCACGCAATAGGATTAAAAGAAATTTTTATGTACCAATAATATTAATTTTTTACTTCGTGAGTTTTTAAGTATTAAATGAAACTAATAAACCTTTCCTTGCAGATTCAACAATTGAAATTACGTAACAATAACATTTTAGCAAAACGTCGATACATGTAGCATGTAACCTTCAATAATTGAAGTGACGACCGTTCTATTTCCATCCCTACAAGTAAATTAGCGGTAAAGATAAGAAATGGTGTTAAGTGACCGACAAGTTTTGGATGCGCTAACGAAACAGTGTAAGTTTGGTTCCAATTTGTATTTTCGATACGTGAGAACTGTAGTCAGTGGTACAGGCACTGAATGGACATTCGCCTAAACAGAACGACGCAAAATTTGATGCAGTTAATTGTATAGCACAAAGCCGCCCTTTCGTCCACTTTAGGCCCTCGACTACCAGCATTGTGCCCGAGAATAGCATCACGCGAGAGGCCTCATTTAGTGCTGAATGGAGAGGAGAGTAATCACATGCGACACTTGCGTTAAGTGTCTACACACCGAGCTACCTGTCAGCGTGATGGCAGCATCACTAATTAAAACATGCCGCAGCACTATCGCCGTGATTACGTCGACGCGAGGGGCCAGAATACAACGCAACGACAACACGGCTCACATTTAGATACTTACTGGAATATTTTTTTTTTTTAATAAACAGTACAGAGGAACAGAAAAACTGTACTGAGGTTTATTTTTTAAGTAAGGTACTTACATTAATGAGAAATAAAATGACGCGTGATCGCCGCAGAGTGCATGCGCGTCTGCTCCCAGCATGCTTTGCGCGCCGTAGAAGTTTATAATGTTTAAGAAACATGATTTCCCCGACTACTGTGAGATACGATTTGCAATTCGATTTTTGAGTGCAAGAAACTTGGCAGCAACGGAAATTCGCTGTCAGATTTGTGAAGTGTACAGTGATAAAGCTATGAGTGACAGTGAAGTTCGGAAGTGGGAGAGAATGTTGAAGGACTGTCGGGTTAATCTGCATGATGCGCCACAAGCAGGGCGACATTCGCTGATTTCTGAAGATTTGGTTCGCGATATGGACAACTAAATTTGAGAGGACCGACGATTCAGGATTTCACAGTTATCAAATAATTTTCCTCAGGTTTCAAGGTCAGTGAGAGGAAGTGACATCTGCAGTCATGGATTGGGCTTCTTAACAGGCGGTAGGTTTCTTTGACGTCGGAATTCAAACAACCTGTTGATCGCTGAGATAAATGTTTTCTAAAGCAGATAATGCAGGCCTTAATATTGCATAAATATGTAGAAACGAAGAGATTGGTGTAGGGTATAAGGAAATAAAATACTCAGGGTAAAAAGATGTTTCTTTATCTGCATTATCCCATGTGGAACAATGTAACCTTTACCACTGAGCCACTAGGCTGCTCATTTATTGTAATAAGTATCAAGTACGAAAATAAATGAGAAAATTGAATATGTTTTATTTTGACAGTAAGATTTATAATTCCAACAACCTAAAAAAGTGACTGGGGAGTAACATGAAAGTTTTGAGGTCAGGAGCAATTGGCTTAAACACAATATTTAGAACAAAGTCTCCTGCACTGCACTCATATCTCTACAATGGAGAAAATGTTGACTTTCCTAAAGAATAAGTTACATTACAGATAGCGAGTTAACTACGCAATACAATCCGCTGTGGTATCTATGCGGGTGAGAAATGTAATTAAAATCAACGACTCGCTATGTGTGGAAGTATTTAAAGAACGGCTTTTTGTAGTTTGTTATACGACAAATGGGAAACGTTATGCGATTTCTTTTTTGCACACTTATCGAAATATCGAATCATCTAATTTTGTGGTTATCCACAATTACTCGTGACTTGCAATTCTAATTTAATTGGTGGTAAATCGTAATTGGGAGTGTGGAGCTTGATAGGTTTCTCAATACTCATAGTGGAGACAGACACGATACACACTAGAGTAACATCTCCGAATTGTGCTTGGAGTCTATTCCAAATTCCATTCGATTACACATCTTCGTTGATAAGAAATAACGCCTTGCGCAAAAGACGGTGTTACCCCTTGATCACTCATGGTAACAGTGAAAATGCGGACATGTTTGCGAGGGCTGTGAACATGGCTATCGCCTCTCCATCCCCCCGATCTCGCCAAGCCGCAATGCTCAGGTCACGACGCGAATTAAACGAACAATATTCCGTTTTATATTTGAACGAAGGTCTGTTTAGTGGGGCTCAGGATCTCTGCAAACTCACATTGAGCTACTCTCGACAGGGTGAAACTTTTCCAAGCGTTCCTTCCGATATTAGAAACATGCCGATGAGTCCTTCTCATGGAACTGACGAGAAACCACTACCGAGATAAAAAAAAAGAAAAGAAAAAAGAAAATAGGTGCGTTCACTAACTAACTTACCCACAGGACGACCGATGCTTTTTCTGGATGGAAGAGAAATCGACTCAAGCTTTGGCAGATCTTCTTTATCTATATCCCCGCTCTTTCGTGTCAAAGAAGTCATTTGTTTCTGCGAATGAAATCGAGCTTTCTAGCAGAACTCGAGAGAGAAATTCTAAGATCATGATATGGGGTTATAAATTTGATAGTAAACAAACGTTAAACTTTGACTCAACGAAACAGTGAATATACAAGGAAGAAAGCTTGTAAATTTTTTAACACGTACATCAAGGTTTTAACAATGTGTCAGACCTGAATCCAGAAACATGAATTGGGAAATCACAAAATATTCAAATAATGGTTATGATGGAAATAATCAGTACATTTGTCTCCGTTAATATGTGGGTTCCTATTTGTTTTATAGACCTGGAGGTTAATAGAGTTAGTTCAAATGGAGATGGTTCCAATTTTAGCGGGAATATCCACTTGAAAAGTCGGCGTATGGCCCTTTGACCTGGAAAGTGTCGTCCAACCGGTTTCAACAATTCTCGAAGCCGCAGTTAGAAAGTTGTTTACAGTAGACAGTATCCGTAAGTCACAATGCTTTCAGTCAGCAATGTCTTTCATTCTAGTCAACGCTATTAACAAGGAAATTTTAAATCAATGTACAGTTCATTGTTAATGGATCTTTAATTAATAGAATTTAAAAAGTAACTTGATATATTTTTGGGGAAGATAAGAGTGTTGATCCATCACGCCTCATTTATTTGTAATATTGATTTAAATTTCAGACAGCATAGAGAAATATATATTTGCTACAGATTCAATAGATTTCGATTGTATCCTCAACTACCAATGTAGTACTATTTTTTGGATGCCAAACACTATGATGCGAAGAACGAGTTACTTCATTTTACAGCAATAAACGAATGCTTCAGACAAGGTGAGAGGTATTTTGTAAGATCTGGAATGTTTGATTAAACTGCAAAGTACAGTCAGACGTGAATTCCACACTCCGAATTTGAGCTTTGTGCATGATCTGAATATCTTCACTGAAATTGGTTAATGATGTTGGATTACCTTTTAAATTTTAGATCAATATGGATTGTGATAACTGAACGGCAAGGAATCATTCATAAAGAAAAATTGCAGGTACAAACTTATTCCTCACACATTCTTCAATTATTATTCACTTTGCAACACACACACACAAAAACATCCAATTCGTCAACGCTGACAGTAAAAAGCATCGGCTTCGCTGTCTTTGAAGTCCATGTGTCCATTGACGCTTTGTAGCATTTTTACAGAATGATTTGCAACAGTTGCAAAGACATGCTGATGACTTGGAAAATCATTGGAGACTATCTGCTGAATCGTAACCCACACTCAGCTACTCGAGATGTGGAGCAGCAAAACATTTATAGTAGAACAGAAGAGTATGAACAACGTCAGAGATGACCAAAAACACTGGACGTTAAAACTTACATTGGCCCATATGGCCCTAAAGTTAATCTCAGTCCATCGTCACCACATTGCAACTTTTCAACACGTTGGTCAGGGCGCTAGAAGCCCCGCTATAGAATCGTCCTAAAGCCCCAGTAACAACAACAATCAACATGTTGGTCAAGGGATTGATACAGCTCCAATTAAGATAGTGACTGTGAGATTAAACAGTTTGATGTGATATACGTTAACTCTTCTACATTTTGCTATCTTGGTTGTCCGGGTGGAATGACGTCATTTTTTTTAAACCTGCCGTTTCAAAAAACTGATGCTGTTCCACCGCCGCATAATGATCCTTGAAACGTCTGGTCTCAGACGTAGTTCCAACCGGACAACCAATAAGATGGACAACGACCGCGGAAGTCTACACAATCCTCTACATTTTGTCCCTGGTCTCTCTTTCATTTGGGTGAACAAAGTTCTATTGGGCTCAATGAATACTCGTTTGCAGAGAGGTGAGTATGCGAGATGGTTAGCAGCACTATGGAGAGGGGCGTTGGCTGCGCGCCAAGCTGCCTCGGTGGGACCGGTTCTGCCGGGCTGTCTGGCAGGCGGAAGTCGCCTCGGAGGAGGGGCTGATGCGAACGAACGCAACTCTTCAGTCCGCACTACGGCTAACTGGTTTTCTTCCGCTCCGCTTTATCGGCATCAACAGAAACTATCCAATGCAGTAACTCAAACTCTCCGGTCGTTGGCATCACTCAAAGTGGGGGTCGTCGACATTCCCACAGCCTTCACTGCTTCTCTGTCCCTCTTCCAGTCAAGAGTGGTCCACAATATCTGCACCAGAGCCGCAGTCCGACAGTTGTATAGACCACACCCATCTTTTGTTATGACAACCATCCTCTCTGTACTGAACTCTTTTTGAGGTGTATTGGTCTTTCATTTTGCTTCTATACTGGGGACATTCCAAAATACATGGCATTAACAAAACTGGAGGTACAATTTGTCTTTACAGCTCTCCATCTATCATCTATATCCAATTATACCTCAATATAGGCAGTGTTATTTGCTGATGATCTACTAGTTTGAAGAGAAATGAAAGAGAAGTGAAGGATCATCTGGATCTCTGGGAAAGGGGAATTACGTTGTGCGGCACGAAGCTCTCTGCTAGAAAGAGTGAAGTGGTAATTACAACAAGAAAGAAGAGCAAGACAGACGTAGGTATATTACTTGGAGGAGAACAATTGAAGGAAGTTAAATGTTTCAAATATTTAAAGAGATGGATTGAAAAAAAAATGAAGGAATCAGGGTGGAAAGAAATTAAAGAGGAAGATGTGAAGATGGATTTTTTAATACAGTAGTGTGAAAGGCCAAAAATGGAGTATAGATGTTCAGGGAAAAAAGTGAAGAAGTAATCAATATTACCTACTTTGTGCACATTTTTTTTTATAGATCGGAAACATTGATGATGAAGGACAGCGACAAGAGGAGATTATATATAATATCATCACTAACCCCCAATCATTTTTATTACTAATTTATTATTATTAATAGTGAATCATGTTCACTATATCAATTATAGGTATCCTGATTAATTGTATTAATGTTAGTAAATTTATTAGTAATAATATTATTGGTTTTACACTGACTGTAGTTTGTTTACTAACAAAGGTGACAGAGCGTTGTTACATTTAAGTAACAATCTTTAACGCTGGGCGGGCAGCGGTCGTTGATTGGGCGCCTGCATTGTAGCTGAGCAGGGCACGAGGCAGTGTGTGTGTGTTGTGTCGCTTGTAGAAGGTTGAATGCTGCGAGGATGACCTCTTTGTACACAAGCTAAAATAGCGTGTGAAATGTACTTGAAACTTGTTTGAATGCAATATAAGTGTCTTAAAAGTTGTTTTAAGGAACACTATTAATTAATTAATAGTATTTCGACCAGAACAGTGAGTTTTTCATTACCAGACGTTGTCATAATTCCTTCCAATTTGATTGGCGGTTATATGCCAGAAAATAGTAATTAAAACTCTCCAAGCTAACGGCTTGCAAGCGTTGAGAGAGTAGAATTGGGTTGTTCTCGTCTATATTACACGCCATCATCCACTAATGGAATGGTTAGCTCACAATTAACTGACCATTTCCCAGGATAACTAGTAGCACACATTTGGCTACCAATGCCAGGATAGTTCACAAAACGAGCTATGGAAATGAAGTTTCAAAGGAATAGAGTAGGAATAACAAGAAGGGATACGATAAGGGAACAAATCGTTAACGACAGTAACGAGTAGCTCCCCAGCAGTCCACTGATACAGTAAAACTCCTTATAACGAAATGGGTGTAGTTAAAACGCAAAAAGTCGCCGCGGTGATAGGGTTTCGTGTGTCTCGGTGACTCGTCTTAGTCACTGTAAAGATAGAGGTATATATTACGCAAAACAAGTCGATAGACTGTATACTCTGGTTTCACTCTGAAGAGAGATGAGTGTGTCAATAAACATTTAACATTGCTCTGTGGACATTAAGTTTGAAAGATGTCTTACAATTTAAGAATTTCATGTATTAGGCCTATGGCAACGGCATGTTCGTAGACTTGGCCCCTAACGATTCTACGAGAATGTTTGTTATGTAGATGTGCCGTCTTTAGATTTCAGGCATCCTTCCCTGCGGAATGTGTGGGCATCGGCATGAGTACTAATATTCAGTGGAGCAAATTGCACATAATACTTGCACCAGCTATCAAGGTTTAGGTTTTACATATTTTTCCGAAGTCACTCGAGGCGAATACTGGGATGGTTCCTCCAAAAAGGCTATGGCAAATTCCATCCTGTTCCTTGCCCTCAATCTCCTTTTCCTCTACTGTCCACCTCTCCCCCCCCCCTCCCCCATCACCACCACCAAAAGAAAGTAACAAACAATAAACCAGCTCAATTAAGGTCCAGTTTATATTTTTTGCCTTTAAAGACGCTATCGTCCATTTTACCGCACAGCCTACACGCACATTTTTTTGGCTTTACTGTTCATTAGAGGCTGGAGAAGATTGTGGAAAAGAAATGGAAAAAGTCAGCTATGGGCTATAAAGAATCATCCTCGCTTTCGCCCGGACTAGCTAGGCCGGGGATCGCACCCACGTCCTTCCGAATACGAAGTCCCTAGTTGCACAACAGACTTGGTAAAGCCATGGATTGAGACAGAAGGATGAAATGCGATACACTAAAGGTTAACTGTGTGACGTATCTGTATATATGTTATGTATAGGTCTTTGTAAAGTTATATGTATCATTATGTTATATTGTAAGAGGTTTCACGTTCGGAGTAGTTTGGCCCAAAACGTGAGGAACGCCAAGGGGAATCATAAAATCAACCAACAAACACCTTACAACTGGTACGAGGATAAAGGGACACGAGGCATACGTTTACACACCGAGACTGGGGAAGAGAGGCTGAGTCATGAGTAAGTCAGCCAGCAGCTTCTACAACGACGAATCGGGTCCGTTCATATTCACATTCCGTATCACACTAGATCTATCGTAACATAAACGTATGTAGCGAATGGAAATTTTAAGACAGTGAAATTAAAACAAATCGAGGACAGCATTATTAGAAACCCCATTTCTTGCTTGCTGTGTTGCAAGGAACAATGTTGAGGCAATAAACAGTAACTTAGAAAAATAATTTCAAAGATTGATTCATCGTCTAATAGAAATCGGTGCGGGAACAGGGTGTAGCATGTAGACTTATAAATCTGAAAACCTCTCGCTCAGTGTGCCCCATCCTGCTGGAGCATCTCAGGTGAATATCAGATACGGACTGGATTCACTGGTGTATGGTAACACATGGACCGTAATACCCACTGTTGACAATATGTACCTTATAGTCCGTTTCCCTTGTACGTTTTCCACCTCAATTGTGACGCTCATTGGCCTAAGAAAAAACCGATATTTATGGAGGGTCCATAAACTACGTAGCTCCATTTTGGCCTCATGCGAACCCCCTCTCCCCCCACGTAGCCCGACGTGACTTTTGTTTCTAACCCCCTCCCCCCACATCACGAAGCACGTAGCTTTTTTCCCTTTTGATTCCAGAAGACGTTTTGTACTGTTTTCTGTAGTCAGACTATCGTAAATTACCTAAGGAGATAATTAAATGACTGGAATAAATATCCACATTTTGTTGTGTGTTCTGTATCTCATTTAAACTGTGACAAATAATATGAATGGAAAGCTACGTGGCCTGGCTCTACCCTTCCCTTAATTTCCGTCAACGTTGTTCATACTAACCCACAGTTTTTACCCCATTTTGATAGTACTTAGCACACGTATACATCCAAACAAGGCCGTCTGGTAGCTCAGCAATTAAGGTGCTTACTTTTGAAAGTTTAACTTTCCGGTCGTTGGTTCAATTCCTGTGGTCTACAGAAAATTTTAGGAGTTGCATTTGATTGTATGAGCTACGCCGGTACGTCCGTGGTTCTGATACCACGTTAAACTGCAGGCACTGAGGAAAGGAATTGGCCTTCCTGATACAATAGCTTGGTACATCTCCTTCGGGAAGATTCGAGCAACCTTGGGGTTGAGGACTAAGTTAGACTTTTAGTTTTTGAAGTGAAAACCTCTGTAGGTGGTTGGATGGGTAATGGCTTATGAGTACGCATGACCGACGTGCTGCTAATGTTAACAGTATATCTGGAGCGGTGTGGAGACTCAGTGGCTAAGGTGTCTGACTGGCGAACGGAACGTCCCAGGTTTCAATCCTTGTCTCGGCGGGAATCTTCATAGACCCTTAACCCGATTTTTACCTCTGGCACAACGTGCTACGTAATGTGAAGTGCGCCAGAACGCTTCCGTGGCTCGGATTCCACTTTGCGCTGTAGGTTCCATGTACGTGGTAGCACTACCGGGTTAGGTTAAGGCGGCTAAGACAAGTGCTGATTGCGCAGCCAACAGAAACTCAGTGAACAGATCGTTACGACTACACGGAATTATTATTATTTAGTATATCTGTAGCTATGAGTATGACGTGTTGCGCTTATGATATTAATAGTTTTAAGTTTTCACTTCTGTCGGCAGTCCACAATGACTGCCAATCTGTTATTATTATTATTATTGGAGCTTTATATTCCATCAACAGCGATGTATGTATATCCGAGAGAATGGTGTACCAGTACCGGAAAACAAATCAACCAATGCTTCTATGAAAGAATTATCCCCGCATTTAGTTAGAGTGATTTCGGGAGACCATCGAAATCAGAATTCTGGATGCTCGGATAAGTGGTATAGCCCACTTTCTCCAGAATTTCAGAAAGGAACGTTACACCCCCCCCCCTGTTCATCAGTTGATTCTCTATTCTCTGATACCTCAGTATTCTCAATCACTCTGTTAGTTAGGTAAACCGTTTTGTTATTTACCTGCTGGGTGGTTTATCCTCTACATGTGGAACCGAATTTCTTTTTTACAGCAATCTTATCGGACATGTAACAATTCAATGTTCAAAGCTATCTCAAAAACGATGTTTTTTACATGCTATTTGTTATTTTTTTGTTCTGATTTTTAACGGAAAGTTAAAACTTTACCGAACAAAACGTCAGCTCGGAAGTTGAAAACTGGGCGTTGAAGTTGTGGAAAGTAATAAACCAAACTACAGGGCAACTGCAATACTAAAGAACACGTCGCCACAAGTGTTAGATCTGGAAGGTATTTGTGAGAAATAGGTTTCACTTGTGCGCGATGGTCGGCCAGTTTTTCCGCAGATATATCGTTACGCACTTGGATTATGTTACACATAACTGTCGTATTTGTTACAAAATTGATGTGTCTGACCCATAACGCAATGTCGCAGAAAGTGAACATTACGTTGTGTATTAAATATTGCATTCGAGCTAACTCAGCTGAAGCATGCGATCTCCCACTTTCATATCTGACTACAATGGATTCCTGTTCCCACGTACTTATTTTCGTCTCAAGGACGAAATAAAAGAGTTGAATGCTATCGCAATGGTACCTAGAACTAATCTTTCTACTCCTAATTACAATTACTTCGGAACAGTATATAATTGTCATAGTAATATTGATTAATGGTACCGTAACAATGAAATAATCCTGTTCAATTTAAATGTATTGTGCCTATTAAAAAAAAAAGAACTATTAATTCTTGATTATAGTAATAATTGTATTGTCTAAACTGGTAAATCATACTTGACTGTATTGGATATCCATCCTAGAAGCTTATAAAACGGAAAAGACAACAATGGATTCTATTGGACTAAAAGGGAACTGCTGCATATACCATATATATGTTGTTTGTAAAAGGTTCTTTTTGTGATGAACCATCTTCTTCCTTAAAACTTAACCAAACTCAATAAATGAGGTATTACTTTAAATATTAAGCTCTCTGGTTCGGTAACATCATTAATTAATTAATTAATTTTTCGAAATTCATTCCGTAAATGGCAAAACTATGAACAGTCAAGGTCACAGATATGCGATAGTTCAGGAGAAAGAATGACAGCATTACCGCTTCACAGCAGCACCACATATCACAAAGATATTAATACAATATGTATGTTTTCCAGAGTAAGGAGCTTTTCGTTTTATTTTCTTCTGCTGGGAAACATTTCCTTAAAATGTTTCTGATGGTCATATTTTCACTTCAAATATTGTGTACAAAGAGTTTTGTAAGGTAAATATTTTGTACTTTAAATTTTTAATATAAATGTTTTGTAGTGTCGTTTACATATAAATTTTAATGCAAATTAAATTTTGTTTTGTGTTGAAAATTACCAAGTGTTTGTGTGTTGAACGAGCCCCATAGCGTTTTCTAATTGTTTCATACGACAGTGTGTTTTGTTACGTACCTATTTCAGTTGGAAAATCAACAATTGCTACAAATGATCCGGTTCTTGTTTCATCCTAATACAAACCACAAACCTTCCTCGCTATTCATCGTATCTCATTCCAGAAATTTTCTCACGGACGACCTGATAGATACTGATTACTTAAGTGATTTGTAACTAAATTGGTAAGTACACGTTCTGGCCTCGCATTCGGGAGGACGGCGGTTCGATTCCCCGTCCGGGCATCCAGATTTGGGTTTTCCATGGTTTCCCCAAATCACTCCAGGCGAATGCCGGGATGCTTCCTTCAAAAGGCCATAGCCGAATTCCTTCCCATTCCTTGCCCCCATCCTTTCCCGTCTCTAAAGACCACGTTGTTAAAAAGGGACGTTAAACTGTAAAAAAAAAAAAAAGGTAAGTACAATTCAAAATGGCCGGAAGCTTTTCCTTTTGTTGGTTTTGTAATATAATTGTAGTAGAGGCTCGTCTATCCGCCTCTAAAACCACCTTGTATCGCTGATTCAATTCGCTCTGTGGTTGAGACATTATATGTGGTTCTTATCTTATTGCGAATAAATCTGGTGAAATATGCTATAGCATGGCTATAGCTGTGCGTCTTCCTTTTTGTCCTACTCTGTCCGTTCTGTAAACGTGGTATCCAGTTACACGGAATGTATCTGTTAGCTGAAGAAAAGTTTCTGTTATCAACAAGATGTCGACATTTTATCTATTGAGAAAGTTCAGTAGTTCATTTCTCTTGCTTTTAACGTTGGTTGCATTCCATATTGCAGCTGTCATGTTTTTATGATATGGTGTTTGCGCCATTATTTCGTTAGGGCCATTATACCTTCGAGCAAGACTAAGAGTTTTTGTAAGCCTCGTGCTTTTTTCATCTTAAAAATTGTTCTTTTAGGAATTTGAAAGAAAGTCCATTTCCGAACCGAAAAAACTGGATATGTCATCAGATTCGTCTTCCGATGATTCGATCTTATCTTTCTTCATTCGTTGGGATTTATTTTGGAGGTTGCCATCGGATTCGTCTTCCGAATCTTCATTCTTGTCTTTCTTCTTCTTTTGGTTCTTCTTTTTTGAGTCTTGTTCGTCTTTCTTCTTTTGTTGAGACTTATTGTTTGGGCTTTGTTCATCCCCCGACAGGGCGTTTGCATTCTTCCTTTGGTTTCTTCTTGTTAAGGTTTCTGCTTCATTGGCAGTGTTTTTCTCTTTCGTGTCCTTTTCAGCTTTTCCTTCTTGCCGTTTACTTATGCATGGTGGACGCAACAGTTTCTGGTACTCTGGGCATCCTCGCCACGATGCTGCATGATCGCTCTGGCAATTGCCACATTTGGCTTTTTCTGTCTTGAGGAGGCGGCAATCCTTTGTCAGGTGTGACTTCGCACACTTAACACAGCGGCTTGGCAGGTAGCAATAGTTGGAAGTGTAGCCGTGCCTCTGACATTTGGTGCATTGGGGTGGACCGTTTTGAGAACGGTATCGTTCGATTTGAACCCTCATATAGAGGATAGCACGATAGTTGTAGATTCTGTACGAATGCTGGCCGCTTGGAAAAGTTACAGTGAATGTTGGGAGGGTCTTCTTGGATCTGATGACTGAAATGACTGATATTGCTCTTGTTAAAGAAGTTCTGGATGACTGCGTGGTCTTCTTTTGATTCCGGATAATATTTCATGGACTCCTCTAAATACACCTTTAAGTTCTCCGGTTATTATGCTCCTGAGTCTCTTGTTCAAATCCGTGAAGTTCATTTTTCCAAAAACAACGATTGGAAGATGTTGTTTTGGTTGGGTTGTGGTTTCGCTGGTAGTTTCCGGCGGTTCTTCCACGTTTTCGTCTGTTTTTGTTGGTTCTGTGTCATATTCTTCACTAAGTCACTCAAATCTGTTATTAGTTGTGATTTTGAAGGGCTCCTTGGATTTATTAGTTTCTTGGCATAGTCTTTTTGGTGTGCTTTTTCTTCTGTTTCTATATTTGGATGATTGTTGTTCCATTTGATTGTTTCTGGTAGCTAGTTCTTCCTCACCTTCTTCAGATTAACGTATTTCTTCATCATCTTTTCTGCTTCGGTATTTTCGTCCAGTTATTCGAGGCCTTCACTTTCAGACGACCCTAGGTGCTCTTCATTCGTTTCGTCTTCGTTTTGGCTACTGATCAGTGGCGGTTCATTAACTTCAGCTCAGCGTCGTTGCTGTTTGTCAGTTCATCGGGGCATGGTGCATCCAACCACAGCATACGTGCGCGCACGGTACCTATTGGGAGTGTTGATCTGTACCCTTGGCTATCACCGCTAGGTATCCGGGTACAGACACAACACTACACTTGCGCTCAGGAGTTCCAATACACTTTGGAGTGAGCCGTGGAGCGGTATTCCCTGATCTAGGGGGGTTTGACGAAGTATTTGCTTGACCGACCTAGATCAACCAGCTCAAGCTAGAACTACAGGTCCATTACTACATTGACTTTATCTGCTCTTATATGGTTAAAAAAGGGGCTAGCCAGAAGACATTTGGGAAGCAGAGATTAAAAATAATACAGTGCATTGTTCGTTCAAAATTATTCTTTTGCGACTATTTACGACTATAGAGGCAGAAATTCATGTAAGGAGAAGAGCATTCGATGTTATGCTGTATGTACTGTGTTGCAGTTACTAAGACCATGTCACTACGTAACTTAACCTAAGAATTTTTTTGACAGAAGAAACATTGATGTTTATTAAAAACTCAGAGAAACTTACGGAAAGCAAGTAGTCGCAAAAACGGCCTATATAAATAAAATAAGTAATTGTTATTCGTTTTTGAAATTATACATAGAAACTTTTTGATTATAATATATTCGTTATTTTAAGTCAAATGAAGTTGTTTAAAAACATCCTCCCCAAATACTCCGACAATCTAATCAGAGAAAGTTTACTTTTATCACAAAAATATCTGTGAAAAATATTGTTATTCGTTTTTCCTACTACAACCATAGGCTACACCATTCACGGAGTTTAAACTTAATATTGTTTACGATAAAAATCATAATAAAATGTATCTCATCGTGTACCACTAACCGGTACATTCCAAACAAGACTGTGGGAAATTTCATGTTGTGTGTTAAATTGTAGCTACTTCAGCACTGTTTAGAGTTCTGAGATCCGTTTCTGCGGAGCGCGTATTATGTGCGAGATGCGTAACGCGCCGTTTGCCGTGTGAGAGATTGAGTCACCGAGAGCTAGTTTAAGTACCCTGCGATGTGTTCCTCCGCTTTCAAGGAACACTGTTACGGTGTGTTTGGCGTGCCCGCCTTTTTCTC
This sequence comes from Vandiemenella viatica, assembly GCA_031002005.1. NCBI lineage: Eukaryota > Metazoa > Arthropoda > Insecta > Orthoptera > Morabidae > Vandiemenella > Vandiemenella viatica. The sequence continues at coordinate 103,972,478 of JARYHS010011408.1, forward strand.
CCGCCGTTCCGTCGCCGTCTTCTTTATTTTCGTTTATTTTGCCGACTTGAGAGCCGCCTGCTTGCGCCGTTGTGTTTCTTTATTTGTGCAGTGGCAGAAGGCGCCCTTTCTCTCGCGAGTGTTTGCCCGTCTGTCAGATTAGCGAAACTTCTGCCGCTCGCAACACAAACACTGCATCACGAATTCGAGCACCTTTGAAGTCACTTCTGCTAATTCGGTGCCACTTCAAACGTTTGATGTCGCGAAGGGTACGTCGAGACCTATTCCGCTGCTCGGAGCAGGATTTTATTGCCCTCTCTTATATTTCTTAAAAGTGAAATATTTTTTTTCTTATTGCTTTACGTCGTGTCGACGTCGAGATCATTAAAGGCGGGAAAGGACTGGGGGCAAGAAACGTGAAGAAATTCGGGCATTGCCTTTTGAAGGAACCATCCCGGCGAATCTGGATGGCCGGACGGGGATTTGAACCCGCGTACTCCCCAATGCGAGACCGGAGCGTTAGCGCTCACCCAGGACACTGGGTGGGGAATGAAGTAGTTTCTCTCATCTAGGTGATAGACAATTACGTCTACTAAAGCAGTTTGTCCGCAATAAGACTGGAGTACAGACCAAACCAGTTTTGGAGTCTTATTTCTGGTAGCGCTTTCACGTTTTCAGATAACTACTTGATTCCAGATTTTTTGTGTGAGAACCGGTAGACTCAGAGCTATCTCTCACAATCTTCTTACGTGAGTGGTGATACCAACTATACAGAAGAACCAATGATCATTATCGATTATTACAATACTTGGACAAATTCTTTTTAACTCCACAATTATCTACACAACATCTACCAATTACTTCTAATGAGACAAGGACTCACCACCACTGCACGAAACCCTAACCTGGTGGGGGATCGGCTACCCCTCTGTCCTTGTGATCGGGATAATCTGGGTTCAATTCCCGGTCCTATCTAACTGAATTCGGCTTTCCATTGTTCCCCGAAATGAATCCAAGCGAATGTCGCAATGGTTTCTTTAAAATAACTTCTCCGAATTCCTTCCCGTTCCTTGTACGTAGTCCTCTGACTGGTCTAATGACCTCGACGTCGACGAATTGTAAAGCCTGAACAGAAATAAAAGTCTTACAGGTTTCGAACTGACTCGAATCAGTCTTACATTTTTAAGTTTGAGTAATGTTATCAACTATTTTAAACGTGCAAGTCACTGTATTTTAAAAGTATTACGAGCGAGACATTTTGTATGCATACACTCTTGAGCTCGCTAAAAGCAAGGAAGGTGTTGAACGATTTAATTCAATTTCGATGGAGCTAACGCTCCGGTGGCAATTTCCCTACGTCCTGTTTCTAGAAAATATGACTCTAATTGATACACGAAGAGCACTATGTTATTACTTTTGTTTACAGAAATAAAGAATTATAAATGCTTTAGTAGTATAAAAGTACCGAACAAAACATGTTTTCCTATATCGGATGTGACCTCCGTTGCAACTCTAGCAAACTCATACAAAACAAAATTCATTGTTTCCAATATGTGTGATACAACCAAAACCAGCCTCGAGCAGGAACACAAACAGAATACAAAACAAGCTCTGAGACATGAATACCAAAAACCAAACATTATACGAGAATGTTATATGTTGAGATGAACTTCGTTAGTGGAGTGAAAGGATACAGAGGATATGACGGAATAAAAAATTACAGGACAGAAACAAAACTGCGTGTTTGTAATATGTAGGAATGATATAATTACACCAAAATAATTGAGAATAAGATTTGAAGATACAATACCATGGGATACCTTCGCAAGCTTGAAGGTATAAAACCAGAAGATGCTGAAGTTTTGGAAGATGAAGCAAAAGATTTTAATTTTAATTTAATTTAATTGCAATGGAGCACAGGCTCCGGTGGCAATTTCCCTACACAGCTATCTTCCCCCTATCCTGCACCCACCTACATTTGCCCTCTACAAATTTTTTCTTTAAATTCCTTCAAAGTTTTCGGTAAATTATTCATCGTTTCTCTTGGTAACTCATTCCAATCCCTGACACCCTTACCTAAAAAAGAGAATCTTCCTACACCCTTGTGCCTGAAATCGAGTGCCAGCTTGTGGTCATGGTCATCTTTTCCCTTCCATGCACTACTTTTCATACCTACTGCAATATCTTTCCATGCCTCATCACCAGTATATGCCCTGTACACTCCCATGACCCTCCTCATCCTCCTCCTGTCTTGCAATGAATCCCATTCCAGCTCCTTTATCATATCCGTCACTGATTGCATTCTGCGATAATTTCCAGAAACAAATCTAGCAGCCCTTCTTTGCACCCTCTCCAACTCCTGTATTTGATACGTAAAATGAGGGTCCCATACTACACTACCATATTCGAGCAATGGTCTGACCAAAGTTTTGTAACCCAATTCCTTGACTTCTCTCGTACATCCCCTCATAACTCTCTCCAACAAGTGCAGAACTCTGAAACCTTTTCCTACCACCTGTCCTATGTGTCCTGCCCAGTTAAGTTTGTTATCAAAAGTAATTCCAAGATATTTGCATTTCAAGTCTTCAGCAAGCAATTCTTTCCCCACCTTATATTCATAATTAACCTTTTGTTTTTTATTTGTGTATCTAATAAGCTGACTCTTCTTTGCATTTATCTTCATTCCATGTTTACTAACCCAATTAGATATCCTGTCCAGATCACCCTGCAACTGTTTACAATCCTCTATCGTTTTGATTCTTTTATACAGCATTATGTCATCTGCAAACAATCTAATTTCAGATAGTAAACAGGCAACACAATTATTCATTAGAATAATGAATAGCAATGGTCCCAATACGCTACCCTGCGGCACACCCATTTTTACTTCCACTTCTTTTGATACTACATTTCCTACCCTAACTTTCTGTTTTCTACCTTTTAAAAATTCTTCTACCCAGCAAATCACTTTCTTATCCACTCCAATGGTTTTTACCTTATTTACTACCATTTTATGGCTTACTCTGTCAAACGCCTTAGACAGATCTAGTGCTACACTATCAATTTGGCCTCCCTTGTCCATTTCATCTGAAATATCTTGCATATATCCCACCAACTGAGATTCGCATGAATATCCTTGCCTGAAACCATGTTGCCTGCTTGAAAACCAATTACGTTCCTCACATATATTTCTGATGTGGTTGCATATCAATCTTTCCATTAATTTACCTACCACTGATGTCAAACTGATTGGCCTGTAATTCTCAACTCTATTTCTCACCCCTCCCTTATGTACCGGTACTACTATTGCACTTTTCCAGTCCTGTGGTAAGCAGCAAGTGTCTAGACTCAATTTAAATAATATTTCAAGATAAGGTACAATGTCACATCCGGCTATCTTTAAGATATCTGTAGTAATATTATCTTCACCAGCCCCTTTATGTTTTTTCAGCTTTCTTATTTCCTTCATGATTTCCTCAGGATGGATATCAAATTTTTTACTATCGTCATTTCTAATTGTGTTGTTAAGCTCGTTCTCCGAATTAGACCCTCCTGTTTCTGATTCATTTTCCCCAATGCTTTCTCTGAACCAGTTACTTAAAATCTCTGCCTTTTTCAAATCGTCAGTAACTTCTTCTCCATCCTTATCTATAAGTGTCTCTACATCCTCCCTTCCCCTCAGTTTCCTGATATAGCCATAGAAATTTCTAGATGCATCAGTCAATGGTCCCCCTGCACTGACAATACTCTTCATAAACCCATCTTTGGCCATTTTCTTTGCTGTTATTAAGTCCTTGTTTAGTTGTTTTAAATATTCCCTACTACCCTGCTGTCTCTTAACTCTGTTATGTTCTTTTCTTACCAACCTCTTTAACCTCCTCACTTCCCTATTATAGTACATAGGATCTCTACTTCTCTTTATTTTTTGCTTTGGAATAAATTTTTCTTCCCCCTTTCTTATTATCTCCTTGAACTCTTTCCACCTTGACTCTACTGTACCTGAGCCTTCCTTCCATTTGCTGAATTGTTCTCTGAAATATCTCCTCAAATTTGAAACCTGTGCCTTTTTATAATTGTACCTATTTCCCCCTTCAATTTTGGCTGCTGGTTTACTGAATGACGATGCAGGTCTATAACCTAATTCCTGATGGGGAAAAAAAGAAGTAATTTATTATACCTGCAAAGACTATTCACCATTTTGTTCTGAGATACAACAAGAACCTCGTTTAACACTGCCGCGTCGTGTCCTACCTAGGTTATTGATATTCCTCATAGCAGTAACATTGAGAGCATTCGAAGAATTCAAAAAAGAAGAAGACTTCTGTATGCCAATGGCAACAATAATTTGAATAAATATGTTTGACGTCTTTTATTCTGAGTGAGACCTCGTGCCTTGGAAACCGGCTAGTTCCAGGGAACCCCCGTATCAAAGTCCACGCTTGGGAAGGTTCGTAATCTACGTGTCTCCATTTTCGCCTCCCTTGAACTTCCTTTCCCCACGTAGCATGACCTGGCTTTTTATTCGAACTCCCCCCCTCCCCTCACCCCAGTGTGGCACGTAGCTTTTTCTTTATTAATTCAAGAAGACATCTTGTACTGATTTCTCTTAACAGACAATCGTTAAAATTATTGCGTATATGATGAACCGATATTTGTACTATGAACTTTTCTATAATTGTAAATATTTTGAATGAAATATTACCACAGCCACTCCTGTAAATGATAACTTATTGGGAATAATCTCTTTCTCAACTACCGTAAGGGAACCTTTCTTTCTTGAAGTTTTACTAAAAACATTCTCCTTACTCAGTCATCATTGTTCATTAATCGATAAAATTGAACGAACTATATCTGCCGCGTAAAACAACTAAGAAGCTGCATTTCTGTTTTCTTTTGCTGTAGTTCCGTCACCTGTGATTCTCTGATCTGCTTAATAGATTTCTGTAGCTCAGTGGATAATGAACGCTTATTAGAAAAAAAAACAAAAAACAAAAAAAACCATTTTCTCTAAGCCTCGTAAGGTTTATAGTGGTTCGCCACTTCAAACCACACTTTTAACTTGAAGTAACAGTTTATCAAGCATTAAAATTTAAGTTTTACTGAAATTCACTTGTCAGAACAAAGAATTATTTTATCAACGAGCGGTATGGACATACGCGAGCGTTCTGAATCAAAACAGTTTTATTTCAAACCACCAAAACAGTACGAACTGTAACTGCCTTGGAGAACCTCTTGACATCTTTAAGCGAATTTGCCTCTATGCATAGCATGTCGAATGTTTCTCGAGTCGTAATGTCGATTAGTTCAGAGGCGCTGCCCGCATGCAAGCCAACGGTATGACTTCAAATCACACGCTTGCGCCGCACTACCAGCATATGGTATACGTAGGCAATTAAATGAAGAAAATAAATATCTACATGCTGTTGGGTGTTCTATTCTTTATTTGAACTCTGGCAAATAGTATGAATTGAAAGGTATGTGGGTAAGCTCGGGACCCTAACCCAGCATAGTAGCTTCCTCCCCTCCTCCCTAGACCAAGTCACGCAGTTTGTGGAGGCTCCCTCGTCAGTTTATAATGTCAAATAGAAGTACACATTTTTGAATTAATAACTCTGTCATAGATGATAATCGTTCACGTTTATAACTGAATTTTATTTATTTCGTGTCTGAAACATATTGTTACACAATTACAAACATCCAATTGTTATAGACCAAAACTTGGCCACTTCCAGAGCGTTTTCTGAGGCCTCATACTTGTATAGATCATCTTCTTAGCAGGATGCTGGACACAATCGACACTGGAGCATGTTCTGAACAGTCTGATCTTCTCCGCACTCACATTTCATGTCATCGATCTCCGAATTGCCCCAGCTTGCTAGGTTGACTTTAAATATGCCGGCACCTGATCTTAGCCTATTCGGAGACTTCAGTATCAACCATCCCTTGTCATAGCCAGGTGGTAAAGATCAGTCAATCTTCCCCAGCTATGAGGAAGGGAAGCCTTTGTAGCATAACAGCAGCAATGGTACTTGAGCTTTGTAAATGTTTCTATGTACAAAGATAATTATGTTCTATGAAGTCGTGAGAAGACAGTTGAACGTTGTTTGTTCGTGTAGACATGAAAGTTAAGATCTTGGTCATAATCGAATGAATGCTGCTCTTCCACGGACTCTGCAATCTTCGAAAAAGAAGTCTAGTTTCAGAATAATTTTTGGTTGGTGACCCCGGTGAGGGAATGTTTTATATTTCTGTGTTGTTGAAAGTGAAAGAATAAATCTAGTGCTTTACCTGAACTGTGAAAGTACTGTTTGTTAACTTACACCTTAGCTTCCCACAGTTGTAACCTGGCTTTCTCAATTGTAGTTATAAGTTCCTGTGATGTTCTCAGGAAATTTTTTAGGGATGTTTCTGATGTGAAGGGGTCAGCCGTCAGTTTATTTCGATTTATTCTTTGCAGTTGCCCATGGTACAGCCGATTGCTATTGTTAGCTTAGTCGCTTAGCATTGCAACCTACGGGGAGGTTCCTATCTTGAACCCCATAAGTGAATGATACATTACTTTAGTTACTGCTCGTAACGTTGTAGTAACAATGTAATAACAGAACTGGCTTACAAGCACTGTCAGACCATTGCTTCAGGAAGGGGCCCAAAGGCAAAACTACTGGTATGCCGAAATGGCTATCTTATTGAATACTAAACAATGATGTGAGTTGTAAAACAGATAGCTGTAACTAGTGATCGGATTATTCGCAGAAGTGTTGCAGACGCGTGTACGCCGTTTTGTCTGGGACTAAGACGACCGTTTGTTCGACGATCGCCATTACCAGAAGAAACTGGGAATCCGCCCACAATTGTTCTGAATGAGCTATTGTTCGTGGCAGTAATAGCAACAATAACAGCAGGTACAAAAAGAAGCGCACGGCACGAGGTGATGACGTCACTGGTGGGGGCAGTGACTCGAAAGTGACGTCACACTATACAATGTCTGTCTGCCAGCATTTTGCTCCGCGACTGGCAAACGGGTTTGAGTTCGAGTGTGCCACCCAGCCTACCACGGTGATCGCATTATACAACGCCAATTGCTAACTGTAAACCAAAAGAAATGTATTAATTTGTTTAGCCACTTTTTAAACGCCTCTCTTCTAAAACATGCTGTGAGTACACGGATTTAATCAACGCAAAATCTACATTGTGCACAGGTACACTGATGTTTCGAAATATTATGACCACCTGCTTAATAGCTTGTTGGAACGCAATACTAAATCGGTTTGGCGTGGAAAGGATCCGGAAAGTCCTTGGTAGGTTTCCGGACGTATCTGGGACAGGTCACTCAACTCCCTTTAATTAAGGGCCGGTGATTTGTGGGTGAGGAGCTAGCACTCGATTGTGTCCCAGATGTGTTCTACAGAGTTGAGACCAGGCGAATTTGGTGACCAAGACATCAAGGTGGGCTCACTGACATGCTCCTATAATCAATGTAGCGCGATTCTGGCATTGCGATACGCTGAAAGATGCCATCGCAGTTGAAGACATGAAGCACGAAGGGATCTCCTTGATCAAATACGTCATGGTGTCTTCTACCACTGCCACATATTCCAGGGTGAATGACCCCACTGCATAATACTGCCCCACCGGCCTGCGTCTGTAGCGCCGTGCATGTTTCCAGCAGCCGTTCGCGTGGGAGACGGGGTATCCGGACGCAGTACCGGATTAGCCACATAGCAGGAGTTAGCAAATGCTACGGGCCCCGCGCCTAGGAGAGTCTGGAGTTCATTGACCTGGCGTGACAAGAAACGTGACCAACCGACACGTTTCCATTGATCCTCGGTCCAGTCTCGATGATCTCGTATTCACTACAATCATAATTGCCGATGTCGTTGGGTTAACATGGGAATTCGTAGGGGAGTCCCATGTTCAACAGTGTGCTCCGAAACACTTGTGCCTGCACCAGCATTGTACTCAGCAGTCAGATCTGCCACAGATCGCTCCCTATGCTACTTTACAGAGCAATTAAGCCTTCGACCTCCATTTTCTGTCATGAGGCGTGAACTCCACCACCTTGTCGGCTACTCGTAGTTTCACCGCGCTTCAACCACTTCCCATAGGTGCTCACTACAGTAGCATGCGAAAAGCCGGCCAGCCTCGCCGTTTCCGAGACGCAAGTTCCCAGACGCGCCATAAGAATCTGACTTTTGTCAAGGTCACTTATGGCAGTGGATTTCCCCTTTTGCCACACGTCTCGTTGCTAGAATGACTCCCCGTGCGTTTCTGCTCCGCTTATATAGTTATCTTACCGCGTGACTTAGGGCCTTATTACACTAGTCGACTTGGCGGCGCAACCAGCCGCGGCACTGGTGTCTCTGTTGGCGACGCAACCAGGATTCTGGTGGCGCCGCCAGCCAGCCACTCGCACAACCGAGCACTCACTTTGCTGTTATCATCGCATTGTATGCGAATTGTGTAGTTGAATATGTCCAGTGAACTACAGAATGTCACTGTGGAAATGAGTGGAAGTGAAAGTGTAGAGAATACAAAGGGGTAAAGCAAGAAGAATTTCTCATTTTCGTATCTTTCCCGGTAATATCAACGTTTACTAAGTACAATGATTAAAAGAAAGACGATTTAGACATCCTTAAGTAATTAAAAAACTTGTTGTCGTCTGAATACAGTTTAATTGCGATGGAGCTAACACTCCGGTAGCAATTTGCACATTTACAGCACTCTCTTCACCCTCCTCCTTTCCTCCAATGAGTCCCAATCCAGCTCCTGTATCATATCAGTTACTGACTGGGTCCTGCGATAATTTCCACAAACAAATCTAGCTGCTCTTCTTTGCACACCTTCCAACTCCTGTATTTGATCTCCAAAATGTGGTCCCAAACTACACCACCATATTCAACAAATGATCTGACCAAAGTTTTGTAACCCAACTCCCTAACTTCTCTGTTACATCCTCTCATCACCCTCTTCAGCAAATGAAGGATTTTGTAACCTTTTTCTACCACCTGCACAATTGAGTTTGTCAAACGTTATGCAAAGAATTTACACTTCATCAAGCAAATCTGACCCCACTCTGTAATCATAATTAACCTTTAGATCTATTTATCTTTGTATCTTATAAGCCGACTCTTCTTGGCATTTATCTTCATTCCATGCTGACCTACCCATTTAGATATTCTATCCAGATCATCCTGCAACTGTTCAGTCTTCACCTGTTTTTATCCTATTGTATACCATTGTATCATTTGCAAAATACCTAGATTCTGACCGTAACACAGTCATTCATTAGAATAATGAACAGCAACTCCCATATTTACTTCCACTTCTCTTGATAATGTATTTCCTACTCTAACCCTTTGCTTTCTGACTTTTAAGAATTCCTGTGCCCAGCAAGTAACTTTTTCATTCAATTCAATACATTTCAGTTTATTTAAAACCATTTTATGGCTCACTCTGTCAAATGCCTTAGAAAGATCTAGTGCCACACTATCAACTTGGCCTCCCATTTCAAATTCATTTGAAATATCTTGCATATAGCCCACTATCTGAGATTCAAATGAGTATCCTTGCCTAAAGCTATGTTGTCGATCTGAAAACTAGTTTCGTTCTTCACAGACATTTCTGATATAGTTGCATATCAATCTCTCAATCATTCTGCCCACCACTGATGACAAACTAATTGGCCAGGAATTTTCACCATATTTTTAACCCTTCCTTTATGAACTGGTACTACTATCGGTCTTTTCCAATCCCACAATCTTTAATAAATCTGTAGTAATATTACCTACACCAGTTTTAACTTTCTGAGTTACTTCGCAATTTCCTGAAAATTTATTTCAAATTTTGTAGGTCCGTCATTCATTCCCTCCCATCACAGGATGACTGTCCCCAGTTGTCTCACCAAACCTGACACTCAGTATCTCCGCAATTTTAAAATTGTAAAGTAGGAAGGGGCATATGAACAGTAGACTGAACACGTGGTGGCGAGTCTGGCGGCGCCGCCAGGTGGCCTAGTGTAATAAGCTACGTAAGATACAATGCCCCGCCACGGCTCTCGGCCACCAGTGGTTGCCCGCCTGGTCGCCGGGCAGGGCAGCCAGCCGGCCGCCAGTTTCTGGCGGCGTCACTGGCTGCCCTAGTGTAATAAGCTCCATAAGACCCTGTGCCCAGCGACGAGCAGAGCCACCAGTGGCCCGGCTGGTGGCGCCGCCAAGTCGCCTAGTGTAATAAGGCCCTTACCAGACGGCATTCAAACTCGCAGTGGGCAGTGGCCATAACGTTTTGGCTCATCGGTGTATAACAGTTTAATATTGCAATGCTGAGATTGTTATTCTGAAATTTGCAAGAACGAAGACAGATGTCATTCTCAGCCAATTCAATCATGAAATGATGTGGAAACTTTGAGTCTGAGTCCAGACAGAACTTGGTAGAACGATCTTGGACCATCCTCTGCCAGTTGACTCCAAAAACCCTGCGTGTATCCTTGTTATCTCAGTCCGGCGTTCTTTCTTTTGGTCTCTAATAATCTCTTTTTACTGCTCGCGTTAAGACGCCACCATCCTGGATTGGGGAGATACAACGGGACCATTTGCGAGTCCTGGCCCCCGCGAGCTGGCTGTCCTCGTCACGGTTTTCAGGCGGTTTTCCGCAGTCACCTAGGTAAATGCTCATTAACTACGTTTTACACAAACAAAAATATACGTATTGTAGTGAACATAAGTTACAAGAATCATAGACATGTGGCAACGCTTCAGCTTTCCCAGTAAGAGTATTTTCCTTCACTCTTAAAGATTCATGATGATTACTGCTCATGACTCTAACAGTGCACTTTATGACATATTTATTCAACCAGATACGTGGGCGGCAATAAACAGTTACCTATAGCGGCTCAGAAATAATTCGGTATGACACACTCTAAATCAGGGGTGGCCAACCCAAATGATCTTACGGGCCTCATAACTCCGCGGGCAGCATATAAAATCTTATATACCCATATTAGATTTAGACGCACAATACATTTTTTAGTGAAAATTTTAAACATATTGAGTTATTAGTATTGTGTTTACTGTTATTTTTACATGTAATCACAGATAATACAATAATGATAATTCTCATAATTTTGACAGTAAATTTTTGAATATATGGATGCACAAATATTGTATTTTTTTTAAATACATTGGTTTTCACTACTTTGGCAATTATAAAATATTTTGTAAAAGTGTGATGAATCTCGCGGGCCGGAAAAATGTTCTAGGCGGGCCTCATGCGGCCCGCGGGCTGCGGGTTGGCCACCCCTGCTCTAAATAGTCTGTCTCTACAATGTCTGACCATTAGCTACTGATTACTGTAAGCGAAAAGTCATCATTTCTCGCTATCGAGCGGAGGCAGGCCACCGACCCACCTGTTCACTCCCGTATGCTATTTCTTATTGCGTGGAGACTCTGGCACTGACAATATTTATTTTTACGTCAACTAAACAAAATACTTCACACGTGAAACCTCAGATACAAAATTACACATAGTTTTACATCTTATATAAACATCTACGACATACAGGCCCGATCGCTTACCACTCACCCGCAATGCTAGTTTGGTAGCAATATGCTCTGTTATTATTTTGTTTACTGGGTTCTAATTTTGTGATCCCGTCTTACAGACGTAAGCAGCGCCTCTTTGTTGTGAATGTTGTGTATTTAGCCAGCGTTCCGTGTGCGCTCCCAAGGCTCCCGAAGCCTGGCTCAGAAATCGAATGAGCGAGCGGCATCGAGAAAGCCTGCTATCAGTTTTCACTCTTTCTCGCTGGCGAGACGTGACTGGAAGCGGCAAGCGTGTGCCGAAATTGAGCGGCAGATATCGAGTTATCAGCAATAACTTGCGGCAGACAGCACGTCGGAATTCTTAACCGGCTTCACGCCGAATTATTCCACACCCTGATGGATATTTCACGTTCAGCGCAAGTGCTCGCTGTATTTCCATCTGCTTTCATTCAGTCTTCATTCCGAGTCTTTCTCCAGCTTCGCCAAAATGGTATTACATTACAGAGGGTCTTCACTTCTGTTCGGCGCATTTTCCCTCCTATATTCAATCAGCCTCAGAATCGATAAACAAACCTCTAAAGTTTCTGTTATAATTCAGCCTGTGACGGATTTACTGTGCTCCGTCAGAATTTGGATTTTTTTTTTTTCGTAGATGGGCATTAGGATCAATGCTCCAAACCACTGTTGAGTTTAACATTTTAGAAATTAATAAAATTCCGCTTTCGCTTGTTCAATCCGTTTTAGTACATTCGTTTAAATTCTGAATGGGATATGTTATTAATATAATACAACTGTGAAACTCCAATTAATGTAGTGTCAATTGTTTTTATGTTTGGATTGCGATCTGTGTTTAACTTATTGCCAAAGATCGTCTGATGACTTGAAACGTCAATAGTTTTAAAAAAATAATTAGAAGGAATTCTCTCAGAAATACACATACAGTTTAATACTAATATAAAATTCACCTTTCGAATTAGACTAATTATTCCACATATTTTCATGTTAATAAATCTTTTGTTATGAGGAAAGATAATGGAGAAGGGAACGAAAAAGTAAATCACAATAATCTATAACAGATTTAAGAAATGCCTAAAATTATTATATAAGAAAATATCCAAATTGCAAATATCATTTGCTTAAAGTAACACAGCGTACCGTTGAACAGATCTGGTTTCATTTTACAAGGAAAGTGCTTTCAAAAGTTATGTACCGCATAGACTATGTTTGACCACAGAGTTTCATCCTGAAGAGTAAAGAATGGTAGAAATCATGGGACAAACGCATGAACCAGAAAACAGACGATTGCAATGCTTGAAGGATCTACTGCAATTCGCTCTCATAAAGTTTCACAGAAAAACCAAAAACGTTTTTGTTACAGTATGTGAGAAAGTCCAACAGCAGGGTCAACAGTGTTTCATAATTAATTCATAACAAATTTGTGATTAATTTAAGTTTCGGCAGAGCTGGCATAGTGAACTCCGAAAAATTCGTCGCTATAAAAAGATATGGATGTTGAGGAAAATTTCTCCATCACTTAGAGATAATAAACTCTGCAAGTATTTAAAAAACAATTGACTTATGGAATGTAGGAGGTACAGGGTTCCGATAATATCCCAGTTAAGTATCTTAGATTATATAAATAAAATGGAGGGTAATTTAAAAAAAAAAAGAGGAGACGAGAGAACAGTGTCTTTCGTTTACGCGGTATTTGCAAATCAATTCAGGGGAATGTTGGGATGATTTACTATGAAATATTCAGTTGAAACATACTAGATATTCAGGCCTGATTTAGCAAAAACAGTCTCTGTAATGAGAGCTGGATCTATTTTCTCGAGTCGTAATGTTTGTCTGCGTACGAGATCAACACAGTGTCCATCAAGGAAGTTTCTAAGACACCTCCTTTTACAAATTTATACAAACGATTTTGAATTCTCCTTCAACAGAACATTGTTCTGTGATAATGAAGTTATCTGTTCATCAGTAGAAAGGTTTCTCTGTTGTTTAGAGTTAGTGCAAGACCTCGTTGCTAATTCTGTAAAGTACAACAAATCTAAACTCAGATAAAATAACTAGAACCATAAAAGTAATGGGCATGACAAACAAAACAAAATAATACCTGATTGATAAGGACGATTCTCTGGAGAATTTGGGTTTAACGGTACAAAGAAACATGAAATGGAATCAACACTAATCTTCGACGTTCTGGATTGCGACTAATAGGCTATATCGTGATGAGTAGAACAAAATATAAAGGAAATAACTTTAAAAACTTTGAACGTCCTCATCTACTGTTCTTTAGTAACGTCTAGAATATTTATAGCAGGGAATGGACTATTAGTATGGGACAAAGTACAGACCAAGGCGGTGTGTTTTGTGACCGGTTGATTTTGCTCATGGTGTTCCACGCTTGGTACAAAGTTCGGTGCTGAACTTGAGTGGTGAATAACACCTTGTACCATCAACATTTTAAGGAATTACAGAATATGGATGTAGGTTGCAAAGCGATTATAACGGAATGTAAACGATATACGTAGGATTGAATCGACGAACAACAAAGTTTAGAGGATTATTCTGGGCAATATGCTGCAACTGGAACCTGAGCTGGTCAAGTTTAAATTGCAGCATTCCAGTTACGAAATGCCAATTACGTCTTTTAGTCTCCAGAGACAAAGCTAGAGGTGTAAACAGGTTGCTGGAATCAGAGTCCGGATGTCCCACACAACAGAAATCTGCTACATAGAAATACTGTTTGAATTGCATAAGCCATCTAGTTTACGATCTGTGGTTTTCTGTAAAATTTTATGCCCATCATCTCATTCGGCTTAAAAAATTAATCACTTCGCCAGGGGAATAAGTTGATAGTCAGGGTGTACACGCTATTGGCATCAATTTTTATCATATTAAGGAAGATATAAATGCGAGGTATACTCACTAATAAAATTATAGGACATAGGTTAGTTATACCATGGCATGTAAGAAAGATGACGGTATTAATTTAACTCTTAGTTCCTGTGATCTGAGATAGATAACAGAATGAGAGTCTGTAAGATGCGTCACTTGATTTCTAATTCGCATCCATGGGATAAACACAAAGGTGTAGTTCAGTTGTATCAACTATTTTTGAGAAAACCATTCTTTTTCAAAGTGTTAACTTGTTTCGTAAAAAGTTTCCTGGACGTGTCCGTCTGATCTATAACACTGAAGTGTTATTTGATAGGGAATAGTCGTTGCAGTACCAGCCCAATCAAGACAGTACCCTGCAGTGCACTACATTATTTCATGGAGCAAACCAGGACGTGACAAAGCATCGTAGACGCTAGGATCGATATGGAGCTGATCTGGACGTCAGTCGATGCCAGACTCTCAAATTATATTATTACCGCAAACAATGCGGATTGGTAAAGTTTTTGCTAACTCTTTGGGATAAAATTTGATAAAAGAACCAGACAAATAGGCGTGACTCGAACGCAAGGAACGCAATGGTACAAGGATGGTGCCATTTAACCCCTGCAATTCAAAAAATAAAAATATAAAATTATAGGGATCGAAAAATACTCTACGCCGCCGACTACAGCTTCTGCGAACTTGACTGGTGTATATCCCAATAACCAATGACTCTGGAGTGTTTCGGAAGAGGAAGACACATGCAGAAACTACGGGCTTGCAACAAACCTCTGTCTTGCAGGCAAAAGAAGACATCGATACGAGATGACAACTAAGAAATCGAGCCAGTGTCTCGATGTGTGGGATCGACTTTATTTAAGAAAAGCTCCAAAGTCGCCAAATAAAGATCATATAAGCGGCTCTAAGTGTATCGCTGGAAACAAAAGTATGTGGCACACAATCTTTTTCATTTTAGCGTCAGCTGGACGTGGGTCTTTGTAACATTATCCGTTGCCAGGTTTCGGCCTTGAGTCTTACTAACTGTCACAGCGAAACTGTTGGCTCGGGGAAGCGAAAGGGAACCTCGCTGGAAATAAAGAGGTATTCCCCAGTCCCACCACTGTCAGGATCCCAACATTAACTAGATGTCGATTTAAGTTGTGGTCCATTATAATTTTTGTGGACTGAGTTTCCATAAAATATTTTATGTAAGTATTAGTAACGAAAAAATTATATAATTTATAAATGCCTTACACTCTGAATTTTTTATAACTACATGTTCAATAATTTATTTGCTATATGATTCTATTGCAAAGTAATCATTTAACTTAAGTCACGAGACACCAATCTCATCAATGATTACTGAGATGGTAACATATGTCACCTGGGAAATAGAAGAAAAAATAATAAAACCGATCAAAAATACATAATTTGATTTTATGACGAAATTCTTAAGTCTTGAATTTTTTTTATGTTACAAGAATACCCACCAGTGTGGATCGGTGCAACATGTCTAGGTTCAACTCCCGGGCCCAGCGTATTGGCCAACCTGATTGTGGAACCTCGTACAGTCACCTAGGTGAATCACCGCATCATCAGAAGGGAAGGAACGAGGAAAAGGTACAGGAAGGATTTCGACCGTGGCCTATTTGAAGGAACCATCCTTGCACTTGCCTGGAATGAGCTGGGGAAACCATGGAAAACCCCAATTGTGGGATGGCCGGACGCGGATTCGAAGTCACATCCTCCCGAATGGGACGCCATAGCATTTCCGCTCACCCTCCACATTCGGTCGATGAAATAAGCTCAGCATCGCTTGGAGGAGAAGTGTGTCGCAAAGTGAAAACGTTCAGTGAGTATAATAACATTTTAACAGTTTGATAAATTTATATACCTAGCATAAGCAGATAAGACTCTTGGCCTTCTAGAGTGTGAAAAAAGACAGTGGACACAGGTGTTTGGCCCACGTATTAGCTGTCGGCAGATGAATACTTCTCACTAAGGCTAGAGACCAAGAGAGGCGAAGTGCCTCTTTATGCTGTTGAATAGGTCCGTCTCATAGCATGGCCTGGGCGTTATACATGGGGTGGAGGGAGGCAAGACTGTAGTCAATCGGTAATTCTGGTGATCTTCTAACGTACAAGTTGTCCACCTTTTAGGTGTGATTCCAGGACAAACAAACATATAGGCAACCTTAAATTTCTAAAAGGGTTTCTATAAATGAAACACGATATTTTTCACACAGTATTGACGAAAATTTATTTTTATGCATTTGTGGATAAATACTGTATTCCTGTTTGAGGCTACACTTTGGTAAAGATGTGCACATTATGAAATTTTAATTGATGAGATCGTCACCTAATTGGTCTCATCCAGACCATGTCTATGGGCCGTGGCAGAAGTCTGGACGCGTTGAGGCAGGCTGTGGCTGGATCAATGGTCCGTGAGAAGACAAGGGCAGTCGCGAGACTATTTCACGGTACATTGCTCAATCCGCCCCACTCTTCCCTTGGAAAGACAAGGGACATCCAGGCAAGTAAAGCCAATGAATCTACACCAACAGCATCGTGGTGTATTGTGAGTTGCAAGTAATACGCGGAATATACAAATTCAATATGGTTGAAGCAGTCATAGTTGCTAACGAATAACAAAGTTTAGTCCAAAACGAACACGGTTTTAAAACTGATGCTAAAACACATCTGCGGCCTTTGCAGCTATCTTTCTTGATTAGATGCTGCGCACTAGTGAACCAATCTATACTGATATTATAAATGCGAAAGTAACTCTGCCTCTCTGCATTTTTGTTAGGTTTTCACGACTAAATGTCTAAACCGATCTTGACTAAATTTGACAAGGAAATACTATGTTTCAGTAGGAAGGACATAAGGTACTTTTTTCGGATAAATTATGTATTTTGTCACGAAATTTTGAAAACAAACTGAACTGTGAGAGACAGTTAGAGTGTGTATGTTTCTGTAATGTTGTATCGCTCAGGCTTTGTGTATGATCTGTTCCCAAGTTTCATGTACAGACACACCTTATTGAATAGTATAAGTGTGGATTATGTTTCATTCTAGCGATAAAATTCGAAGTGTAACAAACTTTGGAAGCGGGTTGCTCACACGAAGGCAGGTCATTACAACCACACGAGGCTTTACCTTTAGTTGTCGAAGTATTCCCATGCTTACATAACGGTCGGTTTCCCTCACAAGGTTCCAAAGACGGATTGCTGTCAAAATTAATGTTAATTATCCCAGTGATACGTGATCAATTCGTACGCCAGTATTCATCTAATATTAATTATTGAAATATATATATATGTATATACTGCCTTAGCCGCCTTAACCTAACCTGGTCGTGCAATCAGATACAGGGGACCTACAGTTTAGTATGGAATACAAACAACGGAAACGTTCTGGCGTACTTCACATAACATTGCAAGCTGTGCCAGAGGTGAATGTGGGGTTAAGGGTCGAAAATCCCCGCCTAGACAGGGATTCTACCCGAGACCTTTTGCACCGAGTCACGCGTTTAACCAGCTGAGCTACCAGACCGCTGTCCAAGCGCAAGACGTCATACTTAGGGCTACAGATGTACTGTTAACATTAGCACGTCGGTAACGCGAATTCGTAAGATTTTATTGGCCAACGTGCCCAAAGAAGTTTTCACTTCAAAAACTGAAAGTATAACTTAGTCCAGAATCCGAATTTTGGTCTAATCTTACCGAAGGAGAAGTACCAAGTTATTTTCTCAGAGGCAGGATGGCATTCCTTTCCTCAGGACCTCCAGCTTAACGTGGAATTGGAGCCACGGAACGATCATGTAATCAAATGCAAATTCTAAATATTCCTGCTCACCACGTGGTTTTAAATCGCGACCGGAGAGAAAAACTTCCGGAAGTAAGCGCCTTAGCCGCTGAGCTACCAGATTATATTTTTTTTTAAAGTATACGCTTACTGAGTACTATTAAAATCGGGTAAAAAACTATGGGTTTGTATGAACAAGGTTGACAGAAATTAAGGCGAGGAAGGAAAGAATGAGAGGGTTTAGGTTTTGCAAATCAAACGTAAACAATATTGTTCTATTTGTTTTATAGTATACGTATGCAAAGTTCCATCAAAATCGGATGAAAGCTGTGTGTTCCAAAAAGCATCCAACGTGCATGTCATACGCATAACAGTCATAGCATGTCGGTGACGCGAGTTCATAGATATACCCCCAGCCCACAGCCCGCCTATAGAAGTTTCCGCTTAAAAAATATTACCTACACAACACATAAGTGAAACCATCCATGTCGGAAGCTGGACGAGCTTCCCACTCCCCCCTGCTGGGACACCCGAGCCGCGCTGTTCTGGTCACGCGCGCTCTACTACACGCGTGTAAATGGCGTGAGGGCAGGGCCCATCTCCGTTGGCATTCCCCTCGGCTAGGCCCCGGAATGCAGGCACCCGGCCAGACAGGCAATCGCTGGCACATACGCTCCAGCATTCTCCAGTCGCCACCGCCATAACCACTAGTCTGTCGCTAGCACCAGGTCACTAGGCGTCTCGCACAAATACGCTTTTCCACCTACGAAACTTGGCGGTTACTTGCCAGTGTGTTAACTCGAGACTCGTGCCGTGCCGTGGACGACTGCATCATCTCAAAAACAACTTGTTAACGACTCCAGTAGATCCAACTGCAATAAATGTAACAAAAATATCACCTGCTCGTTTAGTTGTCATTCGCAACGATTTATTTGTGCTGAGGTTCCATCTTTCTCCACTAGCTCTCAGGCTAATGAATTCGGTGTGAAATTTCTTGCCTACATTTAACATTTTATTGGTTAGTTGTATTCTTTGCTTTTTTTTAGATTTCGCATTACAGTTGAGCCTTTTTGTTTTTATTTTATTATTTTTAATACATATATTATGCTGTTCTAGCTTGATTTAAATTTCTGGTAGGCAAGGGTGTTGACATCATTTGGGCAACTGCTTGGATGCGGTTCCTATTTATTTCTTGAGCAACCTTGAAAGGATAGCATGCACCATGGGCTTCTAATTTTTATTTTTATAGCAGGTATTTCGATCAGTGACACATATGAAGAGGAACTTGTATTCATTCCATTGTTTAACAACCTTTGTTATATTGCAGACTTGGAAGAAGTCAACTGTAACTGCATCAAGCAATTATTCCGATAATTTAATAGCGAGCAGTAAAAATCTACCAAGAGGATAGATAACTTCTACTTTTTGTCAAATCGTGATATCCGCAGTTTTCCCTGAAGACATCTTCTTCTTCCCTGCACTTACTTCGCTGTCACAGGGTCGGCCTTTTCAGGATGCGACGTGTTAGGATTTGGCCGGCTTCTCGTTGAGTCTGACGCCTCCCAGGGAGGAGGAGGAGACCTGTGCTGCCATCTGGCAGCGAAACGTGTGACTATGTTCTGCGTGTGATATTTTTTGTTCGTGTCATGTGTGAGACTGGGGTCCATACTGTCATTCGCTTTCATGATTTAGAGATACCGCAACCAGGATGGCCGGTATGCGGGGACCAGGACTCAGCGCTAAAACAGTTCCATATTACATTTTATGCGACGTTGCGTATGAGATCAAAGTTCTTGGTTCAGATCATTGCTGATCTAACCTCGACGAGAAGCAATTGCAGAGATGCCGAAGGATGTCTCAACTATTTCAACTGGAATGATCACAATTTTGAAGCTCTCAACCGAATTACTGAATTACCTATTTATCAACATTTTATTTTTGATCAATATCGTCTCAACTTTGTTTTAAAAATTTTCTTACAGTAAATCTCTTGTACCTGTTTCTTTTATAATAATACTATTGAAAATTCTAACGCAACGATTTTTAATAACAGGTAGAATGCTTCAGCATACATAAGCAGAGAACCACACGCAAATTATTGATCTTCCACAATTTTAACGCATGTCTTGTTCGATCAGCCCCATCTCAACTGCTCTGTTAAAAGTCTCAGAGCAGATATTAGACCGTAAAATAGTCCAGAGCAGTATTGTGAATCGTAGATTTAATAAATACTTAAGTTAAATTTTGTAAATGTTTTCCTTTTTTATAAATCTATTGTCCTGTATTAAATTAATTTAAGATATTGTGAGGACGAAAAAAGTTGTCGATTTTTCCTTTAAGGTTAATATTTCTAACCATAATGGCTTTTAACAACGCCGCGAAAGGCTTCGTTCTTGTTTTTATACAGTATTTGAGAATAGAAGAATATTTCTGCCTTCTCGTATTTGTGAGGTATAAACGAATTGTCCGGCGTACGGACATTTTTTTTTTTTTTTTTTGCTGTCTTTAGACTGGTTTGATGTAATCCTCCATCCCTTCCTATCCTGTGCTAACCTCTTCATTTCTACATACCCGTTACAACCCACGTCCTCAATTATCTGCTTCATATATTCTAATCTCTGTCTACCACTACAGTTCTTACCTTCAACTGTTCCCTCCACTAACAAATTAACCAATCCAGCATGTCTCAAAATATGACCTACCAGCCTGTCTCTTCTTCCAGTAAGCTTCTTCCATAAACTTCTTTTCTCACCCATCATTTCCAAAACTCGTTCATTTCTTACTTTGTCTGTCCACCTAATTTTCAGCATTCTTCTGTAGCACCACATTTCAAATGCTTCAATTTTCTTTATTTCCGGTATTCCTAAAGCCCATGTTTCGCTACCGTAAAGTGCTGTGCTCCACACATAGAGTTTTAAGAAGTTTTTTCTAATTCCTAGATCAATATTTGAAACTAAAAGGTTTCTCTTTTTCATGAAGGATCTTTTGCTAGTGCTATTCTGCTTTTAACATCATTACTGCTTCGGCCATCGGTTGTAATTTTGCTTCCCAAGTAACAGAACTCACTCACTTCTCCTATTGCATCAGATCCTATTTTTATATTTAATCTAGAGCAGTGAAAAGTCACACACCTCAGATCTTGTACATAGTATGTAGGAAGTAGTGCAGACACCGCGAGATGCGGGAGTAATAATTTGCGTTTTATGTTCGTCAGTTACTTAGTTCTGAACGGATTGTCAGAGGATTCATTAGTAGGCAGACGGAGAACTGCAGAGAGTGCGAGAAATATGCAGCTAGGTGGTATTAAGACGTAGCCTATAGCGTAAACAATCACGACAGATTCAAGAGAGCATGTAGCGAGATAACGTTCCCGGGACGTATTTACAGACTATCAGTTATGCACTACACTGGTAATTAATAATTTACTGTGTTGGTTGCTAATGAAAGTGTAAATGTCTTCTCTTTTCTGCGGTTATAAAAGTTGAAACGTTCGGTGGATTAGATTTTATACAAAGAAAATAAGAGAAAAGCAAATTGCCTGACTTATCCAAACGTACCCAACTACGCGAATTGTTGTGCATCTTGTCGAACAGTCGTAAAATGTAATTATCATTCAGAGCGGCTTGGTGGCTCAGTGGTTAAGGATCGAAAGTCCCCCGTTCTAATCACTGTGTCACAGGGGATTTTCGTAATCCATTAATCCGACCTTCACCTTTGGCACAACCTGCTGTGCAATG
Source organism: Vandiemenella viatica (assembly GCA_031002005.1). Lineage (NCBI taxonomy): Eukaryota > Metazoa > Arthropoda > Insecta > Orthoptera > Morabidae > Vandiemenella > Vandiemenella viatica. Next base: position 103,994,420 of record JARYHS010011408.1, read on the forward strand.
TGAAGTACGCCAGAACGCTTCCGTGGTTCGAATTCCGCATTAAACTGTGGGTATCATCTAGGGCAAAAATTCCAGTTGTACACGGCAATGTACACATCCAAAGCAAATTCAAGCTAGACGAATGGTTAACGTGAACCCAGTTGGCCTAAACGAACATTTATCAACTGTACGATATTTATCATTTGTATCCCAAAATTTCGACCTTAAGTAGTAATCGCTCGATTGCTGGTACCAAACCGGTCTTGAGGTTTAATTAGGACTTTTTAACATGGCGGAATCCCTCAGGATGCCTGACCACATATTGCATTCTTTCTTCAACAGCTGTTCCTCCTCTGCCGTGGACGCTAGCCTAATAGGGAACGTAAACTTTGTGTGAACCGACTAAACTGTACCCCGTATAATACCCGCCAATTAATTTGTTTGAACGGTGTAAACGTTCAAGTAGAAATTGGGATCCGTTCTTATGTTTCTCTATATGGTTACGTAAAACCGTAACCATGATGGCCGGTAGTCCAAGGGCATGGTATGAGCCTTGGCCCGTTGATCGATTGTTGATCAGTGTGGATGTTGTGTGATGGTTGGCAACATGTAACAATAAACAAATGTCTATGCAAGCGGTACATGAAGCTAAAAATACGCTTGTAAGCCAGTTTGTTCTACGTGGTAGTATCCAGTCCCAAAACATAAAGAAAACTTCATCTAGAGGGGTTAATCTGTCCCAGAAAATATATTTTTTTTAAATAGTTTATTGTGATAGACCGTTACAAATGTTAAAAAAAAGACGACTGATCAAAACTCCTCTCGGAACATGCAATCCGTGGGTCGCTATAGCTATAGAAGATCGACCGTTTTTGTAGCAACTAATATGCTAGGACTATATTGTTATTCTTAAGGTAGATGATAGTAGATCTTGATCACTGTTGAAAAGATTAATAAACTTAAGGGCGTTCATTGTAAATTACGTTAAAACTTGCAAACAAATTAAGCTACGAAAATTTTTTATTATGGTTCTCTAGAAACGTATTAATTTTCGCTCGGCTCCGGAACTAACAAAATATTGAATGAATGAAATCAATGGTGCAAGTAGCGAATTTTTTTTATTTATCTCCCAACAATTTTCATCGATTTTATCATTTACTTTTTTTCTAGCAGAGGTTTTTACAAGGTCATATTCTCTTCGATTTTTGCCATCTAACGACCACGAAAAGTAATCCCGTGCGTTCATTTCGAAGCTTCTTTCTTTGATTTCCAGTAGTTCATCCTTTCACTTTAATGTTTCCTCCTTTCTTGGATCCAGATGTTATTACTCTTTTCCTTCTTCTCGAAACCGTTGAATTTTTATTGCTACTATAAGGATTAAGAATTTTACTAACTTTAGTCTTTCTATGTGGAAATTATTACTACTTCTTCAAATGACTTAGGGATATTTCTCTCTCTTCTTTTTTTTACTTATGGTCTTATTTCTTTTTTTTTTTTTTTTTTTTTTTTTTTTACTTATTGCTTTACGCCTCGTTGACGGCTAAGGTCATTAGAGGCGGGATGGGAATGGGGACAAGGAACGGAAAGGAATTCGGTCATGGCCTTTTGAAGGAAGCATCCCGGCATTCGCCTGTAGTGATTTGGGGGAACCATTTTAAAACCCAAATCTGGATGCCCGGCCGGGGATTCGAACCCGCGTCCTCCCGAAAGCGAGGCCACAACGTTAACCGCTCACTCATCAGGCTCGTTGATATTTCTCGATACCATCTTCGTTGCTACCTCTGAGTGAATCGTCATACAAAATAGAAACTATCTTTAAATTTTGTAACTGAGAACAAATTTCTGAATAAAACTATAACTTCTATATCCTATAAATATTATTTACTATATAAAAATATGAAAACAAACTTTTTCACGGTTCTAGATTATACTAACTACTTAAAAACAAACTGGCACAGTCGTGGTGCCTGATTTGGACACCGAGCCCCGCAGTTCCCCACTGCCCTGGGAACCAACTCGACAGCTTTGCGTGAGCGCTGCTGATTTGAAATGCAGCAGCGCTCTGGTCTGCTAACCTCTAATTACGCACTGTCTTCAGCAATCGATACCGAATGTTACCCGACACTCGGCTGATAAATTTATCAAGGCGTTCCGTCGAAACCTTGGCTGCAAGTGTGTCACCGCCGGAAAATCACGCGACCAGCTGAAATTTTACTGAATTATAACCATCAACTGGAAAACCGGGGAGGGGGGATTAGTATGCAGATAAATGTTTTAGCTCTGCGTTTTATTTATTTTCTGCACTGACCAGAAGAATCTGTAATGAAGTTAGTTCAGTTTAGCACTGAAAATAGACCTACAAAAAAATAGAAATGCACGAAGTTTGCAAAATGCGAAACGTAAAACAAGCTGGATTAGGAGACTTACACAAACATCATGCAATCTATAGTTTTTACATCTATAAGCTTCTAAACTCATCAAAAATGACGGGCTCTGACAAATCGTTTCTTTGCTGTTAGTTAACTAAATGGTAATGTTAATAAATAACGCTCAGCGATTGGATTTATAAAGATGTAATGTTGTGTATATTTCGTCTGTAATTAGTTCCTTTCGACAATCCTCTTTATAACTAACATGTAGATTTAAACGAAATACACACCTTCCCTTATGGTTGGTCTAAAATTTCTATTTAAAGGAAAAAATGTTGACCCACTACAAAACTATAAATAAGTAACATAAATTCTTAGCTTCCTATAATACATAGCTGCATTTGAATTTGTTTTTCTCTACAGCCTCATTTAGCACAGAAAATTGAAATGTTTGTTTTGTTCAACGAACTAGTGCAAGTTAATTTGTCTTGAAAACTAGTGAATTTTTAACTGCGGCTTCTTCCAGCTAATCTCGACGAAATAATATTTGAGATTATTGTAGAGTTATATAAAATTACTAGATGTCCAAAAAATTAAGATAAAAAAATAACGCAGGAAAGAAAAATCATTTTTCTTGGATATCCGTATAGAAGATGTTAAATCCTAAGATATTAGGAGAAGCAAGAAGAAAATTTTATTTTGCGACAATACATACTAAAATGCCTCGAAGGAATAACTATGGACAAGATTAAACGTATTTTACTATATACTATAAGCAATATTAGAAAAATTGAAACGAACGAGCAAAAAGTACAAAATAATTCTTTATATCACGGGAAATAAGGAGGTTGTCTAGTTAATAATCAAACGGAGATGTAATAAATTACTGACTCATGTACAATTTCTGCGCCAGAACAAGGAATAACGTATTACATTGGACAACCCGTCTGTGGACATAAGTGCTAACACAGGACCTAGAAAGAACACTTAAACAATATTTAGGCAACTTCGCCAAAGGTATTTGCAACAGTCCCGTAAAATTAATCAGTGAGCACAATGTTGACATAATAAGTTTCCACACACAGTGCGAGAATCTTTTAAGTCATCTAGGTAAAACCTTTCACCAAATTAAAAAAAAAAGAATAAAATTGAATTAAATGTTTCACCTATCTTATAGATCGAACCACTTTGCTTGCGACTTAAAAGCAGGTATTATGGTATTGACTCATCATACACCATGGGGAAGAGCTCTTTAAAATGCACGTTCTAAGTATTATGCATCTATTTTATATATAGCTAGCAGAGTACCCGGATTGGCCCGGTATGGTTGAGGTTGATTTACTTATACAATAATGTTAGTTGCACAATCTAAAACATGTATGTCAAATTCTCCCCAGTATCTTCGGAAATTAACAAACTCATTTAGAAAGTTCCAATGACGTCCCAAATAGCTTGGGGGAGGAGGGGGGAGGGAGGAAGGGAGGTGGGGGGGGGGGGGTAGTAGTCGAATTCTAAAGTGACAACAAGCGTCAGGTGTCACACCATTTCCACCATGCGATCTTACAGAAATAAGTGGAAAATAACGCTAGAAAAATGTGAAGACAAAATCGTTCAACAATCCATATAAATAAAAATGAAATGGTATTCGTTGGTAATCGCATTACTTCAGAACGGCTGGACCGAGTTTGCTAATTTTTTATAAATATGTTTTTAATGGTCCGAATAAGGTTTTTAGAGAAAGAAAAATTGGAAAACTTGCCTGGAAAATTGAAAAATTCATGAAAAACTAAAAGAGCTTTTTTTCTAAGAACCGATTTGCCCAATTTTTTTTTTTTAAAAAAAAAAACATTCCTTATAGTCCGAGTTTAGAGAAAAAGAATGGAAAAGTTGCCCGGAAAATTAGAAAATTCGGAAAAAATGAAAGTACTTTTTCTTTTTTGTCATTTTTGAAAATGTTGATAATACTCCGGATAAGGATTTTAGTGAAATATGGTAAAAATTTGGAAAGTTGCCAGGAAAATTGGAAATTTTGGTAAAAACTGAAAATACTTTTTCTACGGACCGAATTTTCTAATTTTTGGAAATTATCGTATTAGTCTGAATAAGGTTTATGGAGAAGGAAAAATTGGAAAAGTTGTCCAGAAAATTGGAAAATTTGGAAATACTGAAAGTGCTTTTCTTCTATGGACGAAATTGGCTATTTTTTTAAAAAAATTTTCATAGTAGTCCGAATAAGGTTTTTAGAAAAAGAAAAATTGGAAAAGTATCCTGGAAAATTCAGGAAAAACTGAAAGTGCTTCTTTGGATTGACTGATTTTGTTATTTTTTTAAAAATGTTGATAATAGTGCAAATAAGATTTTAAAGAAAGAAAAACTGGGAAAGTTGGCCGGAATATTTGGGAAAAAACTGAAAATACTCTTTTTAATGGAACGATTTGACTAATTTTTTTTAAATGATCGGTTTGGTCCGAATAAGGTTTTTAGAAAACGAAAAACTGAAAAAGTTGCTTAGAAAATTCGGGAAAAATTGAAAGTTGTTTTTTCTATAGACAAATTTGGCTATTTTTTTAAAAAATTCATGGTAGTCCGAATAAGGTTTTTAGAAAAAGAAAAATTGGAAAAGTTTCCTGAAAAATTCATGGAAAACTAAAAGTGCTTCTTTGAAGTGACTGATATTTTTTTTTGGTTTTTTTTTTTAAATGTTGATAATAGTGCGAATTAGATTTTAAAAAAAGAAAAATTGAAAAAGTTGGCCGGAAAATTTGGGAAATAACTGAAAATACTTTTTTTAATGGAACGATTTGACTAATTTTTCTAAATAATCGGTTTGGTCCGAATAAGGTTTTTAGAAAACGAAAAACTTAAAAAGTTGTTTAGAAAATTCGGAAAATCTGAAAGTTGTTTTTTCTATGGACCAATTGTTTAAAAAAATGTTTGTAATAACCCGAATAAAATTTTTAGGGGAGAAAAATCGGAAAGGTTACCGCGAAAATTGTAAGATTCTGAAAGAACTGAAAGTGGTTTTTTTTTATTGGACTTTTGTACGAATTCAACACCAAAACTCTTGATTCAAACGATGAATATGTGATTTTTTTTTTTTTTTTTGATTTGCTCCCTATGTTCCCGGGTCGGAAATAACCCAATTAAATAGTTTCTATTTAAAAAAGGACTGCAAGATCTGGAGAAAAATCTGGAAAAATGCATTCCATCCTAAATTTAAATAAAATTACCTTTGCTTTTATTTTTGTGTTGTTTCGCGATCTTTCCAAAAAATACATTTATTTTATTTCTATTCCATTGATATTAATTGAGGACATGTGGTTGATGATATCGAAGAAGTTGTTACCTCAGTTAGTCATGACAGCGCTCAATTGTCCAATGCACGGAACATTTAATCAAGAATTGAAACGCGAAAAACAATATGATTGCGATACATTGAGAGAATCAATTCGAAAGAATTTTCCACTGTTGAATCAGAAAAAAAAAAAAAAAAAAAAAAAAAAAAAAAAAAAATGCTCATGAAGGATCTGAACGATGGACCTAGAGGGAATTTCTTCTTGGACGCACCCGGTGAAACTTGAAAAACGTTTTTGATTTCATTGATTCTGGCAACGATTCAATTGCCGAATGAAATTGCAGTTGTACTTGCTTTATCAGGAATTGCAGCTACATTGTTGGAATGTGGTCAAATAACTCATTTATCATTCAATTTTTCTGTTGAATATGTCAATTAATGAAACTCCAATCTTTAGAAGAACTGTACAATGGCCAAAGTTTTGCAGCATTGCAAATTGATCGTTTGGAATCGATGTGTGATGGCAAATAAAAATTCTTTGGATCTAGGAAACAATCAAAACCGGTTAGGTGGTGCGATGATCGAAATGAAATTAAAACACCTTGGAATTCATTGAGATTTCAAATTTAATGGAAGAAAATAAACATGAAATTCTGACTTAATTTAATTGTGTCTTAAATTTTGGAACAAAACCACATGGTTCCAAGTCGATCATATCCCAGGCACATCCAGCGTTTCAGTGTTGTACTGTCGATAGAATTCATCTCAATTTCTCATTGCCATACGTCTGAATGTATTCCTCCTCAAATTGAATAATCATGGACACAATCATTAATAAGTACAATGATCACTCAGAACTGTATTTTTCTCATTTTTACTTTGTTTATACATTTTCATCAGCTTTTCACAAATTCACAAAACTATCAAAAACAATTTGATTAAAATTTGGAGAGGACAACGTCTGTTGGATCAACTAGTAAATTATAAAAAGATCTGAAAAGGATTATTAATTCTAAAATGAATAAATCTTATATCTTTAAACGAGCAATTCTTGTATATATATACTAGCTGACCCCGCAAACGTTGTTTTGCCATATAAATAACTTTCAAGTAATTTCTAGTGTAGACAAAAAATAGCTTACTTATTGTAAGTATGTATGTATGTAAGAATGTGTATATTGTATGTATGTAAGAATGTGGTATATGCGTGAAATAGGCATGGAGCGCTGTGAACGATGAGGGAATATAAAAATAACAAAACGTCTACATTTTTTGCCGCTAAAATTGCTCTTTCTGCAAGCCACTCATGATTTATGTACTGTGTGTGTACATCGGGAAATATTTGTTCAATGAGAGTATCTTGCGAATCAGCGATTGTGCAGAAATCGGTCGGTAATTTTACGTATCCAGTTTCATCTATAGCAACTTTTCCATCACCGATATCTAAGAGTTGTTTTGAAAATGTGTCAGCGGATGGATCTTGAAGCATTTGAACGCGCATATTTACTTTTAGCTGTAATTTTTCAACATTACGCCACAATGGAAATGATTTTAAGCAAGCGTTGATCTCATCAGCGTATGTTGAACGTGGAATGACTGGAAGTGTTTGTCTGAAATCACCTGAAAGGACCAACAGAGTTCCGCCAAATAGTTTGTCGTTGTTTTTAATATCTTTCAATGTCATGTTCAACGCCTCAAGCGAATGTTTGTGTGCCATAGTACATTCATCCCAGATGATAATTTTACACCGTTTCAGCACGGTGGCCATGGACGATTGTTTCTTAATGTTGCATACTGCGTCAGGGTTATTCTGAATATTTAGTGGCAGCTTAAATACTGAATGAGCTGTTCTGCCTCCATCCAATAAAGTTGCTGCAATGCCCGATGATGCAACGGCCAATGCGATGCCATTATTTGATCGTATTTCAGCAAGAATTAGCGAAATAACGAATGTTTTGCCAGTTCCACCCGGTGCATCCAAAAAGAATTACTAAAATGGCTATTAAAAAATAAGGGTTGATCGTAGAAGGGTGAAAATTTAGGATTGTATTTATTTTTGTATGTTGTATCATAAAAAAATAAAAAATAAAAATTTTGTCTAAAAAATAAAAAAATAATTTAGGGGTGGACTACCCTTAACATTTAGGGGGATGAAAAATAGATGTTCGCCGATTCTCAGACCTACTCAATATGCTCACAAAATTTCATGAGAATCGGTCAAGCCGTTTCGGAGGAGTATGGGAACGAAAATTGTGACACGAGAATTTTATATATAAGATATATTTCGGATCTCGGAAACGGCTATGACGATTTGGATGAAATTTGATATTTAGATAATGTTTTGACTTTTAAGATTACCTAAATAGTTGTCTTCCGTACAAAAAAGCGAGTTTGCAAAATACAAACAATTTTTTCACTTGATATCTCGAAAACGGCACTAGCGCCATCTCGTAGACAATTCAGGTATCAGAAAGCCTACAAATAGATTCTCTCTGATTTCAAAGAATATTTAAACGAACAGTTCTTGTATACTGGCTGAGGCGTGGAAATAGTAACATTGCAAGTTTAATTGTAAAACATTTAAAAAGGAAGATAATTAAAAATTTATGATTGGTTTTGTCAGAGGTGATAAACTTCTTTGAAAATAATATTACCGGTACCAGTTATAAACTAATCACCGTTTACTTTTGACCGTAAAAAGTGATTGTTAGTTTGTCATTAAATACTACCACGCGAGGTATGAGCATAGCTTTAGCGGAGTGAATTGATTTAGCACTGATGATGTTCTATCATTACCGTGACGTCACAATCTGATGATGAATTCTTATAGAACGCGACGAAACATATCGAAAATAAAGAATAAATGTTCTTGATATCTCGCTTGGTTTACGAGAGATAGCATGTCAAAAATCAGTTATAGGTATAGTTCCTTGTGCTTTTGGCGACGTTTCTTCTGGTCCATGCTGTATTTCAACCTAACAACAACCATTTGGAACAAAATAAAACATTAAAAGTACATTTCCACCGTATCGACATAGTGCTTGTGGTGGATTCTTTTTCTGGTCCAGGTCGGATCTAATCCTAACCTATTCCCTTGAGGTATCAGAAAAATAAATTCTTTATTTTCGATTTTTCTCGACGAGTTTCATACGAATTCATCATCAAACTTGGCTGTGACGAAATTTATCTTCTGGTGCAGGTCGCATTTCAACCAACCACGTCAATTTTGCGATATGATATCTCGAGAACTAAGCGAGATATATAAATTTTAAAATATTTTGTACTTTAAATTTTTCTCGTCGAGGTACATAAGAATCCATCATCAAGGGTTTTCGTAGAATGCCCTGAATTAACACAAATCTCGCAGCGTTAATCAATCCCTGACTGGCATTAAGATTTCTGTTTAACATAATAATAGCATTTTTCTTTCAAAGCAATTTATGAGGCGGTATCGCAAATGGATCTAACGATTTGGATGAAATTTCATATGTAGATAACGTTTTGCTATTCAAGTTTTTAACACGATTTTAAAAAAAAAAAAGTTGCAATTTTTGTATTTGGTTTCTCGTAAACGGCTCTAACCTCATTACTTAGAAGGATCAGGTACCAGTAAGCCTAACGATGTTAGTGAAGTTTCTCTTTGGTTAACTGTGCACCTCAAAACGCCTAGGAAGTCTTCAATCCTTTTACTTTAATCAAACTTTACTCGAAATCTTGGATATTAAATAGAAATCGAAAGATGCCGAGCGAAGATCGGTCACCCAGGTACTGATATATCATAGGAGAAACTATAACGTATATAACGCAGAATGTGTTCCAATCAGCAGCACTACCAAAAAAGCTTCAGTTGAATAACAAGTGTCCAGCATTATTTTGCTTAACTACTTTTAATGCCAACACTCAAGGCTTATATAGTTCGATTTTACGTTAAAACCAATCAGATGGGCGTTGCTCACTATGAACAGTGAATATAATTACATTTCCAAACGTCAGATATTGTAGCTGTGCTGCCTGAGATCGTAGCTTCAGGTTTTTTTTTTTTTTTTTTTTTTTTTTAATATTATTCATTTACATTGTTTTCTGGTGTAACGTTCACACTTCACATTAAATACGAACATCTGTTGGTTAAATACTGAATAACCTATATTTAAGAAAGGAACCTGTAGTTACCCTATTATTTTTACGAAGTTTGACGTATGCAACATTTAGTTGGTATCACATCTTTGGTGTTATTCGCTATGCATTTAAAATTTCATCTACCGCTCCGGCGTTACGTATCGTTGAAACATGACATAATTAAAGTCTGATCCTAAGTTTTAAAATGGTGAAAACCACATAGAAATCTGCCAAGCAGTTTTTTTTTTTAGTTTTTCTAGAACTTGAGTAATGTTTTATAGATACAGATAATAATAATAATACTCATTTAAGGTATGAATATCGATACCAGATATTATGAAGGACACTTTCGCTTTAAATACTCAACAATAATTAGTTTAGCGGAGAGTTGCAGGTGCTTATTAATTCCAGATTCTGTGAACAGTTCTGTCCCTCAGGCTCTTCAATAAATGAAGGGTTTTGAAACTTTTTCTTTCCACCTCTTCAATGTGTACTGTTTATTATCAAATGTTATGCTAGATATTCCTTCTGCCAGTGGAGATAAAAGTAGAGAGCAGTTTTGAAAAATCGCCTCAACACAGTAGCTCTCTTTGCAGTATCTAATATATACTAGAAGAATTCTGTATGCGTCGTACGCTTGCTGTACTCAAGGCTTGTGGAGAGTATTCCGAGTGCTTACATTGCGCATGCGCTATCCCACACTGTTGCCGATTTGTTCGCGCACGGTGTAATTTTCTCTCCACAGCCGTAAATCGATAAGCAATTATCCTGAAAAAGCTTCGAGCCTTTATTCCGAGTTGTGTAAAGAAAGGGAAAAAAATCCCGCTTATTAGTGCCGCTCGGACGAGATATATAAACTGTACAATTCTTTTTTCCCCTTCCTTTCAGTCTCTCACAAACACAACGGAGTAGACAGTTTATTGAAAAGTAAGGCACAATGCTCTCTAACTGATGGATCAATAGTAAACTTATCCTTTCTACAAACGACTTAGAGCTGCGGTGGGGTTCATCCTTAAATCTGATCCTGCCCAGAAAATGGTGCACCTGTGTGGTGATAGGTCCATGCACCAACAGTGAACAGATTGGATTCGCAACATACACTGCGAACGGGCAGATGTTTATAAAGCGTGAACCAAGTACCTGCAGGTAATGACCTGCATCATGTAGCAATTTGTTTCATGGTCTCACGGGCAATGAACGCTCAGCGAAGGAGGGGGGAACGAAACGTGTTAAGGCCTGTAAACGTCGGCGGCGTTGTACCAGCGCGTGATGGGGTGATGGCAACTTGAGTCTTTACAAATGAAATAGTAATTCACAAAGTATTCCTCATCACATTTTTCCGTACAGTTTTTTCTTTGACGTTATCAAAACTAACAGAGCTATGAAAAACCCTCAACACATTGCCAAAACAAAAGAAGTATTTACGTTTCAGATGCATTACTTTTCGGTTAGTCTTCATTTAATAACAGTGCCTTACTGACAGTTTGATAATGATTACAACTCGTTAACGTTCTGGCCTCGCATTCGGGAGGACGCGGGTTTGAATCCCTGTCCGGGCATCCAGATATGGGTTTTCCATGGTTTCCCAAAATCACTCTAGGCGAATGCCGGGATGCTTCCTTAAAAAAATGCCATGACCGATTTCCTTCCCGTTCCTTGTCCCCAGTCCCATCCTGCCTCTAATGACCTTAGCCGTCGACAAGGCGTAAAGCAATAAGTAAAAAAAAAAAAAAAAAAAAAAAAAAAATAAGGATCACAACTCCGGCTACCAATATTCTTGTGTTGGTCACTGTAGGATTCAGAATTTTAAATTCGACTCGTCTCAAAATTTTGTAGTGTTCGTTGTAATTACTGCCTCTTTTCATTTGTTAATGGCTCTTTTTCGTCCAGGTAATTAGTGCCGGGAGAGGGTTAGTGGATCGGGGACAAGAAACGAGAGGTATTTAAATTATGGTCTTTGAAGGTATCACCCCAGCATCCAATCGAATGATTTTTGGGAAACTACCATAATCTGGGTGGCAGAACCAGGTAACAATCCCGCCTCGTTTCGAAGGAAAGATCCGAGCATTAACCACCTAGACTTCAGAATTTTTTCAAGTACTTTGAGCTTATATGTAACGATGATAAGAAAATAACAACTCGCAAAATTATCACTTTTAATGTTTGACAAAGAGATTTACAGACAATTTTGACAGCAATAGCTTCAATGGTGATGAGTTATACACATCTAAAACCGCCATTCAGACTCACTTGCTAAAGAAATCATTCAATTCAATTCTAACAACAGTTCCAGTGTGGTTGTATATTGAATTAAACAGGAACCGTGAAAACAGTGATGTTATATAACCAAAAGCTTTTTTTGCTGCTAATGTCCAAGGCGTTTTTAAGGAACCATCCTGGTATTTGCTTGTAGTGATTTCGGAAAATGGTGGAAAACCGAAAATGGACGGCCAGACGGAGATTCGAACCCACTGCTTCTCAAATGCGAAGCCAACGCGTTATCGCTCGTCCAACACGCTCGTTATAACCAAAAGCATTATACAGGGCGTTCGCCGGAAAACGCTACCCTCCCAGTCTGTTGCCGTCGGCAACTTGCTCGGTCAGTGCCGCCAGCAGTTTCCGCCAACCGGCACCGTGAATCACCGCACTGTTTAACACCTCCGCTGCCCCAACAGTGCATTGCAGTGACCCTTACATTGTTAAGAACGGTTTCTTTGCATTGTAGATAGTTTGTGACTTCAGTCTCTTATTAATCAGTGTTGTGAATAAACGTTTCTTTGCGGTTTGGCTGGTTTGGGGCTTCATACTCTTATTAATCTGTACCGTGTTTGAGTGTGAGTAAAATTATGGTACGTTACAGTTTGCAACAAAGAATATTTCTCTACGATACACATGTGAAGAAGAAGTCGTTTAAAAGTGTCACAGTAAATTTCGTCGCGAATTTCCTGGCTCTTTACTGCCAGCTAAATCAACAATTCTGCGTCTGGTTAAAAAAGTAAGAGAAACGGGTTCATTTTTTAACAAAAAGAGACTGTCGGTCAACCGTATTCTCACAGAGGAGAAAATTGACGATATCGCTTTTCGACTAGAACAGTCACCCAAAAAATCATTAAGTCAGTTACGGCAGCGTGTGTCTCGAAATATGTTCAGAAGATGTGAAATGTGCATTACACAAGAGGGTCAACACTTCCAGCATCTTTTATAAGGTAAGCTAATGAATTACGTCACATTTAAATGCTTAGCACACAAGTTTATGAAGTTTATGAAGCGTAATTATTATGAAATAGTCCGCGGCCGACGGTCGAACAATGCCGGAAACTGAGCGCTCGCTCGCCGGGAGCAGTTTCTTCCTTGTAGCGCTAACAGTGGGTTGCGTTTCCCGGCGAACGCCCTGTAATATTATAATACAGGGTAACCAATTATTTCGTAATAGAGGGTGGGTACTGAGGATTCATTCTACAATGCGTGTTGATAAAGTCATTCACCTGTAATAATCTACGATATCGAATGAGATTAACAGATACGATATAAATGTACTCTGAAGAGCATTAAAGGAACAGAAAATAAATATGCACAAGCTAATCTCTCTGAGACGAAGGTGATTACTTTCATGTTCTTTTTTGTACTCACGAGTGGTTGCGGAGACGTGAAAAAAAATTGAAAATGAAACCAAGCAATGATGGTAGCTGGGATAAACGTCATTGGCGGCAATAGGAAGGAGATGCGAGGAAACTCTGGCTTTAATAGAGGGTTGGAACAGAGGTTACTTTAATTATTTGGTCACTGTACTCAACAAAGATGATGGGTGCCAAAAGAGAAGAGGCCCTTCTGTTCAACTATATCGTATCCGCAACATCTTGATAGATATCGAAATCTGACTCCCAGTCGTAGACGTGCAAAACCATTGCATTGATTTGCACTGGAAGACACCAGATCCATCATCCAGTAACACAAAATATATCGAAGTTACATTTTTGTTTGTTTGTATAATCCACATTAATTGTCAGTAGGAACAGGATGAAATCAAATCCAGGAAGTGGGTTTGATTGTCATTAAGATTTCCGGACCTAAATTGAATGAAACATGGAAAAGATAATAGGAACAATAATAAAAATAACTGATTCCAATATCAAACCAATTGACTCATTTATTTAGACATTTACCTTTGATCCGCTGTTGCAGCACCGGTAGTAAGGTTACGTGAATCTGTGCAATCTATATCCAAAAAACGAAAACCGGATATATTTGAAGTATGAAAACTCGGAAACTACAGAGCAGATTTCGATGCGGTTTTCACCGTTTTAAAGAATAGAATCTCAATTGAAGTGTTTGGTATGTCTTATGCTCCAACGTAACATAACGCCGGAGTGGTAAATGAAAACCTTAACTAACAGCCTAAAAAAAAAAAAAAAAAAAAAAAAAAAAAAAAAAAAAAAAAAAAAAAAAATGCTATGCTTACGTCATACATCGTAAAAAAAAATAATAGCCATGTTATCGCATGTAACGTTTACTTTCTTAAATTTTGGTTTTTAGTCTTTAAACCCCATACACAACTATATCGAATGCGAAGAGGAAACTACGTAAAGTGGAAAACATTTAAATTAATTTTAATAATACAACTAAAAAATCTTTCAATATCTTCTTTGTTTCTTGATGTTACTATCTCTGATGTTGTGAAATTTTAATGGCTGTATTTAGTAATACATATCTGATGGGATTGAAGTGAGCTGTTTAAAACCTTTAGTGAAGAACCTTCCGAGAAATTTGTTGCTGTTTGAAATTACGGTCTCTGGCCGCACAGCTACAATCTCTGATGTTTGAATGCGAATTAAATTCTCGCTGTTAATAGTAAGTAATGTACAACTGATGGCTTTGAACATGAAATTGAACTTTCGATTTGTCTCAACAAGTTACATGCGAATTTATTATTAAATTTGGCTAAAGCGAAATTTTTCTTCTGGTCCAGGCTGCATTTCAACCTAAACACGTCAATTTTGAACTACGATATCTCGAGAACTAAGCAAGAAATAATATATATATATATATATTCTTTACATTTAATTTGACTCATCGAGTTACATAGAATTCCATCATCAAATTGCGGCTTCACGGTTATCGTAGAATCCCCAAAACAACTTACCTCTTTTATGAGCTTCAATATTCACTATGTGTGCAAATCAATCTAGATCATACCGGGTATCTCCGGGAACTCTGCTAGTATGTAATATAGTCCTAGAGTAGTCTAATCGTGTGGAAGATTATTCCATAGTTGGTTTACTGTCTCTCTAAATCTTGTAGAACTCTTGGTGGCTGAAGCTGCCATCCCAGATGAACCTATATAAATATTCTTTCGGTGACACGCCTGAATAACTGGCGGACTGCGCTGGATATCGAAGAACGAAGCAACATCTAAGAAACCACACAAGAAGTAATAATCCACTTGAAAAATTGTGTGTTGTAGATGCGGTTTAGATTCAGTTCAAAAAAGCAAAAAGGGCGTCGTGAACACAAGTCGCTTTGTAATAATGTGTGTTTGGAAATGCCACTTCACATTGCTGGATGATGGAAATAAACGCAATTGGCTGAGTTCGCTCCTGCTGGATTATAAAAAGAACCTCTTTTATGATGATCGCCCAAATTCTTCCCGGCTTCGCTTCATATTCCCCACGCAGTCATGGTTCTATAAGATTACTCAAGCGTGCCTCCTGTTATATCCTGTATATCCATTCCTATGCACATACGTTTACACATCTGGATAGACTCAATGCACCCTCCGCCATACACACTATAGTGTATGGTGTGTATGGCACAATAACAGTAACTGTCGAATGAACAAGAAGAATGACCAAAATAACAGTTATATCTTAACATAAACATCTTGATCTGTTTGGCGCTGATTAATTTATTACTGGAGAAGTATATGAAGTGACACTGTTGGTGTTAGACTATAGGGTACGTGTAGGAAATAGATTAAAGCTTATCCAGGAAGCAGTGCAAAGTTAGAAATGAAATTATTATCAGCACGAGATAGGTTAGCGTTTACAAATGCATCATATTAGCTTAAAAACCGGCGACTAACACAACAAGGATCCTGATGTTCATGGCATTCACAAAAGGACAGCAATGATTCGAAAAATGTTATAACTAAACATTTATTCAGGTTCATTTATTTGCTTAAGGTTGTAGCTCTTCGATTCCACTACGTAACAAGGATAAGAACACAACACATACTGCAGTATAACTATTAAAAATCTGAAATCCTAATGTTTAACGCAATCTACACTCCGTTCAATTTCCAGAGACGGCTCAAGGTCACTTTGCTGCCCTTTAGGGAGCGTGCACAAACTACGTGGCTCGGTCCAAGGGGGAAAGGGGTTGGCTGGAAGGCTACGCTGGGCTACGTGGGAGAGAGGGGGGAGGGGGTTGCGAGCCAGGCCACGTAGCTTTCCTTTAATAACATTTTTTACAGTTAAAATGAGGAACAGAACTCACAACAGGATGTGAATATTTATTTCCCTCAGTTGATTATCTCCGTATGTAATTTACAATAGTCTGACAAGAGGAAACAGTACAAAATGTCTTCTGGAATCAAAAGACAAAAAAGCTACGTGCTACGTGGGAGGGGGGGGGGGGGGGGTAGAGGCAAAAACCACGTAGGGGTACGTGGGGGGGAGGGGGGTTTACAGGAGGCCAAAATGCAGCTACGTGGTTTATGCTTATCCCACTTGCGAAGGAGAAAAGGAGCCCACTGAAAAATTTGCCTCTCATCTACCTATACACAGTGGTCAGCTCAGTGAGGTAGGAACGGGAGGGGATGGTGACTTGAGGAACGGTGCGAGAGGGACAATACCTTGATTCGCCAGTTTGGTACGTAATTACTAATTATGTCCAACTTACTTATCACTAGCAAGCTGTCAACTGTAGTAAAAAGGAGGACAAACGATCAAAACTACGTCCACTAACAAGACTGTTATTGCGGCGAGAAATTATGTCGTTAAAATGATTTGGATAAAGTTGATTTTATTAACTATTAGTTTCTTCCACGGAAGCTATTCTTCATTCTAGGAAAACGGAATTGGTATCATTATTAAGTGTGGAAGGACTGAGCGTGGTGGGTGTGCGGTAACGCTCGGGCCTCGCATTCGGGAGGACGTGGGTTCCAATCCCAGTCCGGCCATCCAGATTTCGATTTCCCACGGTTACTCGAAATCAAGGGATGGTTCCTTCACAAGGATACTGTCGAATTCCCTTTCGTTCTTCGGCCCAACACTTTTCATCCCCGCCTCTAATGACCTCGATGTCGACGAGGGGGAAAAATGTGAAAGGGAACAATTTTTATACTTGAAATACAGGATCCAACTGCTACCCATGTAGATTTTATGCAGATATACTCGAATTTTTGTCATTGTGTTTACTAAACTTGAGAGCCCTAAATGGGAAAATCAGTATGGAGAGAATAGGATAAAGTTCATTATAATAGATACAGACATCCACGACTTTTGGAAGGATGAAATCCTGGACACCAAGATTAGCAACACTTCCTCCCTGCCAGTGAAAGGACTAGGAATATTTCTGAAAGACGTGACACGTTAAGGTCAGGAAAGGCAGTATGCTGTATGAGTTCTTTTAAGACTAATGAAATAGAAGTAATAGCTTATATAAGCGGAAATCAGGACAAACATTTTCGACAACTGAGTCCATTTCATCAAAAGGATTTGTTTTACTGCTGTAAGTTGGTGCAAGCAGGTATGCTATGAAAGTTGTTGCTTGCAAGTTCTAAACTGGCGACAGTGTGGGTCCTGCATTGTCAAAAGACACACGGGCGGGTAACATGTCGAAAATAACTTCTTTCTCATAACTTCGAAGTCTGCATACTTTATTTAGTCGCATGTTTTCTGGTGTGCAGCACAGGAAGTCAAGCATAAAAACCACACTCCGCGTCTTTCGTTTCTGTGGGTAATGCCATATCAACAGGCGTTGTGTTTTTATCTGACACCGCTGACGGCTGTAACATGGTTGTATCAGATCTCCTGTTTGGAGTGCAAACTCTTGTTATCCGGCTAGCGGGAAGTGGAGGGCGAGGTATTAGAGTTAACTGGATGCTGGCAGCTGAATCAAACCGGTTCCCATCTAGCCAGATGTTAGCTACAAGTTTCGCGCGTGTAAGCTTATTTACGCTAGCCACTTTTCCTCTCGGCATTCATAGATTGCGCAGATCCGAAGCCGATTCTTCTCTTCAAACTGGGTTATAATGAATGTGAATTAAAACTGATCTCTTGTTACCTATCTCAAGAAATGAGCTTTATTTATTTGTACAAACATTCGTTGTTCAGCAACAACGAATGTTGGCAGTTAGTGATCACTGATCACCAAATTCGGCTAGAATGACCGTATAACAGTTACAGTTTTTCTTGTATCGAACTTGGAACCACAAAATTATCTCCTTACATCGACCTTAACACAAACCCATCTGACGTGAGGTCAATGGCTTGTATCGGAAGTAGTGTGATCATAAATTGCACTGTAATTCCACAAGTGAGAGGAAACTTCAACCTAGAAAAATCCTCAGGCGAACATTTTGTTAAAGAATCTGTAGATAAGAATGGTCACTTTTTAACATGAATTCTACAAAAGAACATTAGACCTTGATATTCTGGAAACAAGTTGTGTTGAATAATTGGAACCGTCACATCAAAGAACTGTTGCACTCGAAAGGTATAATTATCAGAATGTCTTCTTTCCTTTGTTTTTCAGTTATACACTATGACTATATACTCACGTTATAACTTTTATATGCAATTCTTCTTCAATCCCTCCAGTTCCTATTTTTTTTTTTTTTTAACTATAGAATCGACTACGTAGTGTGATATTCTTGTTGTTTAAAAGCAAAGTTGTTCATAGCAGATTATTTTTCTCCAGCAAACCAAGTGAACTCTGACTTCAAAACAAATTAGTTTAGTAGTATTAAAGAACAAAGGTTATTTTATAGTTTAGCAGGAATCACTGAAGTTATAAGTGCGTGGGATGGTGTTTTTACTTTGGAAAGCGGGTTACTAGCGAGTAATCAAGGTTTTTGGACGCAAATTTACCGTGAAGAGTCGCCAAATGAAGTGCAAAGTCGTATTCGTCCTACATGCTAAACATTTGGTAAAACAGATGGTTCTGTAAACATCAACTTGAATTTTTGACTAGTATACATTTTCTGACGGAAAAATACGTATTTTATAAAGCAAAACATGGTTTTAAGTTTACACGTTTAGCATATAGTTCGTAACAATTCCCTGTATCTATCAGTATAGATACCTGGCAATGTCTACCGAGTAGGTGGAAAAATTGTTTTAGTTGAATAAAGGAAATTCTGCTTTGATGTTTTTTCAGTTTGTATGAAAGCGGACACAAATAAACTCCTGTGAACGTCCAATGAAACATTTCTTGACACCCTTTTCTTTACTTCCATTATACACAACGAATACATCGAAAAATTCTATAAAGGTTTCTAGAAAATTCAACTTTTTCTATTGTATATAATCAATAATGGCATAATTTTCAATGTTATTGGGATAAAATTTATACGTAAACACATACAAGAATGTCATTAACGGCCAAGAACTGAATTTGGAATCTTGTTCCATCTTAGTGGAACAAAACATAGAAGACGCTTGGCTAGTTGTAAGAATTTGCTTACTATTTCAAAGAAAACATAGTTTTTTCAAGTTCATCATTTACTAATTGTAAGAGTAAGTCAGGAATGAAGTAACGTAAAGCATCGCAGTTATGTATGACATGGAAAGAGTAGCAAAGTGTCGATTGGTGTAAAGAAATAAAAAGCCTGTGTAACAATTACTGTTAAAACAAAAACAACAAACAAGAAATTAAAAGATCTTTAACGGAAAGCAGCTGAAGATTCATACATTGTTCATTAAATATAAATGGAGATGAAGGATACGGACCGAGTGAAGTGTGGAAATACACTTTATATTACCATGGAAACGTCAGCACTGGAAACATGAACATACTGGAATAACAAAATCCATCGTCCCGACCACAACGTAATAACATATCTGTAGCACCTTAATTTTTGTTTTGTTTTGCTGGTGTTCATAATCAGCTTAAATACAATGAGGTATTAATCTACGTTTAATCTTCACCTGGAGTGAAAACGAAAATCTGGATGGCAGGACGGGGATTCGAACCTGCATACTTCCGAATACGCAATTACACCGCAATTAACCAACGCAATCCAGTTCATCGAACATAGAAAGTACTTACGAAATAGTTGTTATTGTTCGGAACGGGAAGGAATTCGGCCATTGCCTTTTGAAGGAAGCATATCCGTATTCCCCTAGAGTGATTTGAAGAAACTATGGAAAACCCAAATCTGGATGTCCGGAGGGGGATTCGAACCAGCGTCCTCCCGAATGCGAGGCCAGAGCGTTAACCAGTCACACACCACGCTCGGACTCGAACGTAGGCGTTTACCGTGGGAGATATTTATTCCTCCATGACAGTTAGGGTGACTTCCCTTGTCTTTCCCAATGTAACAGTCAAACAGTGTTGTTGCAACTGAGAGTGACTGTGATAGTATGTGTGTTAAGTGTAGTGAGTTGTTTCTATTGTGGATGAGAGACGAAAGAAGGAGAGGTGCTGGCCCATTCAAGACAGCAAGGTGGACACCAGTCCTAATTCCCCTATCCGACCGACGAACCCCAGCAACAGTGTCGTATGCTCCCACTCCATACCCCAGCACTCTGGTGCACGATCTGATGGTTAGAAACTGTGGACTGGCACATCTCCTACCATGCCGGTCAAGTCTTGATAACGAACATTTCTTCCACCAGCTAACTCCGTGTCAGCGCCAGACACCGTCGCAATGTCGCAGCCTAATAAGCCGGCGCGGCGGGCTTTGTTATTGTTAGGCCCTCCTAACACTGCGCAATTCCGAAGCGACGCAACTGATATTTGAGTATCGTCAGTTTGAGTTGCCTGCGAGTATTATACCCACAGGCGACCTAATACCACACACTGAGTCTCTTCAGTTTGGCTCGAGCCATGTTGAGCATCCTTGTGGCTTCTAACCGAGTTTTTCACCAGGCCGCATATTATTACTACAACTATTATAAAAAAATTGTATAATAAGTTTCCGTTCTCAAATCATACATGCACGAGAAAAAGAGGGAAGACCATAACGTAGACTTGCGAAATTTTGAAATTAAAACTAGTGATTAGGACTAGTGTAAAATAAATATACGTAAATTTTTTCAACGCAGTGTTCTGCTCAATAACTACGGTAGACAGCATTCTCTCTTAATACATTCATACAGCTTCCTGAATATCTTGATCAAATGATAGGTTGCTACTGTACAAATAATGACTGTTCTTTGATTCATAAACATCTGATTGATTATTACAAAAATGCTTTCTGTTGATTAATATTGCCTTTTAATTATTTACACTAACTATACGATTACTCGCCAATGACAATTGTCAAAATTCTACACAACAATCCATTAAAGCCCTATACGAATTAAAAACCCGGTTGAAATAGTTTTAAATGGTAAAAGAAATTACTGGATACTAGCTACACGTACTCTTTTCTCAATTGCACACACAAAATTAACGTTGAATCCGTGTTCATCCGACATGTTTCACACTTGACACGCGACTGGGAAGCGAGTGGCCGCCTGGAAATAGCGTAGGGTGAAAAGGGTCTAAGTTTCGTGAATACCTCAGCGACTGTCGGATGTCGATATTTTACCTCGAATGGGAGTGATTAGTGTAAGCATTAAAGGTGGCAGAAATGGAGCGGCTGAAAAAATATTGTATAATTCACCGCCTAAAATATGTAAATGACAAGGATTCAACACATTAATATATGCATTGAAGGAACCACTATCAGTGTCGTTCGGTTATATAATGAGGATGGGACAGAATAAGGAAGAGGGAGGACCTCAAAAAAGGCTGGATCGAGGGAGTTCCAAGGAACATGGGTGAGAGAGGAAATGAAGAGGAAGAAGGAGCATGGTAGGATCGTTTCTCCTAGTATGGGGGATGCGGTAAGTGGCGATGGGTGTAGAACAACAGTTGAAAGATAGAATTTTATTTGAAAAAATTAATGATGTGTTAACAGCCATTTTTGGTAATCGCGCGAAGTAAATTAATATACGTTTGTGCCGTGGTGTAGATCCAAGGTCCATAATCACGCTGCTTGATGTTCACAGTATTCGTTTCGTAACGGGATCTTAAGTCACCGCAAGTTTCTTGAATAATAAATTTGTCTGCGTGGGAGCGGTGACCTTCCGGCAGAGAGGATCCGCGTGTGTGGATGCGGCTTGCTAGCCACAATCACCCTTGTGCAAAGAGGAACGGCTCCATCACACCTACCGAAGGCTTAGGATTAAGCTTTACATTCTGCAGGATGCAGGTTCGTTTCTCGGTCGTCAGTTCATGTTTTGGCTTCCTTATGGTTTTCTGAATTCGTATAGACGTAAAGCGATGCCATTTGTAGGCAATTTTTTTGCTGCCATAGAATATATCAATTCGTTCTCGAACATCTTCTAGGCCCTATGTAGTATCACATGTAAGAGAAACTTCTTTCCTTTGAGCGCTGATCAGTAGTTTTTTTTCCTATGCAAGAATGGTATTTATCCTGCGTAAGATAGGACCAAAACAGTGATAGAGTTTGAGAGATCATCAGAGATCGAGAGGAAGACGACCAGACCGGTAGGACTAGAGAATACACGGAGTTGATTGAGTTAACTGGCAGAGGATCGCCCAATATCGTTCGACACGGAGAACACTGCTCATAACTCTAAGAGGCCACGTAATTTAATTACAGAACTGACCGATGATGATGAAGATTGTAGTGACACTTGTCAATCCATTGTCAGTCCAGTGGCGTGCGTCCAAAGTCGTGGCGAAGAGGCATCATCCACGCCATCTGTTAGGGGTTGAACCAGTGTGAGAAAGAGTTTGAATGAGTGTGAGGGAACGTTGCAGGATAGTACTTAAATGTAGCGCTTCTTCCTTCTTTGCATGTGCCGACGGGTGATTGGCTGGGAGATTTGTCACCAAAAGGATGCTGGGAATGGGCTCATGTCTCTAAAAACTTTCATCCCTGAGATGTAGCCGAACAATAAAATATAAAATTGTTTTTTGTTTCTAATCAATTTGTTATATTTACAATCTTTGTTTATGAATGGGTCAATATAGTTTTGTCCTCATACAGGCAAGGACCCCACATAAATAGTTAATATTGTAGCATTTTCTATCAATGTTTTGTAAATTTTATAAGTTGTGGATTCAAAGGCTTTGTTTTGGAATAAGATTAAATAAATGTTAAAAGTATACAACCAATTCACTTTGTTCAGTGAAAAACAGATCCCATAGCAGTAAGCTGGACTGTTACAAGATGTGACGCAAACTAAACAAAAACATATTTATTTGATTAATCATGAAAAAATATAATATTTCAGATCTCAGTTTGGATACCTACATAGTAATATTATTATGTAAGTTATGGGCCTTGTTTTGTGTCATGTTGGTGAACGGTTAATTCTGACAATACATACTCAATTTGAATAATCGTTTCTTGCCTCACCGATACATGGATCGCTAACGGAAACCAAAGTCAACAGCGCTGTTAGGTTCTGATCACCGAGTCTGGTGTGAGCGGTAACGCTCCTGCCTCGCATTCGGAAGGACGCAGCTTCAGTCCCACGCCCAGCTTTCACGAGTTAGGTTTTCCATGGTTTCCAGCAATCACTCCAGGAGAATGTCAGGATAGTTCCTTAATAGAAAATTGATGAATTCGCTCCTTTTACCCTGTCGTTAGTCAACTCTAATGACTTCGATGTCGACAAAATGAAAGCTAAAGAACTGTACACGCATTCTCCCCCTGTAATGACTGCATAGTATTTATGTCCCAAATTCAACAAATTTATATTAAAAAAATATATAAAAAAACTTAGAGACGACATTAGTATAGCGGTAAATGTCGATGAAACACTTGACGTCACTAGTGGAATAGTTTGGTAAAGAGTGACTAATAAATATCGTCATATCATTGTCGACTTGAAACATGAACCCCTTCCGAACAGTAAAGGATATCCACTGGACGTAACTTTCTCACTAATGTTTTTTCATTCTTGTCACGATAACTTCAGATAATTCAGCGTTAGGAATAACGTTCATCGTTATAACATTTTCCCGACTACACAGATTATTGTCCAAACCTGACTTCCACTGTTGTTAAAAAAGTCTACTGTCGATAAAAATCCTTGCATTTTGAATAAATGCACCGACACTTAATAATATTTCCCAGTAGTTTCTGATTTCAGCTGCAAAAATACTAAGTAAAATAACAGCACCAATTCGAAGTTTATAAGAAATGCGAATGGTTGGTCGAAACCCATTTCCCATTCATATTTTAGTTTGGAGTTTTCTAAATTTCGTTTCCGAGATAATGTCAAATTTTTATGTCTCTTTCAGAAGAAATTTTACAATAAGTTACATCTTTTTCCAAGTTATCTGTTTAGTAATTACAAACTCTGTACGTATCTACAGTGAACAAAATTGTTTATGAGGGGCTATCGATGTGCTCTGTCCCGAGGCAGGTAATAAACAAACCACTGTATCCTACTTATCCCTCTTCAAATGGATTAATGAATTGCCAGATTCACCAATAGCGATTGCCATGAACAATAAGTACTGGGCAGAACACAAAATATTACCTGCTAAAACCTCTGATATCGATAAGATAGCTCCTGAAAAGTACCGCACCTGTTGGGTAAGAAGACAAGTTTGATCTCGGCAGTCGTAACTACAGTTAAAATCAGAATGCAACAATTCATAGTGTTTTCCATCGTTTTCTTGACCCTGTATGTAAATGGCAGATTTGTTCGTGGGCGCAGGCAATGTCTGAATTCCTTGCTAATAATCTACTTTCTTGCTCGAATGATCCGGTCGTCGACAAGGCGTGGTTCATGAGACAAATAACTGAGAAAAATTAGCAAAAGTATAAGGAGTCTAGGCTAGAGAAACTAGGAAGTTTCGTAAAGAATCTTCGATCTAGAATTGTTTATTTTCAAAAGCTGACATATTTGGAATTGATTCTTGGGTGACTTATATTATGCGTACGTAAGATGTCGAAATTTTTGTTACATAAAAACTGTAGAACATTAAAATTATTATTGGAGGGGGTGTGGAGGAGGAAATGGATTTTTCTGAGGAAATATCAGCATAAGACACTTGGTAAATTAAATTAAGGAGCTGAACTGGAGGTGAATGGAAGGCAAGAGGCAGATAAGCAAAGGGGAGATTAAATATGAGACGTAAGTTATTTGAGGCCTTGATGAATTTCGGACGAACAGTTAGATGTAGTATGTGAAAGAGAAGACCATTATGACTTCATTACACTTAAAAGGAGTAAAGCTGAAATAAGATGTGACAGGTGGTGTTGAGCAGTAAACCTGAAACACATAATAATTTAAAGTAAAAACGCGCTTAATACATATGTAAATTTGTGTGGCAATTACCACCGACGCGACGCCTAAGCTTTGTCGCAATCAGATAATGGACTTGTAGGTAGTCCTAGATATTTTATCAGATTTCTGCACAATAATTCTTAGAGCTACTTTAATATCGGGTGCACTTGCAAATAATTTGTCCAGAAGAAGATTATTCTTCATAAAAAAGTAGCTTATAGTGAAGATGTAAATGTGGCGATTTCTCGTTTTCTTTTCCAGTGAATGTTTTTGTAAGTTTGGATGACTATGGTGGTATGTGTATTCATTGCAAAGTGTTGTTGAAAGATACTGAGGGATCCGGTGAATTTGACGTCACCACGCAAATGACGAATCATTATCAACATTGTGATGTGACTTCGCTCTATACACTGTACTGAGAGGTTTGGGCTTCAAAGCAGGTCTTTGGTACACAATCTAGTGACTAGGAATCGTGGACCTCCATCTCTGATACCATTCCGGCAAAATCCCAATGAAGATACTTCCTTTCATCAGCTCCCCCGTGTCAGGCAGGGTACAGCGTAGTGGTGTCACACTGTCGTGAGGATCTGAAGCGAGTAGGACTGAATGTACAGCTAGTGCGTGGTTTGTGTGTTTTGGTAGGAGCGCGCTGGGCTAGGCGCGCCGTGCGAATGAACCCGGGGGACCGGTTTGCCTCCCCACTCCTCCGCCTCAGCACGTGTGACAGGCAGCGCCACGCCGCCCGCGCTCAGTTGGCTGTGGCTCGCCGGGGAACACCCGCCTGCTGTTCACACAATCTAAGTGTCTACTTTGCGATGTATCACATTCGCTTTGGCCAATATTTGTTATTTTTCGCGTGGTATAAATCTGCTTAAATTTTCCCTATGAACCACTACCAGTCATCAACCAATGTAAATATCGGTTCAGTCAGTGACAGTCAGCTTGCGACAACTAGAAGATACCTGATGAAGACAGCATAGCTAGCTGTCGAAACGTCGTGTTTTTACAACACCATCCGGCTGGACACCCGAGAAGATTTAGTTGTTAATAACAATCATACCATTTTCCCATTAAACAACGAGTTTGTCACTGAGTACATTCCATCTTGGATACACAATACTACCAATTTTCTTAAATTAAACAAAACTTTTCACACATTTTTTAAAACGAACTGTTTAATCCGAGACGCGTTTCACCCTTGTGATTTGGGGCATCATCAGTACGGACTTTTGTTACATGTCGGTCAGAAGCACTACCTTTGTACGTTCAATGATGCAGGTTTTGTGCTGCTGCTCAACACTCTGCCTCTTTTATTTTTGGAAAAATGCTGATCCTGACTTTAAAACGATGATGCCGCACACTACGGGGACAAAACAATACCCGGAATAAACAATTCATCAAAATTAGTTGTTTAATTTAAATTCCTTTAACAAGTAATTGCAGGAAAATGACCAACAACAAAGTTATTAATTTTCAGTAATTGTTTTAATTATTATTACTAATGAAATTTTTAGATACTGCATCTTTAACTGAGGTAATCGGATCAAAACAATTTTTTAAGTTACGTATTTTTATTTTTTTGCAAGAAAGGGTTTAGCCCTGTAATTTATTTCAATGGATGACAGCCTAGACAGCTGGGAGAGAATTTTGAACAACTAAACGGAGGAACCTTGTTATCTTTAATGGTTTCAGTAAACCAGAAAAGAATATAACGTGCGTGTCCCGACCGGAAATCCTCCAGACTGCCCACCCCGAAAACCATCAGGCACCGTTTAGGCCACGAGAAATCTTGAACCAATACTAACCAACAAATCTAGTACCTCCGAAACGTATTTCTAGCAATTACTATCGTAGTCCGCGCTCCGAAGGCTGGTTGGATCCTCTCAGAGGAGCCATCCTGTCAGAGGCCACTTCCTTTCCTATGGGACCTACAGTTTAACGCGGAATCCGAACCAAGGAGTTTGTAGCAATAACTAACCATTAAGCCTTAGCGCACCTTCTCTTCAGCCTAGTGACGCTTAAAAACGTCATATCAGACGATGGCGCAAGGTAGTTTATTTTTTCAGTTATAAAGAAGTCAGTCGAGACGTAACTCATACCGAGCATGGGAGTAAGTGGTAATGGTCTGGCCAGTCATTCTGGAGTACACACACTGCTTCAAATCCCCGTCCGGTCATCCTGATTTCGGTTTTCAATGGTTTTCCAGAATCGCTCCAGGCGAATGCAGGGACGGTTCCTTGACAATGTCATGATCGAATTCCTTCGCGCATAAAGGAGATGGAGTGCCACTTCAAATTATCGTCCGATAGTGATTTGTCACGAAGGGGAACACTGGCAAGAACACAAAATATATTTCCAAAGAACCCTAGGATATCACATGAAGGAAATTTTGAACAAAAGCTTTACTTTCTCTATACCACATCACGCGTATTATGCAAAAATGGAATTAGCTCAGTGTGGTTCATTACAGAGTATTATACCAGTATTGAAACGACGGAGGGTTGTGAACAAATGTAGAGGAATTAGGACATAATATCTAGTTGGATAAGCCAACATTAAATGAAAATAACTTTCAAAAATATTTCATCTGATTGCGAGCATAGATGAATAAGCGAATGTTCTAGTTGATTATATAGCGCAGATGAAATTGCTTTCCGAAGGCATAAAATGTAGTATCATCGTCTATAATTTATTATCAAACTCAGTTTGTCAGAACACATTCAAGAGGATTAAGGGGGAGATTTCAAAGTTTTTGTATTTCTTCAAAAGGATGATGACTGGATGTAAAATGTGAGGAATTAGAATAAAAAATATCGGTCAAACACTTGGTTGTGTCCGGGTAGTATGGAACCCACATTATGGACGTAAACAAAGTGGCTATAAATATTGCTAGGACGGCAGTAAATTACTGCACAAATAATTAAAATAATTAATACGATAAACGGCTGGGACAACTTGGAACACAGGAGTCTCTTGAAAAACCTTCTGGGTGTTTGTACTCGTAAAGGTGGCTTTTCACTGTCTGTGCATTTGCCGGCAGTGCCGGTCCAGCTGTCAACAGCGGGCCGCAGGAAGGGGGCCCCTCTGTAGGCAGGGATGGCGTGCCTCTATCCATCGCGCAGTCGGTAAACATCAAACGCCCGAGTAACCGAAATGAGACTAGGAAACGCGGTGCAATACGGCTTCAAAACAAGAGGCCGCGGGAAGCCACCTTTGAGACCCGGATAGATACATGAATACGAATTAGGAATAGTTTGACGAGGACAGAAATAACTAGTGACCATGAGTTAGCATTGTGACGTGAGAGAACGGGAAAGATTTCATCTTTATATGATTGATTCTCAGGAAACGGAATAAATTATTTATACCTGTTCACCGTCAAATGGCTATTCAAGGTCATGTTCCCTGGCCCGACTCCTCACCTCACCCCTCCCTCCTTTCCTACCACTCCGAACTGACCGCTGGCCCTTGCTAGGCAAGTGGTAAATTGTCTCTTCGCGTGTAGAGTGAGCACAGTGGAGTGGGTACAGAGCAGGATGACCTTGAGCCGCTTGTTTTGAATGAACAGGCGATAGCAATTTGTTGTACAGTTTATCTCAAACAATGAATGAATTTGAAGTAAATCTTCGTTTACCACATATGTGGTAAAATTCATAGTACCGTAAGTTCCTTTGAAAAGTAATGTCATACTATCCACCGTCTCATCTGTTACTTGTTATTCATACGTCGCCCAACACCTTCCTAATTGGTTGATTATACCAGATTTCCAGAGCACATATCAGAAACACGTGACATCCTATACTTTAGAAATTTTCTGCGATTTGCAATGACTATTTTGTGTGGAGTCAGAGGGAAGTAACATTTCTGACTAGGCAGGTAAAAAGGAATTAACCAGAAGGTGAGAATCCAGTAGAACGAAGTTTTTGATAGCTCGCGTTATTCACCACACAGGGTCGGTAGTTTATGAGGTGAGAAGCCAGGCTGAAAGTAGATTGGAGTAGCTAGTCGGCGCAGTGAACATCAAAGAGTGGCCGTTACTTCATTCCGCGTGATGGCCCGCGCTGACTGCAGGCCGTTCGTACACATACTGCGGTGAGACTCGCAGTAATTTTATCTCCGCAATAAGCGCCGACTCCTGCCGTTAGTATCTCTGGCTACAGAAACGATTCGTGATTCAGTGAACGTTATTTTGCTACAGGTGAAACTTTCTTCCCTCTCATTTACCCTTTCTCCAGGTAATAAATTTACAAAAAATAAAGAAAATTCTTCGCTTACTAGCTCTTACCCGCGATTTAGTAGGCGTAGAATTATAATTTAATATCTAGAATTGGATGTAGAAAGCTATAAGTTATCATCAACATCATAATCTGTGTTCTGGCCTAAGGCAGGCTTTCACATGGCTTTCCATGTTTTTCTGTCCATATAGTTGCCGTTTTCACTGATATTGCCTGTAATTTAGCACCTCCATCTTCCTCTCTCCTCTCACAAACTAGTCCTTCCTAGACGTCTTTTAACAAGCACTCCCCTCTCAGCAAGTGTCCCATCCAGTTTTTCTTTCTCTCTTTGATGACTGGAGTATTTTTCTCCTTTCATCAGCCCTATCCAGCACTTCAACATTACTTATTTTATCCACCCAGCTTATCCTCTCCATTCTTCTCCACATCCACAGCTGAAAAGCTTAATCAGTTTTTCATCTTCTCGGTGTCCACGTCTCTGTTGTGGTGATCGCAAACGTCACCACATGTTTTATACGTCGCCAAATGTTAATTTAGAAAATGGAAAAGTGTTTTGCGTAAAGTGAACGAGTTTAGAGTGGTCGGAGGAAAGGTTTGGCCAGCGCGATTAGGGTGCTACGTCCAGGACTACAGATAGACGGTTTGAACGAAAAGCCAACCAGGTCGCTGGAATTTACGAGCGTCTGACTCCCTCCATACTCTTGTGTTCCATGTCGAGGAGAGATGGCGTGGTCGCTGAGAAGAGGAAAGGGACATGTTTGCGCAGAACGTGGCAAATGGCGGGCAGCGTTGTACTGTTTTCATTTGGATTTGTGAGATGCTGCAGCACCATGAAGGATTTCATATGGTAATGTACCATTCTTTCTGACGGACACTTTTGACATTTCGCTGCCACAGTGATCGGCCCAGTGTGACCCTGAGAACAATGAAAATTGCTTCTTGAGTCTCCCAACATCAATTTAACTTCAGTGAATTGGCCGTGGGACTGTTTGAATTATTGATCAACAAATCTACGCACTTCTGGTACATCTATTAATTCTTAAATATCATGGATGCCGATTTTGTGAAAATACCTATTTAAATATGTTTCAGTATTTATGCTAGAATAAAAATTGGATTGTTTTAAATAATTCCTTCATTCTAATGATCAATTGTAAGGTAAAAACTCTGTCCTTCTAATTCTTACTCTTTTGGAATGACGCCCTTGGAAATATTTATCTTAATAATTAATTAAATAAAATCAAATTATTCTCGTTACAAAGGGCTCACTTACATACGAGAGTAGAAAGAGCATTTCACTGACCCATAAAGAGCCACACTCCATACAAAACATTTGCCAAGTATTTTCCTGAGCGCTTTGTCTACTTTTCCAGTTAACAGTCGCTTTTTCGTATCAAACGCCTCCTTCGCTACGGCAATGCGAGTTTTTACCTGTTGGTGGCATCTCAAGTCTTCATTGATTGTACTTGCAAGATATTTGAATATCTTACTTGGCTGATATCACCTTGCCCTATCTTAATATTTATTAGTTTTTTTTTCTTTTCCAATCACCATACTCTTAGTTTTTGCTGTATTTTCTTCATTCCAAACACTTCACAAGCTTCATTTAGACATTTCAACATTCTGTTTATAGTTTGTTCGCTTTCTGCCAGTAGGACCATATCATCAGCAAATCGTATACACTCTATTCTCTTGCCACCCACCTATACGTACTCCTCTTTTTCCGTTTAAGCATTTTCCAATAATTTCTTCCAGGTATAAATTGTAAAATAATGGGAAAAGACAACAACCTTATCTTACGCCTCTCCCAATGCTGCTTACTCCAGACATCTCGTTTCCAATCTTTGTTCTTACTTACTGTTGCAAATTCAGATTCTGTACCAACCTTCTCTCCTTCCAGTCTACACCTTACCTGTTCGAGATATCCGTCAGCTTTTTCCATTACACCATATCAAAAGCTCCTGCAAGTCAATAAAGACGGCGAAAATATATCTTCATTTCTCAATATATCTTTCTCCTGTGATTCTTAAAAGGCCAATAGCATCTCTAGTTCCTTTTCCTTTCCTAAATCCATACTGTTCCTCTCCAATCCATCCATCTAACTTTCCATATACCCTTCTGTTCAGTACTCTTAACAACACTTTTACTGCTTGTAAAATTCAACTGATAGTCCTATGCTTTTCACATTTATTTGTATTCTTTTTTTTCTGAATTGGTATCATCTGGCCATCCCCCTTTGTAATATATCTCATTACAAAGGTATACTATCTCCTTCCTCCCTGTATTTCATAAATTCTTCAACACTTCTGCTGGAAAATTTTCGATTCCACATGCCTTCCGAGGCTTTATCTCCTTTAGAGCCTTTTCTACCTCAGCATGTAGAATGTCATACCCTTTTCCATCCTATGTTACCTGTGCCTCTTCTTTAATTTAATTTGGTATTTTATATTCGGTACCTGTTTATGAGGGCTGTAAGTCATGTGTCCCAAAATATAATATAACGTAAAAGCCATCACTGTACCATTCTACCATTGAACAGTTCTCATGAAGAGAATCAATTTGCTAGGTGTCTAAAAATTGCAACAAACTAAAAGGGGTGGAGGGAGGGGTTAGCTGTGGAAGACCTTGTAACATTACGGTGGTTTATTTAGCGATTATTTGAGCATTTTTGGGCCATATTGGGCTGTTTCAGAGTGTGGGGCAATGATTTGAGAAGCGCGAAGGATAAAAGTTGTACCATCGGCTCTTAGTGGAAGAACGACAACTTATCGAGGCGTCGGCGGTGTTGCATGTTATAAGGAGGTGGCGTCCATAAATTACGTGAGGTGAAATAGAGGGGAGGGGGGGGGCGGTGAAATCTCACCAAATCTCACTAAGCGGTGGGGGGGGGTCAACGGAAATCTCACGTGAGGTTTTGGAATTTTTTTTTGGACTGTAGAGCTAAAAAATAAAAAAAAGGGTCTACATAACACGCGAAAGTCGATTTTAGGGGGGTTTTTCATCGAAAAGTGGGGGGTGTAACCGGCTTTGGAAGGGTGAGACCTAAAAAAATAGGTCTCAAAAACTTGCGAGGACGATTTCTATGGGGGGCGTCTAACAGACCAGATCTCACCAGAGGGGGGTGGGGGGGGGTGGGGGGGGGTGGAGGGATCCGAAAATCCGAAAAAAACACCTCACGTAATTTATGGATGCCCCCTAGGGATGAGCAGGGAGAAGCGTGGCTGTCCAACGCCGAATGTGAGTGTTCCGGCCCCTGGAGAGGAGGAAGAAAACCTGCAATCCTTCAACTGGAATGAAACATTATTAGTTTTGTTGTTTGGTAATTGAATTCTGATCAACGTTTCTTGGAACTAAGTGATTTGGCAATGTGGTGGTCAAAAGTCGTAAGTCCCTGAGAAGGTTTAGTAAGAGTTGAGAATAATCGTCTGCAGACCCATAGATTAAATTCAGTGTTTTGGTTTTGAAAGGGCGGCGACTGTTTAAAGTGTTATGAAGGGCCATACAAACTCCCGAACTAGAGAGGATCCAGCCAAGCGACTGTAATATCAAATTTGTGCGTTTCAAGGGCAGAGAAAATGATTTGCATTGGTAATGTTGTGATGTGCAGAATAAATTTGAAGCTAACCATTTTGATTTGAAAAAGCTTCCGTAACTTACAGCCAATGATTTTTGGACCTTACTGTCGAAACTGTAAATGACAGAAATATTTCAAATGTGGTTTTAATTTTTTTGGAACTTTGTAGTGGCGAGGAATCTTCTGATAATTTATCTTTAAATTTACGTATCGGTCGGTGACTTGTTTGAAAGAAAAGATAATTTAAAATAAAGTCTTAGTCTATTATAAACTTATTTGTTTCTTTTTGCCAGTACTTAAGAAATATAAACCTTTACTATTTCTGTGTTAATAATCAGAATCATAGGAGGCTGAAGTTCTCTCTGAAGTTATGTTACATCGCCGCCGCCGATAATATTTATGATTAGCTGCTCCCTCGAATACACAACTGTCTGCAAGCATTTTAATGCGCCTTGCAAATTTGGGGGAGTGGACTGTTACAGTTGTTGTCCTAAAAATAATCTTATAACCTACTACAATTCTTCCGGAAGATTTTTGTTTGCAGTTTAAAACTATATCACTTTCTGGGACATCTTATGTCAATACCAATTTATACGCAACGTTTATGATTTTTATTGTCCTATACTAAGATATACAGCATTTTTAAACCCTTGAGCTAGGTACGTATAACTGACCATGGAGTAATCTCATCTTTTCTAAGTGTATCCCTCCTACTTTCAGTGTTTGTCCCAGAGCTGAGTTGATAGTCGTCATAAAGGATAATTTTCGTGCCTTTTATACTGGACTTGTAGGTCTGTTGAAATTCGAGGAATTATTCCAGTCACGATCACAGCTTGTGTTATTTTCAGGCACAGTCGTGGTACTCGTACATCGAGGTTGTACAAACATACAACTGCCTGCGAGAGGAACAAAGCCTGAGTGACTGATGTAATATTACAGAGACTTACACGCGCTAACTATCTGTGTCACCGTTCGGTTAGTTTTCCAAATTTCATGGCAAAATATGTTATTTATCCGGAAAAAAGTATCATATGTCCTTACTAATGTTACACAGTATTTCGTTGTCAAATTTCATCAACATCGTTTTAGTCGTGGAAACGAAACAAACAGAGATAGAGTTACTTTCACATTTATAAGTTTAGATTAGAATTATGTGAGATTGGTTTTTTAATATGTGGTACTTTTTTGTATGTGAAGTGAAATTGTTCTGAATGAATGTGTCAGACTTTTCAGTTGAAGGCTATTAATATGTGATGTAGCCCTCATTTTTTGGATCGTTTTAGTGAGCGGAAATTGTTCATTATGTTCAGTGAAGTGTTAAAATGGTTATTTGTAGTTCCTATTAAACTTACGTCCATTTAATGTGTTTTACGCTTCCGCGACCGTTTTTGTTAATGATTACTGGATTTACGCGGTAGGCCGCGTTGTTTATTTCGGCTGCCATGCTACAGCGTTCGTAAGAGAGAAAATGTTTGTCTATGCAGCAAGGAGCGCCAAGCGTCACAGAGTAACAGGCTGCAGTAGACTGGTCTGGTGGCTCAGTGGTTAAGGCATCTGACTGGAGACTGAAAAGTCATCGGTTAGAGTCACTGTCCCGGTTGGAATTTTCGTAGGCCCTTAACCCGGACATGCTGTGTACTTTAAAGTACGCCAGAACGCTTTCACGCTAAACTATAGGTCGTCATTACCCGGTAGGATTACCGGTTTATTTTAGGTGAGGACGTACCTACCTCAAACACCAGCCTCCTTCGAGGGGGGGGGGGAGTAGGGGACCCACCCAAATTTCAGGTAGCTACTCACGTTTGATCATTTAATGCGCTCTGGCCATTTTTGTTAGAGTCAGATGGATATCTTTGCACGAATTTTTGCAATTAATTTAAAGTAAAGTGCATATCAAGTTTTCTCATTATAAAGCTACTTCCTCATCACACGAGAAAGTTAATAACTCCAATGGGAATTAACACCGACTTTGCGTCCGTTCAACCTGTAATTTCCAGGTTTAATTAACGTTAGCGTATATTACTAAGGTCACTCTTTCCATAATTTCTTAGATTTATGGCTCAACATCAAAAAGAAACATGCTTTATTACGACAGTAAACAAATAAAAGACAATTGCGTTTGGATTCTTCACTAACAAGTAAATACGTTATTTAACTCCTCTGAACCATGGGCTGCACCCCATAAAATTCCGATCGTAAGTATATGTGTATATCATGTTCATCTTAAAACGATACTAATCTGCAGAGAATATTATCTTCGACAAATTGAGAAAAGAAACTCGTTTTCAAATCAGCAACGTTGCTTTAGGCAAGGATATTCATGTGAATCTCAGTTAAGGGGCTATATGCTAGATATTTCGAATGAAATAGAAGAGGCATAGTGTAGCGTTAGATCTTTCTAGACCATTTGACGGAGCGAGCCATTAAATGGTATTAAACAAGATGAAAACCATTGGAGTGGATTAAAAATTATTGCTGGGTAGAGGAGTTATTAGGTAGAAAGCAAAGTGTCATGGTAGGAAAGGTAGTATCAAAAAATCTGGAAGTGAAAATGGGAGTGTTATAGGGTAACGTGTTAGGACCATTGTTATTCATTATTGTAACCAATGATTGTGTTAATGGTTTACAGTAAGAAGTTAGGTTGTTTGCAGATGACATGATGGTATTTAATAGGATCAAAACGGCAGAAGACTGTGACCAGTTTCAGCTTGACATCGACAGAATATCTATCTTGGTAGGTAAAGAAGAATCGGCTTACTAAACACACAGATAAAAAAAGCTTGGTATAACATTTGGTAGTACTTTCAGCTGGGTAGGATTCAAAGGTTTGCAACACGCATAATGTTTTAAAACCAACCCTAGTACTCTTACATTCAGAAGTCAGCCCATTATACATAAACTGGAGTAGGCTACCAATATATCCAGTGTCTAATTTTAGGACAGCACTTACACATTAACTAGACAAACACATGCAGAAATTTCTCTCTAAACATTTAACCCTCTGCAAAGACAATTACCTAATTCAATAAATCTAGTTCTTTGTTATTTATAGCATGTACAGGAGAATTCCATTAAAAGAAAGTCTGAAAATAATAAATAAAGACGTTAGAAAACAAAACTGTCACTGCTGAAATCACAAAACTATTTAAAATTTAACAACTCTTACCGTATACAAGGTGATGGCTTACCACTGCGATTTCCAATTTCAGGCATAGTTACGGATATGTTCATGAGCCGTATGTAAAATGAACTGTTCAACAGCAGTCAAGTAATTAAAAGAGACAATATTTTATTCTGGTTTAGGTATGTCGATGATATGATCTGACTAATCAAATAACCAGAACAAAGAATACTAGAGCTGCATACAGACATAAACACCTGATATAAAGACCAAATTCACAATGGAAAAAATAAACTTACGGTAAACTAAACTCCACTGAAATAATCCTAACAAAACACAAACACTCCTTCAGACATATAAAAACAACCACAGACATGATAATATGTTCATATCAAATCATCCACAAACACACAAAGAAGCTGCAATGAGACATATAATTAATAGACTGAATAATACACTCCTAGGCAAAGAAAATTATATATCAGAACTAAAAGCATCATCTATATAGCCACTAAAAATAGGTACAAATAAAATAGAAGAAATTAACAGTAGGAAGCGAATTAAGAAAATAACAGGCAATACATCTCCATCGTCATTAAAGTCAGACAACTATATATTTTTAAGATTATGTAACACATCACAGACAAAACTAAATAAAAAGAATTGGAATGTAATGACTTACGTCATTAAAAAGCACATAAAACAGCAAACATATTGAAAAGGAAAGGATTCATAATAACATTTAGAACAAACGACTCACTGCAGAAAAACGTAGCCCATGCATGTGTAAAACAAAATATACAGGACAGTTAAGATTGCTAAAATACAACAATCATTAAACACTTGCAGAACATACCAGATTACAACGAACGATCAACACATATTGAGACTTATGCAAATACTCGCAATAAACAACAGTAAACCACAAATACTAACATTTCAAGAGGTCGAAAAGAAAATAGGTAATAAACGAGTACACAAATCTGACAGATGAGACACTACACACAGTATTCAAAATAAAATAAGGACATAGACATCAAAACGGATACGAGACTGATAAAACGCACACAAAGCAATAAATTAACATCAATAAACAGAGAATAAACAGAAGAGACACACAAAACAAGTCAATGCTGACAGTGTTGTACATTCGAAGTGTAAACAGAGGATACCGGCTGTTGTGAGACGATGCTGTGCAGTAAAGTGCAGAGAGGGGAAAGAGAACAAAGTTAGTGGCAACACCAAGAATACTGATCTTAATGACTAACACCCAACTACAGTAGGTAACAATGGAATAGTACACTGAAGAACCAAAGAAACTGGTATAGGCACGCGTATGCAAACACAGAGATATGTAAACACTCAGAGTACGGCGCTGCTGTCAGCAATGCCTATATAAGACAACAGGTGTCTGGCGCAAGCGTTAGATCAGTTACTGCTACTACAATGGCAGGTTATCACGATTTAAGTGAGTTTGAACGTGGTGTTATAGTCTGCGCACGACAGATGGGACACAGCATCCCGAGGTAGCGATGAGGTGGGGATTTTCCCGTACGACCATTTCACGAGTGCACCGTGAATGTAGGGAATCTGGTAAAACATCAAATCTCTAACATCGCTGTGGCCGGAAAAAGATCCTGCGTGAACGGGACCAACGACGACTGAAGAGAATTGTTCAATGTGACACAACTGCAACCCTTCCGCAAATTGCTGCGGATTTCATTGCTGGATCATCAACAAGTGTCAGCGTGTGAACCATCCAACGAAATATCATCGATATGGCCTTTCGGAGCCGAAGGCGCACTAGTGTGCCCTTGCTGAGTGCACGACACAAAGTTTTACGCCTCGCCTAGGCCGCCAACACCGACATTGATAGTTCGAAACATGTTGCCTGGTCTGACGAGTCTCGTTTCCAATTGTATCGAGTGGATGGACGTGTACGGGTATGGAGACAACCTCATGAATTCATGGACCCTGCATGTCAGCAGGGGACTGTCCAAGCTGGTGGAGGCTCTGTAAAGGTGTGGGGCGTGTGCAGTTGAAGTGACATGCGACCCCTGATACGTCTAGATACCACTCCGACAGGTGACACGTAGGTACGCATCCTGGCTGATTTACTGCATCCATTCATGTACATTGTGCATTCCAACGAACTTTCAACACCCTACACGTCCAGAATTGCTACAGAGTGGATCCAGGAACACTCTTCTGACTTTAAACACCTCCGCTGGTCACCAAACTCCCCAGACATGAATATTATTGAACATATCTGGGATGTCTTGCAACGTGCCGTTCAGAAGAGCTCTCCACCCCCTCGTACTCTTACGGATTTATGGACAACCCTGCAGGATGCATGGTGTCAATGCCCTCCAGCACTACATCAGACATTAGTCGAGTCCATGCCACGTCGTGTTGCATCACTTCTGCTTGCTCGCGGGGGCTCTACACGATATTAGGCAAGTCTACCAATTTCTTTGACTCTTCATTGTATATAAAAACAAATAAACTTAAGAAACTGAAATATGTTAAGTAAAATAAATAAATAAAATAAAAAACTAAAAAAGCAACAGAAAATCAGGTCATCATTTTAATATCTGCGATTGAAGGAAATGCCCCACAACAACCAATTGTTTAAGAAATCCATTTTATTTGAACGTTGTCACTTACGAATTAACACTTTTGCGAATGAAAGTATCATGTGATGTTTATAGGAGAAGCTACTACTTGAAGCTCAATTGGTATTTTCTAATAACTGTCGTTTTTCTCAAACATTACTCTCGGATGTCGTAACGATGTAAGGAAATGAATTCATGTTGCATTAATAATTTTCGATGCACTAGAAAAAAGGCATTTGTTACACAGTTAATGAAACTATGCATAGTCCCAGTATGATTTGGAAGCAGATTGCTTATTCTAGTTTTTCAATACAGAAGTAAATAAGGACAAATCTGTCTCGGAAGTTTTTACAAAAAACTTTTTAAACAGAAAAAAATCGTGCAGTTGATATAACATGCAGATCCATGGTTACGTTACAGTGGTTTGAGTGAGTGAAAATATTCCAAGAAACAGTGATAAAAATACATGAAATTTAACTGCGTATATTTCCCCAAAGCATTAGGTTATGTGTAACAATTCTTAGAAGATGTACAGTTAAAAGTATGTCTGTACAGTGATACGTAAATAATCAATGAATTTTCAATTGTATCTGGCACGGTCATTTTATTTTTGTCTCTATCAGTAAACATATGTCCGAATTAACAGCAATCAAAAACAAAACTTTATTCTAATATCGAGTTGTTAAGTCCCCTCTCCGTTATCTCGCACGATACTTCTGTTGTCCCACTTCGCCGCCACAAGTCTTTTGTTTTGCTGCAGCTTATCGGCGTCTACAAACAAACAAGTGGGATTCTCCTCCTTTAAACGTTTTTTTTAAAGCATTCATTGAAAGACTTGTGGTAGTTTAATACTTTTTACAAGTAAGTTGATAGCCCATGTATGAAATGTTTTGTATCTGATAACGTTACTGCAAAGAAGAAAAACCAGCAAAACTTACAAAATCTATGTCAACATCAGGTTCTACCTTGGTCACATGCTGCTACTATAATTTTATTGACAAATACACCAAGTTTTAGGGAAAAGACAAAGACGAAAGAAAGCTGATCGGACAATGTTAGCTAACACCTAATTATGGTGTAGACCTTACTGTCAGGAAGTGTTTTATATGTACAAATGAGTTATGGATTATATCTAGGTCAGTGCAGGAAACGCTCAAATTGTTCCATAGAAGCACGTATAACATCGAGTTCTTACTCTCAACTATCTTTTGTCTTGGTACAGAACATTAACTCTTCAAGTCCTATTGCAGAAAAGGTGTGAATTGCATTTTGATGTCTTCTCCCCGTAATCAAATGTTCTCTTAGAAGCAGATGTCAGGTCCGTTATTATAAGGGTCACGAACGTTGCTGACGGGGAAGTTTTGATAGAGTTACAACTGTCTTTTCCGTTTTGGGATTTTCTAAACTGTTTTCCTCAAGATGAAATGTATACTAACTTTATTTGCTGTATCACAAAATATCCATCTAAATATTAGTCCTACGGCCGTTTGTAAGGTTCTTTATTTTTAGAAAGTATGAAAATTTACTTTATCCACTTAAATATAATACTTTTCCTTATGATTCCTGCGTCAGACTAGTTCAAATAGAATCTTTAATTGACCCTTTATATCCGTCGCTGGTTTTCTTTCGATACCAACGCCGAAATAACACTACTATTAAAAATCATACTAAATGTACTTTAAGAATCAACTCCATTCTCTTTATTATAACTTCAAAATGAAATAAAAAATCTTCCATTCCATTTCTTCTGTTTTTAAAATGACAATCAGTTACCAATTACAACTTTCACTTTTGATTAACTTTAGCCTGTCCTCAGGCTAATATTTTCCGTTATAAATCCCGCCAGGATCTTTTACAACTTCTCCATTAAGCTTTTCTCATCGACACGTTTACTCATTACATTTTCTCTTCAACTCCATTCTTCTTCAACTGTTCTTTTTTTACCAAAGATCTCGTTTCTTGAAACTCTGTGACCTTAAAAACTCAGTTAGTATGTTAAATCATAACTACTAACTAAAAAACAATTTTACTAATACTAAAATCACAAATTGTGAGGTTGTGTACCTCACACGTTCTAAGGTACGTTCTTTATAAACTTTTGCTAAAGGTAACCAAATTAAATTATTTTTAAAGAATAAGTGTGTTCAAGGGGCATGAATAAGGAAAAAAAAATTGATTTTGTGCTGTTATATAACATATTTATTTATCGGCAAAAATATCACGAATTACAGATAAATTCAATAAGTCACTTAAAAGCGAGGTTGTTATCGCAAGTAAGTGATGGAAATTAGGGATTATGTTTCGTAGAAGTACCATCTCAGCGTTCACCATGAAAACAGAAATTTGGGTGGCCGGATAGGGAATATAAATCGCATCTTCGCAACTCCAGGACAGAATGTTAGTAACGACGCTCAGGATCAACATTCAAGTGAACCTACTAGATGATTCAAGTGGAACGGTATCGGTCGGGCTTCAATTTATAGATCACTCGATTTCGTTTCCTTGTTTTTCTGTTTCGCTGAATCATTCTATGCAAATACCGAAACGGTTGCTTCATGAAGGATATAGCCGATTTTCTAACTCCCAAATAAGGCTGTAATATTAATTTTTCTGAAACACGGAATCCAGTGTTAACAACTTGAGAAAGATGCAAAAGCAGTAATTGTGGAAAATATTGTAATCGAGTTTCGTCTGAAATCCTGTGAGGCTAGGTTATGAGTTTCCACTTCCGTGTTTTATGAGCCAGGCTTCACCAGGTATGCGACTTCACGTCACTGCCACTTTTATGTGTTGTTCTTTAACAGTGATTCAGGGAAACTCACAATCTGAGATGATCATACAGCCAGTCAACCCACTGACCTAGATTCTGCCCCTCTGCAGATAGCGTCCACACGTGTTGTGTCTATCGGTTGGTCGGATCCTCTCTCGATCATAGCATTCAGTCTGCCCAGAACCAGCGTTTATGAGCAGAAAATGTCGACAGCTGTTTCGTCTGGACTTCTTTAACAACTATAGATTTGATGGATGTAGAGAAAACTTGAATCCAAATACGAAACCAATTTCCAATAGTTTCCCTTTGCAAAAAAAATTTATATGACCATTTCTAAATACATTCTTTGTATGAAACATAAATCATCTACATGAAACGTCGCTATAAGGTCTTCACTTATTATTTATCAGCCATTTTCAGTCATTAACTGATGAGGCCTCTTAAAAATATGAGCACTGATCTTGAAGGATGTCTAAGGATGTGAAGCGTAGTCACTACGCCTGCCTCAGTGACGCCTTAGGGACCCTCTTGCTTGCTTGAAGGAACCTATTTCTAATAGTGGGAGCATAAAGCTGCGTATCCACTGCGCGCGGCAAACTTTAGAACATTGGCTCGCGCGGCAGCCGCGCACAATGGATACGCTGTGGGCTCTGGATCCAGCTGGAACATTGGCGCGATCAACATGCCACGCTGCGAGCCATACTGTGCCGGTACTCAGGCGCTCGGCCTAGCCTCCCACTATTCGGCTCGAGCGCAGTTGAGACGGGGGTGTCTTTGTTCGCGTTGGCTCGCGCGGCACAGGATAACCATGGATAACTATAAGTGTCGCCTTTCCATACAATTGTACGTTGCAAAATATTTTTTTTTTTGTTGAATAGCAAATGTGCAGACTCCAATGGTATCATCTTCATTACCACAACAACCACCACTTGAAACTCCAATCAGCTAATATATAGAATTACCGAAAGACATGATCAATTCAATACATTTCACCTAAGTAAGAAGTAAGCTCTCAGTAAGAATGGAAACAGAAAATTGAATAACAATAAGAACTTTAATATATAATGGATATTATTTCCTTATTTTTACCAGTTTTTTCAGAACTTCGCCTAATGCATCAAATATATCTGGAACTATTCTCGAAAATGATTGTTCTGACATTCGAAAAAGATATCGCAGGCTGATTCACGAGTCTCAAATTGTTAGAAATCCAGAAGTTACAGCGTCTTTCAGCAACTGAAATCGACTCCTGAAATTGAGTGTTCACTTTATTCACATTTGGCTCAATTAATGATTTTTAAGAACTCTACCGTTATGCCTATTGTAAAATTTGTTTATTGTATCCTCGATGGTTTCATATCTCATGTCTTTCACTTGTTTCACGCCATACTGTATTCTATAAAGATACAATTTCCTTATCCACCAATACACTTTTCCTTTAGGTTTCTAGTATACAATGTGATGCATCACAGTGAAAGTGGCAGCTGCTCGTGCACGTGAAACGTTCACCATGGCTGAATAATTTGCCGCGTAATCCTGGCTGGGTTGTGTTGCCGCGCGCGGCAGCCACGCTCGTCGAAAGATAAGGCGCGCGCGGCAAATAACCGGTTCGGCACGCTCGAACATGGCTCGCGCGGCAGCCGCGCATAGTCAACAAGCAGCTTAGGTGTTTCCATCTTTCTGCTATTAGTGTAACTTGGGTTCTCTGTGAAAGGTGTAATTTTGTTTGAGAAATGTGTAGCCTATAAGGCGGAAATTGGGAACTGCCCCAGCATTCCCCTAGGTGATTACGGAAAACCGACTAAAACTGCAATCAGGACGA
The DNA here is from genome assembly GCA_031002005.1 of Vandiemenella viatica. Lineage (NCBI taxonomy): Eukaryota > Metazoa > Arthropoda > Insecta > Orthoptera > Morabidae > Vandiemenella > Vandiemenella viatica. Next base: position 104,037,798 of record JARYHS010011408.1, read on the forward strand.
CTGGTACGCGGAGCCCAGGACTCGAATCTGGTCCAGCAGTAGCTTGTCGATCCTATGTGGTAGCGCCTTAGCACGCGCAGCCAAACTGGTGGGTATAAGTTATCAGTAACATTAAGTTGAGCGACATCTGTGCCCGAGACAGCTCTTCGAACTGCAGACTTTCTGATTATACCAATGAGCTTGACAAATCCCTCAGACTCAAGAGATTAGTGTTCCGCCAGCCTTCGAAACCCGTTTGTATTGCTTTGTTTATGAGTATGTTGAAATGTATCTGCTCTGCAGTCATAGAGTGGATACGGTAACGTTAGGTCGCAGCAAAATGTTGCGGTCACAGACCATGCCACATTAGTGCTCGCAAACCTCATTTGCTGTGCAAAATCAGAACAGTGAACATAACTTCTCTAGAGTTCAATGAAGAGCGCATATAGCGGTGAACTCAGGGTAAACATATCCAACACACTGGAGTACACTGGAAAAATGAAATTTTTTTACGACTTTAATATGAGTCACTGAGTTGTTGGCACTTCAGTGAGTTTTAATGAGAATGCTAGCTGGCCTGGCAATGCTTCACTATTGCTAGATTTAAGAATATATATAGATTATATGAGTACTAATGAAAGTTTGAAGTCATTCTTTAGCATATGTTATGATTTTGTACGTTATTTAAAAAATTTAATTTTTTGTTGAATTACCAGAGAACAACGAAAACAGTGGCTCAGGTGTTGGAAATTTAACTTAACCATTGAAACAACACATACCAGTTGCTTCATTCTTGAATTTAAATACATTGTAATGTGTACATTCTTTATTCATACTTTCAACAACCCCAACTGAATGGAAGTTATACTAAACTTCCTAATTACACTGAAATGCAATACGATCAAGATAGACCAATTTGATTTTAATCGATTAATTTGTATGCTTATTCAACTGCTGTCACTTTTTTCATTTAGATCAATGTATAGACAAAAACTGTCTTAATTCTCTAATGCTTACTCGACTTACTTTATTCATGCTTCGTGTTGTTATGATGATTCGGTAACATGTGACTGTGGCATATGTGATATATTTTTTTCATTCCACTATGCTTTCTTTCTACTTGTCAGATCAAGGAATTCAATAGCTTTAAACCTTCTTCACACAAAGCGGACCATCATGCAAAAAACCACACATAAATCGGTACAGCAGTTTTTTAATCTATATAGGACAAACAAACAAACATTGCTTTTGATATATATAGAAGATGTAGTTTTAAAACCGACTATCTTTTATAGCAGTGGAAATTTTACTAAAAGATACTTCCAAAGTAGAAATGAAATGCAATATTGCCTGAAACAACTGTTCTTTTTTTTTTAAAAAAAATAAGAAACAGCAGCTGACTTTGTGACGAAAAATCAGAGCAGAAACGTTCTGCAGGTGTCGCCGTTTCTGCGCGTGTGTCAACAGACGCCCAGCACTTAGCTCGACACGTGTGAGACCGCATCACGACACACGTGTGCTAATACCAGAACAGAGACTCCACTCAGGAAACAAGACATACTGCAGCGTCAGTGAAGACGGAGAAAATATCACAGGAATACAGCTCGGCGGCGAAAAATATTCTGGTCGACAATGGCAATAGAAATCGAAAATACTCATTTCGATATTTCGTTGAAACGTGTTTTCACCTTATAGCAGCCAGCTTCAACTTCCCGGTAATCCAAAAGTTTTCTTTCCTAGAGTGTGTGCACGTATATGAAAATCTAGTAAATTGAATTTCTTGACTTAAGAGCCTGACAAGGAAACTGAAAACTTTGCTGAAGCGAAAACTGTCGCCAATGCCTCATTCGCTTACCGGTAATATATTATGCAATGTATATAATATGAATAGGCTTGAAGTGCAATGTTTTGTACCGATCACTTTATAGCATGTTAGTATTTGATGTTTCTCTTGTCACATGACTTCATACACGTGTTAACGTCAATAAAAGTACACTTTTATTGTTCGTTGAGTAACATTCACTTTTATAATCCTTTCTAATTTATACTACGCTTCATTTTGTCAAATGGATTACGGTTCTACGTTCACGTTAATTACTGTTGTCTTAAAGTGAAGCAACTGTTTACAGACTCTTGCAGTGACATTGTAGTGATACTTACGCAATTACTTAGTGATCGGTTAAAACATAATTATTATTATGACGAATCCTACTTTATGCTAAGAAACAGTATTTCCATCATCGAAATCTGCTGCAAAAAAATAGATACAGCATATCTAGAGTCTAGACGTCAGTATAGTCAGAAAAGTTAATTGTCTCAGTTTCAAAATCATTCACGTACTGTATGCTACGTAGCCATTCTTGTTAATTTGCAAAATATTAGAACTAGATGCATCTTTCCCCCCTAGACAATAATAACAGTTGTGTTTGATAAGTTATCTGCCTTGATCTTGAATTTTTCTATATATTTTGTGTAGTATTGCTAAAAAATATACAGAATGACGTATGAAAACTTTATTGGTTTGCAGAGGATATTGATTACATTTTCGTAAAAGTAACTTCCACTTCAGATTACGTTTTGTTACTAAAACAGTAAGTTATCTTTTTACCTTTTGACAATTTATTTGTCACCTTCTAGCAGAAAGGGTCCATTTTGTTTCCTGTATTGTATCTTAGAAGATGTCGAATGTCAGCTTTCCCTTATGTTTATTAGATATACTTCATTCACCTGTAAGATTCTATACTTAACCTTTTATGTTGTCAGCGTTAATTGGCTCTTTAACCTTTAATTCAACATGATTATTCCCTTCGGGTGTGCACTTTCAAACACTTATTTATTACAAAGTGGTACATTTACTGATCTGTTCTTATTAACGTATTTATACGTATTACATTATGCAGCCGATACAATCTTTATTGCCCTTTTATGTGTCAGTATTTTTTTTCTCTTCTCGCCTCTATTTCTCTTGTTTTCTCCTTGACATCGCATTGCTCATGGCTCGTTATGTTCCTTGCCTGTCACAGATTCTTCAATCAGTACAATTAGTAACCGTTTTTACTTTAATAATTACACTTATTATAACAAATTTATAATTACCATCCGTATTTTCTAGCTGTCGTGATGTTTATCCCTTCCAAATAGCTTAAATAAAGGCTCCTAAAACAAAAGTTCGAAGAGAAATATAAATCTTGCAGCTGAATAATATTGCTGTTAGTATTGGATTTAATGCCATAAAAATTTCTGAATATACCAGAATATGTTTCAGAAAATACGAGGACGCAGAAATTTTTAAATCAATATTTTCTTCACCCAAGCAATATTTCCCCTACATCCCTAAAGAATTAAAATGAAAGACCCCTTAACAGTGTCATTGTGTGTGATGTGTTGAAGTTCTCCTGCAGATGTGAGGTACCAGGCTGGCTGTATCAGATTGCATTCCAGCACGTGCTACAACATAACACGCCACGTAATCTGCGCTCGCCGAGTGCGGAAAATACGCCCACTTCTCAAAGCGAAACGCCGCGGGTAAAGAAGCCGGAATTTGCGTCGCTCACTACATGTCGCTTCGTCTTACGAGGAACCTCATTGGATTACACGCCTCCGGATTCAAACGCTTTCCGAGGAGAGTATCTCGTTTTCTTTGTGAACATTACTGTGAGGCAGTGCTGTTTCCGTACCAACCGTTTTTCTTACGAAATGTGGAAATAAATATTTGATTTTACAAGAACGCGAAGCGGGAAAGATGCCATAAAGTACAAGCTAATGTGATTTCGTGATATTAATAATTGTGCTCATTGCTATATCAAGTGTGGATATTGGCTGTATTTGTTTTTCTGCAGATTACTGTTTCGCAATCAGCAACACCCCAAAACTTGTCAATGTTTCGCTGACTAATAGAACAGATTCCTCGATCGTTTCCCTAAATGACTAATAACGTATCACAAATGTTTTTCTCTTTTTTATGGCTTTACGCCTCGTCGACGTCGAGGTCATTAGAGGCGGCTTGGGACTGGGGAGAAGAGATGGGAAGGAATTTGGCCATGGCCTTTTGAAGGAAGCATCCCGGCATTTGCCTGGAGTGATTTGGGAAACCGTGAAAAACCCAAATCTGGATGCCCGGACGCAGATTCGAACCGGCGTCCTCCCGAATGCGAGGCCAAAGCTTGGAATATTACAAATTCAACGGAATACTGTTTTTAAATAGTATCAAACAGTTTTGAAAAACAGTCAACTGCACTATATTTACAATATGAGCAGATTTCATATGGGACTGTTGCGGCAAGATGGCAAATGAAATAGAAGTCATATCCGCAAAACGTTAAATTTTTATTTGGCGCATGGTGTTAAGCACCGAAAAGTAATATTTTTATTGAATACAAGTTATGGTGATATAGTTTGGGACTCAAATTTTGTGTATCAAATACAGAAGTTGGTGTGGGTGGAGGAATGAAGGAGAGCTATCGTTTGTGGAAACAAACGCAATCAATAATTGATATGATAAAGTAGCAGGATGAAGAGAGTTCTTGAAGTGTATAAAGCCTACAAATGTATCCTGGATACATATTTGAAGAAGATTTACGGATAGTATATGGAACGAAAAAGTGACCGTTACAACAAGATGTCACTTGATTTTAGATGTGACGGAATCGGAAGATTTTCGTTTGTGTTGTGTGAGGAAGTTATTTTCTGAAGTAAAACCAATGGAAATACTGAACATTTTCACAAAAATACTGAAACAATTTAATACACGGATAAGATAGGTGAGTGATAAAACTGCAGCACTCAAACAATTTAACGTTAAAAAAATTAAAAAACCGTGAAATGTAAAAACAAGTGTATAGGGAAATTTCCACCACGACGTACCTTCCATCGCAATAACAGAAAAAATTTAGAATGATAACAACACATTTTGTTATGAATGCAATCGATGCCATTAATCGGCTAGTTCACTAAAGCATACATAAAGCGTAAAAATATTTATTAACGATTACTAGATTTTTCGGGTACGCCGTGCTTTATATTTGTTCATCTAAACTTTCGGCTGCCATTATATAGCCTTCGTCAGAGATAGCATTTATGTTGACTTAGCAACGACCGCCAAGCATCACAGGCTAATAGCTTACTGTGGACATAAAATCAATGGTGGCCTCCACGAGTGAAAGAGGCAGCAGAAATTTTAATAATACCAACTGCTTCACCAAAGACAGCGGCCTATTACTCTGTGATGCTTGTCTCTAAATGCTTGTTTCTAAATCAACATAAAGAGTATCTCTGACGAAGGTTATCGAACGGCAGACGAAAGTTTATATTATCAAAGTAACAACGTGGCATACTCCGAAAATCTTGTAATCATTAATAAAGACGGCCATAGAAGCCTGAGAAATCATAAAAATGTTTTGGTTATGAAATACTCAGTAGGCAAATGGCTCTCACATGTTCGCATATGTGTACCTTAGCCACTCTTCAGGAGGAAGGAGAATTATTGACCATACAAGACCTGAAGCAGAATGAGTTATCGTAGCGTTGAAACCGATACAAAGATCCTTGATATCAGATTATCACTCCGAGTATAAACCATTAAGCGGCAATGTCCTAGGGACTCGTTTGTTAAGCCGCCGAACAGATTTACATGGAGTTTTCTCAGTTTAAATGTTTAGGATCTGACATAAGAACTTTGGCATGTATTATGACTCTATGTGAACGGCGTATGGAGCGATAAATGATAATTCTGTTCGTAACCCGAACAGATAGGCGACAAAGTACTGCTGGTATTTATAAACACTGAGAACAAAAGTCTTCCAATATATTAACACCTTTTTGTATTGACGTGGGGCACTACTTCTCAAACGAGGCGTGAGAAATTATATTTAGACTAAACATATCGATTAAAACCCGACTTGATTCATTTTTCAAATCAATTGATCAATATACAGATCACACTGCATGGAAGCTACACATTTAAGCAATTGAATTCTATTAATAACAACGTTTAGACCAGTGTTTCCCAACCTTTTTTGGGTCATGTCCCACTTTCAACATTTTTTTGCCCCCCATACATAATTTTTAATAAAAAAATTATTTGTTATTAAAGAAACTGATATAGGATGGTTTTTGAAAGGAAACACTTTAATATTATCATAAAACACAGTAAGTAAAATTAAAAAACATATAATGAAATACTAAAATTCAAATTCAAAAGATTTATAATAATCATTTATTATGGCAATTTAGTGTGATCCTTTAAGAATTTGCTTTTTTTGCTATATTTTGTAACCATATCTGGCATTGCGTTTAAATAACCCAAAGAGAAAGCGGTAAAGTCGTATCAAGTCAATTTCTAAATTGCCCCCCTAAAAAAACCAAATTGACCCCCTGTGGGGCGTGGGCCCCACATTGGGAAACACTGGTTTAGACTGTTTTCGTTTTACGCCTCTTCCAAGTCGGAGTTATTAGAAATAATGTTGTTGACTTCGTAAGTTTCATTATTTATTTCTTCTTTTTTTAAAAAATATAGTAAGTGGAAATACATTGAAAACTTTAATCAAAACTTTCAGAGATGTGGTGGATCTCTCTTCATATGAAAAAAGCTGCGACAATGGAAACTTCTTACAATATATTTGGGTTTGTTTGCTACTCGGGTTGAATGGAAGAATAGTGAAGGCGTCAGTAACATGGTACTGGCGAAGGCAACGTTAATGATTAATTCACCGTTTCTTATGATTTAATAATTTTCTTGGAATTTATCATTTTGTATAAATTAATTTATCATGGTATTTTTAACACTGATAACAAAAATCTTCTAATACAAGGTTATTCAAAGAGAAGTTTTGCTGTATATATTCGACATGAGAAGCAGCACTATGAGTAAACATCAGAACTGTAGTCCATTTCTTGCCACACACGTTCTAGGACGTCTGGTAATAAAATGCAGCCATTTTCAAGGGATTTCTTATGCCAATCGTAAATATTTTTATGGCGAGGTGGCACTTTCTTGGACTTACGGCGGAATGCACGCTGCTCATCGAAAATAGATTCACTTTTTGCAAACTATAGCACACAAAACGATTTCTCATGTTGCGTCGCAATTTCTATATAAATAGGCAACAGCGGCGTTGGCGGCAACGAATGGAACTAAACTTTAAACCTTCCTCTATTCAATGGTGTGTGCCACGTATATGTTTCTGATAAATAAAATGCAAAATCAGCTCTTTCTTTTTGAATAACCCTGTATATCTGTATATATTTAAATTGACTCGTTACGCTATTGCTCAAATGAGGTGGGGAAATTTAAATTTAGAGTAAATATATCGATTAAATCCGACTCCCTTTATTTGAAAAATCGATTAACAAGTAAAACAGATGATACGAGCAGTTTTTAATTTTGACTACACTGAAGATCAGTCGAAATGTAAAAAATGGAAACCACCCGTCTTTACGTGTTCTGTATCTCAATGTTCCGACATCTCTGCTAGTTTGGAATAGTTCCTATTCCCTCCCGAAATCTATTACACCAGCAATTAACCATCAAGAAGTAGAGTATCATTGGCATCAAAATTGTCCGGTAAACGCTACCCACCTTAACAAGTACAGAAGAAAGAAGAGGAAAAACTTCGATCTCTCTTTTCGTTGATATTTTGAGGAAATATGGAAGGACGTGGAATCAGTTAATAGTGTGTAATGAAATCCAACTAGTGAAAAGTCAGTTTTTATTAAATAAAAGAAAAAACCTTCCGACATTAAAATATGGAGGAAAAGAGCTGAGATCAGACCTAACTCATGGGATTGTGGCGTAAAGCAAGCTGCTCGTATCCTGGTCAAAATTGCTCGACGCATGATTACGTGGTACGAGTGCTGGTAATAAAAGAAATTTTCTTCATGCGGTGCTTGACAAACAGGGTGAAATAGATGGTGGTAGTGCAGGATTCCTAATCACCAGATTGTGTGCCATATTTCTGCGTTTAATATCAGTACTACGACAGTATTCGTCTAAGTTTGGTGACGTAAAACTTCACAGTATCCTTGGTGGCCTTCAGAGGAAAATCTGGAGCCACGCTGCACCTGATTTCATTCTCTTCGTCTTTTTCTTTTCTTGTAGGGACACAAACGCTAAACAACAAAAAGTATAGGTAACAATACTCGCCATCATCGTTCGTTGATCACTGACTTGGTATAGAGAGTGTTTCTCTATTTGCTGCAAATTGTTTTGGTCTGTAAGTCATTAGCGAACTGGTATTAACTTTTCAGTGAGCTGCTTGCCAAATCTACCGATACCGATGTCTTTCTCAGCATCTTACGCCCATCTAAACAATTTATACGGGTTTTACTCATCTGGACCACTGCATGGATATCAATACATCAGCAATAAGTCAAGATGCGTTGACACAGTTACCAGTAACTTCCTTGCCAATAACACCCCTCTTTTGCGTACGCCATAAAAATAGACGGGAAAGCCATACACTGTTGTGGTTCGATTCGTTTGGTATTCAATGCGGGTCGATCATATACCGCCGTGTCACTGAACCGTCTGAATAAAACGCGTCTCGTGAATTTCAAGTGTGGCGTTACTGAAATACGATTTGTCAGCGCTCCCTCGTTCTTCATCGGGTACGGGAGTGGCGGGAAGGGACGCGTGATAGATTCTCCTCGTTCGCTTGTCGCTATTTCCTTCGTGAGAAAAGAATTCAGTTTGTTTGTGACAGAGTGAAGGATGGCCGCTGTCTATACATCCTGCTTAATGCGGTTTGAGATCTGGAGAAGAACAAAAATAACAGCTGGGAGAAGAAAAGCGAGAAAACATCGCATCTCGTTTCCTGATTAACCATTAATTTAGCATGTAATTTTACACGGTCTAAGACTCTGCAAACACAATTAAAGTAAGTATAACCGAAATTTTGAGGTAAAACATGATGCTTTTACATTAGACCATCAATGAGATTCCAATTTGATCTCACACACGTATCTGGAGGCTGTTGCAAGTCTTCTATACGGATTCCGGTAGTTTTAGCCACCCTTTCCGCAAGGTTTTGAAGGTCGAGAAGAGATTTAACATTGGTAATCTGTACTCAGAAATCAAGAATGAAAGGGATTGCCCTGACCTATCTGCGAACAACGCTAATATTCTGCCTTTTTTTTTTCCCCTGTGTAGTTCTTCCCCCTTATGTCTGTTTATGGCTTTACGCCTCTTCGAATTGAGGTCATTAGAGGTGGAAAGAACTTGGTGAAAGAAATTGAGTCATGGAATTTTGAAGGAAGGATCCCGGATTTCGCCTAGACCAGGGGTGGCCAACACACTGCCCGCGGGCCGCATGCGGCTTGCCTTGAACATTTTTCCGGCCCGCGAGACACATCTCACTTTTACAAAATATTTTTTATATTTCATTTTTAGTGTCATTTATTTCTTTACAATGTGCATTTAGTATCATTATTATGTTATTGATGTTTATATTTAAGAATAATAGTAAACAAAATAATAATAACTCATTATGTTTCAATTTTTCACTCCAAAAAAATGTCTGTGTCTAATATGGGGATAAAAATTTTGATATGCGACCCGCTGAGTTAGGAACCGTGCACAAACTACGTGGCTCGGTCCAGGGGGGGGGGGCGGGTTGGCTGGAAGGCTTCGCTGGGCTAGGTGGGGAGAGGGGGGGTTTCGAGCCAGGCCACGTAGCTTTACTTTCATAACATTTTTCATAGTTAAAATGAGGATATTTATCTCCTTCATTTAATTATCTTCGTATGCAATTTACAATAGTCTGACAGGAGAAAACAGAACATAATGTCTTCTGGAATCAAAAGGGGAAAAAGCTACGTGCTACGTGGGGAGGGAGGGGGGTAGAGGCAAAAACCACGTAGGGCTACGTGGGGGGGAGGGGGGTTCACAAGAGGTCAAAATGGAGCTACGTGGTTTATGCACGCTCCCTTATAATGTATTTCCAAAATTGCCCGCAAAATCATTTTGGTTGGCCACCCCTGGCCTAGACTGATATTACAAATCCGCGGAAAACTGAAATCTGGAAGGACATACGCGGATTCGAACCCATGTTCTCTTGACGTATCCCCTCGTGTACGGGTACGTGTAGGGAAGACAACGGGTAAGGGTTCACTGGATACCTGCACTCGTGATGGTGACTCGTAATTCGCTCCTGGGTAGCAGGAATCAACTGGTTTTCCAGATTCAGTAAGGGAATGTATTTCAGCTTCCAGTAATAGAAAAGACTTGACCCGTCATTCGTATGGAACTGGTTACAAACATTCTGCCATGACCGTTGTGATTACTTACGTTGATTGGCAAAGAACTCTTTCATCGAAGCGAGAATATAAATAAAAATGACGTCTGTTTGTGATCAGAATCGGAGAGCCGCCAGATGGGATGAACATTTTGACATCGTAATATCAACAAATTTAGTGCAGATGCGTATATCGGGTAAAACAGCTTTTCCATATGAACATCAACTATGGTTGGTTGTGATTGCAGCTGTGTGTAGTTAATGAGAGCCTGTTTGATTACCGGCATTGTGAGTGAAACGAGCAGCGGCCTGGCGGCTGGTCCCTACATGAAGCCCCGACACGGTACACAAATTAGACGCAAAGCCAGGGGACAGCGCTTTGCCCTTACTGGCTTTTTTAATTCATCCTGTGCGTCCTGACATTGACTTGGTTTGCATGCTGAGAAATATTCCAATTACACACCTCTTCAAATCTTGGTATTCCTCATTTGTCGAATCATCAGGCCAACTATCGTATTGAAGAGAGGTGGGAAATTTTTCTTTCTCGGTTTTGGAACAGATGGTCGGTGCTATGCTATCACTGCCAAGCTGCTTGAGACCTGGTAGTTGTTGGACAGCATACTGAATTGAGCTGAAGAGACGTCTGCCACGTTCAGGTTCGAACGAAAATCCTCGACATGGTATCACACTCATACAGTCTGCGGTCTTAGCTTGATCGAGTGAACTACGGATGGGCGTGTCACGTTTTAGTGTACGTTCCTTTGTACAGTTTTTGAGAATAGAAACAGCTGAAAGGAATTGTCTGAATAATTCCAAAATAGGAGTATGTGTAGAACATAAGAACTGATGGCATGCAGTTAGGCCCAGAAGGTGCACAGTCGTCACATGAAGTTGAAACGTGCAAGGAAGTGCAGGTATGTCTCGTCGACGTGAAAGGTAGCGTGAAAGGACGCAGTATCAGCATTTGAGTAGGTTCAAACGCGGCAGAGTGATAGGTCTCCAGGAAACAGGTTTGACGTAGAGTGACGTTACGGCTCGTAGTGGGCACGCAGAGATGCATCTGTGGAACTAGTGGATAGAAGAGGGTCGCACCCAGCGATGAGCGAGTACTGGACCACACAATGTGATATGACCACAGCACGGTATTATTGAGAGCAACCTGAACGGCAGCTACCACATCAGGGAGGTTTTAGAGCCTTAGGCACTGCTCCACCTGCAGGCAGCTCCACATGGCCTTTGCAGCAGTACAATATCCGGCCACATGCGGGGAGGAATATGCAAGACTTCTTCGCAGAACGACGGGTACTACTGCTTCCCTGGCCTGCACGTTCGCCTGATATGTCGTTCATAGAGTATGTATGGTATATAGTAGGTTGATAACTTGTTTGTTCTGATCCTTCTGCAATCCTCCTCCAATGATTTGTGGATGCGCCTACAAACAACGTAGTAAACTGTGCCCCAGATTCTCATTGATTCCATGCCACGTTATGTAGAGGCTGTGAATGCAGCACGAGGTGGCTTCATACCGTACTGAATTCTCACGGACTGAGTGCATCTACAGTTCTGTAATCTTAATTATTGTTCTGTGTAATAAATTTCATTGCAATCACGTGTCTCCTTCTTGGTGTTACAATTTTAGCAAACAGTAGTGTATAATACGTCACGTTTCTGTAGCTTTTCATTTTTTGTTTGTTTTAGCATGTCTTGCTGTACTTCACACGGATCGTACTTTAGGGCCTTAGAATTGTGCTTTCTGGCGTTCAATCATCTAAAAATTCTTGTCGTACGCAAGTTCAATATAAGTTTAGTAGATTTGCCATGAAATAAGTGTTTTAAATCAAATCTTTGTTCGATTCTCGCTCCTAAATACGAAGATCCTTATTTCTTTGTAACATTCAGCTCCGTCTAAACGCATTGAAATGGAGACTCAAACATGACATATGGATAGCTCATTAGAACTCCAGTGACGGAAGAAATTTTCACTTGTACTTGGCCAGTGGCAGTGAGAATAGTACTTCCAAACCATAACTAGTGAATTATTTACGACAACCTTAAATTACTCATTAGTTCTAAAACATTTGTACGGTACTGATACAGTAAAAATGCGTTAGACGTAGTTTGTCCGGTTATCAGTGAAAAATTCGACCGCCTAGTGACAGAATTTTCGATTCATCGCGTATGTGACTACCCGTAAACCATACAATTAAACGTTGAATCCGAACCACGGAAGCGTTCTGCCGTACTTCACATACACAACACAAGCTTTGCTAAGTAGTGTTGAAGTACTTTGAAAATCCAAGCGGACACAGTAACCCTTCCATCTCCAGTCAGACGCCTTAACCACTGAGTCACCAGAGAGCTCTGCGGAGAAAGTTTGCATACGAGTATATATGACTCTGCTGTTGGTCATTTGTTCTTCGGATGAGAATCTCAAACGTGGCAGCCACCCATTTGTCTTTCCAAGGAGTGGGTCTAAACACGTCGAGACCGCGTTACTCTCTCTTCGTACGACACACTCTCATCTCAGTTATCTTCGCATATTCAGCAACATTTAGATACCCAGATGAAATGAACTGCTTCCTACCTGTATTATCCTAGTGTGATTGTTGTACGAATCTTAATCTTACATTAAAGCAGATCACCATCGCATATTTTATAATCACATCGGCTACCTACCAAGGTGCAAACGGTCGACTTTTGATTTTCAATCTCTGTGTTCCTGATTCATTGTATTTGTCTGTTGATTCATATTTTGCTCCGGGTTACCAATCTTCGATGGTAGGCTACTTCTTAGATAACAGAGACGTGTTTAAATTATTCATTTGACCGCAATTCAACAAAAACGAAGGTTTAAGTTTTCAGTTAAAACTGTTAGATAATTGCGGTCTGAGCTGATTGGAAACCTCTCTGGTAGACAGCATAGTCAGTGTGTCCGTGATCCTGAGCTATGTATATTCAGCCATGGCATTCCGCATGCGCACAGTCAATTACGTAAGTGGCTGTAGTACCTCTAGAGTCACCGACCTTCCGCTGCAGGCGGTGTCTATGTACTAGCCACCTGCCTCTGGTCTCACGTTGATAACCTACAGAAAGAAACGCTAAATTAATCGCAATGCAGTCTGAGTTCCTATTCACATCGTAATTAGTATATGCTCCTTTAGTGATCAAACTCAACATCAACACTCCGTATAGGATTCGAAACCATCAACCTCCAAACGCACCAATTACGAGCAAAAGGCTTGAGATGTCATTAGATGACGTTATCTACTTCATTACTAAGAAATTTACTGAAGGAGATTTTCTTATTTTATTACTACATGACACAACTGTTTAATACTTGAGCTACCGCAAAAACAATCCCATTATATACACAGACGACTGGCTCACCAACAAATTGCTACTCCAGTTTCCCATCTGTGGAACGCAAACTTTGGTAACTTGCTACAAGCCTTTTGTCTGCAATCTATTCGCTCTACATCTGACCGCTCAGCCTTTATCTTTTTTTTTTTTTTACTTTTCCTCACGATATGAGTTTGCGTCGCCTACATGCTATGACGTGATGCGCATATGATATGCGCGTTGCACGCTTTTTTGACGGGTAAAATCTTATGAGTTCGCGTCACCATTATGCAGTAACAGCAGTATATCTGTAGCTATAAGTATGACGTGTTGAACTTGGTCAGCGGTGAAAGTATATATATATATATATACACATACACCCTCGCGCACAGGCCTGTATACACATATATACACAAATACATTGTATAATATCGTATTTACATAAAGTATTTTGACTATATTTAATTTTTTTTCTAATATATCTGGCATTAATCGTTAGAATTAGATCTTATAAGTTTGTAGCCAATGGTGGTCCCTATGGGTGAAGTGATAAAGCGCTGTACCGTAGAATGAAAGGTTACAGGATCGAATCTACAATCGCAGAAACTTTTTTTTTTTTTTTTTTTTAAATGCAAACTTCTTTAGCCGCAATATAATCCTCTCGGGTGTGAAGCCGGATGGTTGTATAAACACGTTTCGACAGTTAGTTCTGCTGTCTTCATCAGGTGTGAGGTCTCTTCTAACTGTCGCAAGCTGGCTGTCACCGCCTAGATGGCCTAGTGCTGTTAACAAATACGTTACGTTACTGTTTTGTATAGTTGATTTTAAGTTCATATTACTTATAGATACAATTAAGAGTTGTGTACATGTTGTTGGATGGAGTAGACAGAGTATCCAGCAAGATAGTGTATTGTTTTTCAGTAATAGATCTTTCATCGAGTATAAACTGTTTTTTATCCTTAGGAAGTTCATTAAACAGAAATATCCAAAAATTATTAACACCTTTTTCTAGTAATTAAATAAATGTCAGAGTTTCCTATATTATAGTTATTGCTTCTTCTACTGAAATCATGCATCCGTATGAATTAACACGAAATAATTTTCATGATCCTAGTTTTTGATTAATTTCTGTTGCTAGCGAATAATTTAAGCTGTGGTTTTTCCTGCCTTCTGAATGTTAAATTAATTTTATTCTGACTATGTGTTATTAGTTCCATTGCTCATAAAATTAGTCTGCGGCAAAATTCAAAAAGCTTTATTGATGTTTATAAACACACACTGAAATACATGCTATTTTCTCCTTAAGCAACAAGAACCGAATACTTCTATCGTTTCGAGGTAAAATACATCGAAAATTAGACATTTCTCCACAGACGGATCATCCATCCAGTGCTCTTACCCCAATTTAGGAATAAACGGGTCAACTTCTACGAAACGGGGGTAGATAAATTATATTAAGTGATAAATCTTGTATCTCGATAAGTTGCCATACGTGTTGATGCACGGATGCTTCTCATCAAAAGACTCTCAACATAAAAGTCTATGAATTTCCCATTGGACATGCATATCATAACGTTCCGTTGCTTTAATATTGCGATGGTATGGGTCAACAACAGATCGCGATATGGTGAATGTATTTTTTGGGCGATATTTGGATTTTTTAGCAGCAATATTAGCTGAAATCGTAATTAGTTTGAATTGTAGCCTGGACCAGAACGACAACCAACATTCCCTATTACAACATTGCGATCGAGAAATTTAATTTTTATTAACAATGTAAGCTGCTTTTATGATTGTCATGTTAGCGACATTATTAGTTCATTCAGTTGTCAATATTTCCACATGTATCGCAAACTATGCGGCCTGCACAGGAATTTAAACTATATTATAGTATTAAAAGTAAAAACTATATTACACTGAACAGCGTAGTTTTTTTGCTTCCGTTGACACCATGTTACTGTTTACCGACATACAGATCAAACCACTAACATGCAGCTGAATTAGTGAAGAGAGTAACTTTTTTTTTACCACCTTAAATTCTTTGAGTGTAAATTTCCAACCGATCGACTTTTCCCATTTACAAATTTTAATTTTAAATTCTTTTAGCATTTTTTGGGTAAATTATTGATTACTTTCCTTGCTATCTTATTCCATTCCATGACTCCTTATCACCGCTTCTTTCTGAAGTAGAGTGCCAGCATGTGATCATGGTCGTTTTCCTCTTCCATGCATTACTCTCGATTCTTCCACCAGCATACGCCTTGTATACGTCCAGCATTATCTTCACCCTCCTCTTATCTTCCAATGACTCCAATTCCAGCTCCTTTATCATATCAGTTACTGTGTTCGGCAGTAATAACCACAAACAAATCTAGCCGCTCTGCATTGAACCCCCTCCAACTCCTGTATTTGATTCCCAAAATGAGGTTCCCATACTGCAACACTATACTCAAGCAATAGCCTGACCAAGTTTTATGACCCAATTCGCTCACTTCTGTACTACACCGTAACATCACTTTCTCCAACAAATAAAGGATTTTGAAAAATTTTCCTACCTACTGCCTTCGTCGTCTACCCTATAATAATAAACAACCTTTAGTTTTTATTTATGTGTGAACCTGATAAGCTGACTCTTCTTGTCATTCGTCTTCATTCCCCGTTGACCTACGTAGTTAAAAGTCCTACCCAGGTCAACTTGCAGATTTTCGCAGTCTTATCCCATTTTTATCCTTTTATATGCCAATATGTCATCTGCAGACATCCTAAATTATAACTGTAAGCTTCAACACAACCATTAATTAGAATTTTAAATAGCAGTTGTGCCAACACACTACCCTGTGGAACTCCTATACTCACTTCCACCTCTTTTTATTCTGCATTTCCTAATCTAACGCTTTTCTATCTGCCTTTTAATAATTCCTCTATCCAGCAAGTAAATTTTTCATCCATACCAACATTCTTCAACTTATTTAAAACTATTTTATGGCTCACTCTGTCAAATACCTTAGAAAAAACTAGTGCTACACTATCAACTTGGCTTCTCTTGTTCAATTGATCCGAGATATCTTGCATATAGCCCACCATGAATATCCTCACCTAAAGCCATGTTTTAGATTTGCAAACCAGTATTTTCCTCACAGACTCATGAATCGGTACTGCTATCGCTCTTTTCCAGTCCTCTGGTAAAGACATTTTCATAATCATCGAGTTGCGAAGTTTTATTTGAAAGTTCTTCTGTTCCAGACTAAACCCCTATAATTTTTATCACCTCCACGGTTTATCCAAATTTTGCGGTTCAATCGTGTTGGAGCAGTAAGAAGTAAAACAGTTGGCAATTATGTTTCAAAGTTAAATCATTCATAAGTTATGAGGCTTTGAATTTCGGACAGTTGGTCATAGTGGTCCCCATCATTCGTTCAGAAGATACGCAACACTGAAAACGTAAAATTACGTACTGCGATATTTTGTTTACATAATAGCTTCTGTATAGTTAAGGTTTAATTACAATACCGATATCTATATAAAAATCCGGTAAAGCATATTTTAATAATAGAAATACATCTAATTTAATAAAAAATTATATTAAATTAATAAAACTGTCTTAGATGTCAGGAGTAAATGATGTAGATATCAAATGAAATAATGTTATCACTTAGTGTTTCAGTCAGCAAGATATTTTCGAGATCTTCATTTCAGCATGTTCACACATTAGCAATCATGTTCCTGCTTTTGTTCGTCCGATTCCTGGGGCGACACTTCATCGTGCTCTTGGGCGACTTGCAAGCAGATCGTTTCGATGTCCACCTCTGGCTTCTCGACACAAACTGAGATATCAGACTCCCTGCCGATCTGGATGATCAGGTCGTCCACCATGTACGCCTGGATCTCCGGCGCCTCCTCGGTGCCCAAGTTCGCGAAGTCCGGCTCCTCGCAATGCTGGTCGAACCTGAACCCACGGTTTATAAGGAGTCACTCAGTCTGTCAGCACCGTGAGTATAGTGAAAAGCGTGTTACTATTGGTGGTGTGCCATTCTCAGTTACTCAAGTGGTTTCGGATGAACGAATGGTTGACATGCTGTTGGCCAGTGAGTAGGTCTCACCCATGGGTGAACACCTCTTCCTTCTTCCCACTCCCAACCCCGTACCCTTACCTTCCAGCTGCGATACTGTACGTTTAGGTTAGTGAGATTGTGTGTGTGTTACAGATAAATGAAGAGAGTAGGTGTAATAGGGTCGGCCTTTACGGATTTGCTCTTCCGAAAGATATCAACGGGTCTCTTAAGTCTAACGTCACCATCCAATGGACGAATCATCATGAACTGTGACATATGCCTCCAACCTTCTGCTACCCTGTTGTCCAAACACTCGAGTGAGGCAAAATTATTCACAATCAGGATTCGAACAGGTATACTAATGTCGAGCGCTGAAATAACAGCGAGTGAAGAATATCTGAGGAATTCAGGTGAGTCTTCACTGTGTTCGATGCTTTCAGCAGAAAGGATTAACTAATTTCTGAAATACGTTGGTGAATGTCGCTCAAGGTCCATCCCAAAATTACAAACAGGAAGAAACTAAAGCAAAATAATTGTGTTATTTAAAAAATATGATTACAAATGAAGGCAGAACAAGATCGTAAGTGCATCCTAGCATGGTCAAAAAAGAGCCTTCTACTTGGAGACAATGCCATTAATATCAAACTTTGAGCTATAATCAAAATTTTAAGTAGCATAAGTATAACGATAATTAACAGATGCAATACAGTAATGAGTATAATCAAACATTTTATTAGTTAACCATAATGAATCATGTTAAAAGTGATGGCTATAAGGTTACATAACCGAATGTCAATAAATAAATAAGGCTCAGAAAGAATGAAACTGTGTGTATCACTTTGGGAATCCCATAACAATTAAGCATTCACAATTCTTAAAAGTTGAAAATACAGATAAATTTAAAATTTTACTCGTTCTGGAAATGACTGGTATGGAATGAAGTTCGAGAAACAGACACATAGAACGAATATACAGCTTGGTCGGTGAAATTTTGACATGCGGGATTTGTAGTTTGTTGGCGGAGGGATCGGCAGATGAAATTCAAAGAAAGGCAAGTATTAAAGCATGAAATATATAAATGAGGAAGGAGATTTTAATGGGAACGCTGAAGTGAAGAGATTAGCTCATAATGGGTATATACCAAATCAATGTAGAGATGAAAGAAAAATGTCATATTCTTGATCTTCCTTATACTTTCGCAGATTGTAATTTAC
Source organism: Vandiemenella viatica (assembly GCA_031002005.1). Taxonomy (NCBI): domain Eukaryota; kingdom Metazoa; phylum Arthropoda; class Insecta; order Orthoptera; family Morabidae; genus Vandiemenella; species Vandiemenella viatica. The sequence goes on from JARYHS010011408.1 coordinate 104,056,611, forward strand.
GAATTAATTGTCAATACCGTGTGACTGTTAGGACTAAAAAAAATAGCAGTAAATATCTGCCACAATTCACCTGCAACCAGAATCCAATGTATGCGTCGTTGATATTTGGTTATTCCAACGCAGCAGTCAACGTACTTAAGGTGAAGATTAGTAGAGTTTGCTACTACCATATCTAACTTTAAACTGTCGGCCAACCCGACTCTTGTAGATCCTAAAGCCTGACTATACCGACAGTGCTGGCATCCCGTCGGTCAAGCGACCAAGAACTCGAGTCTGATCAATACACACAGTGGAGTCACCTGAAACATAAGCCATGATAAAAATTGACCCCTCTGTATCACTTATTAAAAAGAACAAGAAGAAAGGCTAAGAGAAAAAGCGTCGCAGAGATGTGATGTATAGTATCCTCAAAACTTCAAAATACAATAACGGGAACATAAGTTATGATCATAGTGAACTGACAGACATGAACATACGATAATCAGAACACGTTGCTAAATTATTTCTACATCAGCCTGGAATGGCAATCACTAGCAGCGAAATAGACAGGGTTTAAATCAGCATAAAAAATTATTCTTCCAGAAACTAGAAGAAAATAAATGAAATTAAACTTGAACAAGAATCAAACGAGAATAAGTGAAGGAGGCTGTGAGGATACTTATAAAAGAAAGCAGAACTAAACAGATTAGACATTAAACATACATGGGGAGAATGGTTAGGGTCAATTGGATGTATGAGACAGAAATAATATTCATTCATCAGAAAGAATCGTTTGTTCGGTAATATAATGAATTTAGTAGTAACAAAACTGATGGTGAAGGTTCTCCTGCTGAATATCTGAAACTCGCATTTTGTGGAATAGATCCTATTATTAAAGTTTCTGTAATATGACTTTGGAGAAGGAAATCATAAAAAGGGTGGGAAAGTGAGGAACGAAGAAGTGCTAAACAGTGTCAAGAATCAGAGAACACATTTTAAAATAATTAATGAGAAGAAACCCAACGACTGGAGACGAATCTGAAAGGAAAATGTTTCTTAACAGCTGCATAATATAGTACAATATAACGAGGAAATGCATGAGAAGAGTAAACTGATGGGGGACGAACTTGGATGGGTATCAGATAACAAATGGAACTGAAGTGACGCTGGGTTTTTAAGCGTATGATTTATTTTTATTTTTCCCTAACACCACCGTGAGGGTTGTTCAGCCAACGTCTTACGCCAGTGCCACGAGAAATATCTTACAGGAAGAAATGAACTGTCGCCATTTGTTTGTAAAACGAGTAATCTCCGAGACAGAAATTTAGGATCGTTCCAGTCATTTTGGCACCGTAGTTTGATGATTGATTCTTATCTAACTCGACGTCAAAAATTGAAAGTGAAGAATAATTTTTTTTGAAATCTCGCTTAATTCTCGAGATATCAACTGGAAAAAATTGGTTATATGCATAGTAGCTTGTGCGACGTTTTTCTTTTTCAATATAATCACAATTGGTAGTAAGAAATCAAAACACTCATTATGGATATCCAGCGTGTAGTTCATTGTGGATTCGTCGAATTGTTTTTTGGTCCTGGCTTTATGTAAACCTAAACACCCTAAGCGAGATATCAAAAAATTTTATTCCTCACTTTCGCTTTGTCTCGTCCAGTTACGTAAAAAACCATCAAATTGCGGGCAGTTCTATCATTACCGTGGCGCCAAAATCTGATGATGAATTCTTATAGAACTCTATGAAACAAATCGAGAGTCAAGAATAAAATTTTTTGATATTTCGCTTGGTTTTCGAGATATAGCATGTTAAATATCATTAAAAGGTTTAGTTCCTTCTGCCTTTGGTGTTTTTTCTTCTGGTACACAGGGCCGGCGTTAGGGGGGGTTAAGCGGGGCAATAGTACCCGGGGCCCGGGCCACCAAAGGGGGGCCCGCCGGCCTGGGTGCCTAAATAAATGGAAATCAAACACAAATTTTAAAATCTGCACCAATAATTTTGTATTAAAATGTTCTGAATTTACCAAAAAAAAAAAATACCAAAGTATATTTTCTGGGGGGGGGGGGGGGTAGGGGCTTAGAATCGCTTACCCGGGGCCCAAGAATCTTAGCGCCAGCCCTGCTGGTAAAGGCCGTATTTCAACCCAGCAACAATCACTAGGAAGAAAATAAAAACACTAATAGTACATTTCCACCGTGTAGTTATGGTGGTTTTGATAAAAAAAAAAATCTGGTTCAGTCTGGATCTCACCCTAACCTACTCACTTTTGAGTTACAATATCTCGAGAACTAAGCGAGATATCAAAAAACTTTATTCTTTATTTTCAATTTGTCTCGTAGAATTACATACGAATTCATCATCAAATGTGGCTATACCGAATTTTTTTCTGGTCCAGGCCGTATTTCAACATAATTACGTTAATTTTGAGATACGATATCTTGAGAACTAAGCGAGATATCAAAAAACTTTATTCTTTACTTTCGATTTGTCTCGTCGAGTTCTATAAGAATCAATCATCAGATTGTGGCGCCACGGTAATGATAGAATCCCCAAATTGCGTCACCAAGGTTATCGTAGAATCTCCGAACCTAGCTCCGCTATCCCTCCCCATTCCAGTTTAGTGGAGATTTAACGCGAACAAAACACACTGGTGACATTAAAGTGCAGTCCCTAAATGTAACACAACAAGGTGATAACGAGTAACTTACATGATTTCATAAGTGCCCTATAATGGGTTCACTTTTTGAACTAACATCTTTGTAAGTTCTTAGACACGACAAACGAAAAGTTAAAATCGTATAGTAAAGTTACTGATAGAATGGCATTAAACCTGTCCAAGAGCTTAACCGTTTTGTCGAAGTCCATGTGCTTGATCGCGAAGACCATGGACTTGGTGATGGCTTGGATGGTCTGCGTCAACCGCCCAGCGTTGATCATGTTGTGAAGGCGCGTCGCCGTTGAGTCTAGCCTGGAGCCCATGCGCTGAAACGTCAGTCGATTCTGTCGCTGTCGGAGGACATCTTCAGCGTGCTCTCGCGCAAAATCAAGATGGCCTCTGCGCATCTCCCGCTTACATTTCTCCCGCGCAGTACGCTGCGCCTTCTCAAATTTCTTCTCAATGCGTTCCATCTCCTTTGCTGCCAACTTCAAGGTGAAGACGTTCCGGTCCATGTCCACACACTGATAAAACCACCGCGTTGTTAAAGTATCTTCAACCGCTGCTCACTGAAAGTAAATTAAGTGCAACACATAATGAATGGAGCTTCTCGCATTGCTGCATTCAATGAATAAATGTAAAACTTTGTAACTGTACAGTGCTGAACAGTTTTATGTACATTTTTTAAAATACTGGTATTGATCTAAGATATTTCATCACAACTATCAGGTGTTCTCCGTTAATTTTCTTTGACATTACGAGTGAACAGATCACTACTATAGCAGTTACTTCAAAATTTTTGTTTGTTTACGAAAGTATAGACGTGTTCAGAGATATAACGTCAACCGTCAGTTGTTCCACAGATTAGCATATTCGTCAGAAATTCGTGATATTATTATAAAATTTATAATGTTATGACTTTCCTTAACCATGAAATAAAATTGGAAAAAGCATTCTAACAAATTTTAGGTCACAATGTTTTATGTTTGTGTATTGAATATAAACTTATGGACAATGACAAAAGTAAAATATCTGAAATTTTCCTGTGCCGGAATGTAATATTCAGTGGACGAACTTAAAGTCGTAAGGCTTGTAAGACTTGCTAATAGTAAGAAATAAGTCCGCAAAATCAAGTTTAATTCTATGTTTTGTTGTGGTAACGAGATTTGATCTGTGTGTAGTTTCAGAACAATATTCTCCGAAACGCTCTGTTTCTTAAACATGTACTTCTGAGCCGGTTGTAGGGATCTTTTTTTTTTTTTTTTTTTTTTAGTTGCAGCAACAATAACAGGAACTGGGCTCTGGAGCCAAGAGTTCTCACCAAAATACAGGGTGAAAAATTGTTATGTTAACATCACTCTGTAACATTTAATACAAAAATAAGAATATACTCTGGAGCCAAGAGTTCTCACCAAAATACAGGGTGAAAAATTGTTATGTTAACATCACTCTGTAACATTTAATACAAAAATAAGAATATTTATTCTCTTTACGAGTATTTATAGTTAGTACTAAGTGAAATACGTGTAGTCTCCCAAGAGATTTTTGTATTAGTTTCTCGACGAGGCGTAAAGAAATAAGTAAAAAGGAGAAAAAAAGTATTAGTTTCACTTCTGCATTCATGCGGTTTATTGAACATTTATAATTTCTAAGGTCAGAAAATTCGAAAAAGGGCGTCTGATGGGGTATTTTACATTAATATTTAGGAAAATTGTAATCAAACACATACTTATATTTAAAAGTTTATAGTTAAAGCAGGCGTTACGTTTGCAGAATTCCACTTACAACGACAACAGCATCGCTGGAACAGTTGACACTTGCTGCAGAAGATGCTACACTCTCTCTGGCGGAAAAACAAAACAATCCTCCCAAGCGAGCGACTAAGTGTATCCAGCCGTCAGTAAGGAATACATCAGCCCTAAATAGCCCTACCACCTTTTCCCTAAGCTGAAAGAACGTTTGGCCGGAGGGTGATTGGTCACCGAAGATATAAAAGATGAAGTACAATGCTTCCTCAAAGACATGGCGGCGAGCTGGTATGAAATGGGTATACAAAAACATTCACAGCGTTTACAAAAATGCATTGACCGAAATGGTGGTTACGTAGGACAAAAGATAATTGTCTGGCCTTTAAACTGATGCATATATCACAGAAAATAAATTGATATTGTATCTCTACATGCTTTGGAGACCTTACTTTTGGGATTGCCCTCAAAGACTGTTAAATCATCATGAATAACTGTTAACATTGACAATTGTATTTTTCTGTCTCAGAACCTTCACAATGGCGGAAATTTCCAGACAGATTAGTTTTTTGTTCACTCACTGGTGTGGATATGAAGGAAAAGAATGGCATTTGGTTACGGGGCACACAGTCAGTACTATTTAATTTGCAACTGTTTATTGGAGCACTAATTATATTCTAGATTCTGTGTAGACGACACAAGACAAACATAACACTTAATTAAAACCAATCATGCCCGAGACCGGTCTCGGACCGGCAATACGGCAATCCGCTGAGGGGGTTGACAAATTTTGGAACTTTACTTAAATGTGTGGAGTTACCATTTCAAATTGTTTCTGTTTTTTTAATTATTATTATTTTTAACGATTCACCCACAGCATGGTTGGAACTAGTGTTAAAATATGGTGGAATCACTGGCAGCCGAGTCAGAAGAGCTTGTTATACATTATTTACTACTCAAAGCGATTTTTTGTGAAACTATTAACAATTACAATCCCATCCATAATATTTAACAGCGACTAGACGACACGTAAAAGGCGAACAGAAAAGTTAAAATATCATCCATGAAAACCTTTATTATACTCGGACAGACAAACTAAAAGATTCAAGAGATTGGAATAATTTTTACTATGGCAATATGGCTGACTGATGACGAAATGATTAAAGGTGTCAGGAACAGTAAAGAAATAGGTGAGGCTAGCTATCCTGCAGTTGCACGCGAGAATTTCGAAAGACCAAGGAAATACAAACCCGGGAACTCCCCAGCGATGTCGCTCAACCAGCAGGTTCGGTATGGGAATGAAAATCTTGGTGGACGTTGCCGGTTTGATTACAATCTTCACTGCACCAATATTAATATCACAATTAATCACAGCTGTGAATGCTAAGCCTTAATGATTAAGATCGGCTTCGAGTAAATAGGGAAGAAGTTGGACTCAAAGTAAGTGCTATTAATTTGAGAAGCGTAAGGAAGACAGCAGTTGCTGATAACGTCAGGTAACGTATAGAGGAGTGAACATGTAATAAGAGTGAACAACATCAAAATAAAAAAGAAATACTTCAATACAGACAGGAATAAAAACGAAATTGACAGGTTACAGTACCTTTCATTTAAGTATCTGTTTTAATTCCAACTTGAGTTTTTAAAATCATGGGCCTGGCATTCAAAAAGACGTGTATTCGATGACAGTTTTGATCATACAGTTTTATGTTGTATCCCGAAATCATTTAGTTCTTTATCCACAATAATCGCCCAATTACCTCAACATCGACGATACGTAAAGCCCAATTTTAAAAAAAAGTTTCGACAGCTGGGATTTGAGGAATTATCTTGATAGGTATGAGTGTAACTTTGTGGCAAAAACTATAAACTAAACATGTTCTCCCCTAATCGCTTTCGGAATGAAATTTACCTGGCAGGACTCGAATTTTTGACAAATCATATGATTTTTCAGCGTATCAAATTTTTATGTTAACTCTTAAAATCCTTGTTTTGAAACAGTTATTGAGTAAAATAAGGAGGAATTTTCTTCGATGTGACTCTGGTATTACTTGCATGTTGTAGGACTTAATGAGGTTAATGAAGACCCAATTTCGGTACCAATCTGCACGGACAATTTGAAGAGCAATCAATGAATTGGGCCTTTCCTCCTCACATCACGATTGCTGATCCCAAATTTAATTTACAGTGTGACAGCTGTGATTGGCACCTGTTAAATACGCACGCTCGTACTACGGCTCCTTTTGTTTCGTATCAACAAAAACTATGCATGGCTTTAGAAATAAGCTGTGCTACAATGTGTAATGAAAGGAAAAAGAATAGATACTTGGTTTAAAAAATAGCTTTTATTAAGAAAAAATCTCATATGAACATTATGAGTTTTTTAGAGAATGAATATTTTTGGAAATTTCCTGAGAAGGGTTCAGAACATTTCGCTGAGCTACTAAACTTAGTGACACGTCATATATATTTTACGCTCAAAGACCGAAAACGCTCAGTGTTTTCTATAAAACGGCCACGACAGTTGTTCGCGATAAATAACTCTGCAACATGACTGATAATTTTGTCACCAACTTTCTTTATTTTAATCATTTTACTGTGAAATTTTTGCTCTTTTCAGGTTCCTTGGTATCAAATCCAGTACTGCCGTAGTCCATCTGTCATCTCTTTTGCGAGCAATATGACCAGCCCATTGCCATTTTTGGGTCATGACTCTTTTTAAGATGTCTGTCACTTTAGTTATTGAACGAATATACACGGCCCTTTTCCTGTAAGATTCCCGGATCGCTGGGATAGAAACATACGTCGAGTTACAGGCGTGAATTGGAAGAGAGTTGCTCAAGATCGATCAGCCTGGAAGGCACTACAACAAAACTATGTAGAATTAAATTGTAATATATAGCTCATTTGACTTAAAGAGGCTACATTGATATAGCTATAATAATAATAATAACTCTCAACTTATACTAGATAATGATTAAAGATAAAGAAACGGTAATTAAAAACGGTGCTTTATTTTCTCAACATCACCTGATTATTATTAATTAACATTCAAAATATGTATATTTACAACTAGCCCGTCGTGTCGTTTAGCGTTCAGAACGTGTTGTGGCTTTTCTTAGTAACCGCAGCGCGTAGTGGTCAAATATTGTTAGAGCCACGACGCGAATTTCGTGGTGTTTGCTTTTTGAGATAGCCGCAATGCATTCTGGCTGTTTTTGTCAGCGCCACAACGTGAATAACGTGTAATGGCCTTTTTTAAAGAACTCGCAACGGTTTGTGGCAGTTTTTTTTCGTTCACTGAGCGTTTTCGGTCTTTGAGCCTAACATACATATATATATATATATATATAAAAAAGGCCTTAATACGTGAAAGTGTAAGTACAAATGTACGTTAAATCGCTACTTTGCGTTTTTGTGGATTGTCACGATTATTTGACATATGTTTCGGTGATTTAGCCACATATCCTGTCGGTCATGATTTCTGAAACATGTTGGACTATTTACAAAAGTCACACACTACTCTCGTTCACTGCTCTAAGTGGACTGAGCCAGAAGTGTTCCAATCGCCCGACTCACGTCTCAATTTGGGTCCAATATGCAGGGAAAATCTGTAAATTGAGTATCGAGTATCGAACCTGCAAACCTCGCGCACAGCCGACTTGCCTACTTGCTTGGCTAATATTCGCTGTAAATTAGAATCTAAACTGGGTAGTCAGTAGTCACCTGTAATAAAAATTACTTATAAACAGTACGCAAACACCTTGTATGAAAGTGTCGTCCAAACTAATTTTTAATTCAGTCAGTTTTTATGCTGCTTGTTCGAAGTATAATTGAAGGTAAACACAAAGCTGTTACTCATAAACACAGAACTCTTTTTCGTAATCCGATCTTATCGCTGATATCGGAAAGGAAGGAAAGTAGGTCTGGTGAGCACGAAGTGTATCTGTTGTCTGGCTGTTACCACATTATTGGCGCGAGATAAGGAATAAGGTCTTTAGCCTTTTGTGTCGGCTACCCACATATTTATCTCGTCTGGAAAACAATAGACAGCAAATAAAAGAGAGATGGAGTGGTACATGCGAGTGAGCGGGGTAACGTCCTTGTATGATAGAGCTTCCAAATAAAACATCGGCTGGCCAGAGATAAGCCGGAGAGTTGATCATCGTTGCCACCAGATAGGAACTCTACGACATAATTACGTTAGACCATTTACCAGAGTGTATACTAAGGACAGCAATCGCGCAAAATTTACATTCGAGTTTTTAAACAATTTTCAATCTTTGCCTCTCCATGATGTCCAGTCTTCTTTCTACAGAAAGCTACAGTGAACATACAATATAAGAGAAATTCCTCACATAAATCTTTATTTGAGACACCTAGTTTTAGATTTAATTCCTTTAGATCTTGTACCTGATGATGACAAATCACTAATCCAGCTATATTCTGCAGTATTGTACAGTTAATAGAGAGATCGAATTTTCAAATTTGGCGAAACTAAGGGTATCTAGGCGTATAGTCTATCTAAATTATAAATATTTTGAATTATTGGGTATTCCAATCCTGTTTTCCTGAATGGTGATGTTTTTCTTTAAAATTAATGAGACGGTTTGGGTGTGTGTGATAGAAGAAAATACAGTTGATAAATAAATTGTGTATTGAGGTTAGTAGAGAGCAAGTTTGTGTCTGTTAAAATATTTTCTGCTATTAATAGTGACGACGAACCAAGGGAGACATGTAAAGTGATACCTTACTGTTGTTGAAGTATTTTAAATAATATGTTAACACTTTTTACAATGGAAGTTTTTGTTTTGAGTAGAGATCTATGCTATAATCTCTGTGTTAAAACCAAACAGTGAAGTTAGCAGATCCGAATGAGAGAGAGGGAGATGTTTGGAGTCAATAACTGGTGAATAATATACGAGATGTGGAGCAGAATTTAAAGAGATGCCGGAGAAGAAGTAAAAACTAGTACACTCTTGGCTCATGGTATCAAGAAGGGGTAATTTATGTGTTGAGTTCTGTGAATAAAGTTTTCACTTCATGTAAACGAGATTGTGTGATCAGTAAGTCAATAGGTAATTGTGTTACAAATAAAAAAGACTAGAGTAAGATTCAAATATTCAGCTTTCATGGGCGCCGGGAGCGGGGGTATAAGGAGGTGCACTTGCATCCCCCTGCTATGAAAGAGAATACACAGAAAAAGATTAAGAAACAAAAATTTTATTATTAAATTCACTGTTTGAATAATAACGTAAGGCGCTTAGGTTGTTGTCCAAATTTGTTTAACACCTTGTTAATAAACTCAGCATCCTTAGTTAATAAGTAATAAGCGTCTTACGAAAAAGATACAGATGCACCTCCCTTAAAGTAATCCTGCCGGCGCCCATGTCAGCTTTAATTCGTAGAATCTTACAAAATGGGCAGTGCAATAATAAACGAAGAAAGTGATCACATATTGAGTTTAATGAATTTTATAACTAAGATGTCCACAGCAGCTTCAAACTATTAGTTGGCAGGACGATGCAGACCATTTTACTAACCAGTATAGCAGAATGAACGCAGTATGCAATTAGAAAAACCAGTCTTCAAGGCCACATCTGAAGTAATGACACATAGAAAGAATTGTTTCTTGATATTTTGGCGGTAAATAGTTGTTTACTCAACAGAATAAATGAAATATCTACAGTAGTTAGTTTCTCAACACTGTTTTAAGTAAATATACAAAAGTTATATGTTGGATATGTTAGCATTAGTACTTTTTATGTGAAATGGCATTAATTTGGATGTTATAATATTTTGCACCATCAAGGTCAATGCTGTCAACTTGTATTAGCTGAGCTAATAAAATATCGAACACTCAGAATGGGAAAACCAGTAACCGCCAGCGAGCAAGAAGACTGTACTGTAACTTGGAATAACAGAAGAGCAAACATACCGAATTCTTGTAGTAACGAGTTGTCCTAGTAATTTTTAAACTTATCGCGCTTATAAAGTCACAATAATGTTGAGAGATATACACAAACCTCATTTCTGGCGTACTGAAAATGTGTTGTGCATGAGTCAGAACGGTAAATTTCTACCCAAACACCAAAATTAGTTTTGCTTAATATCACAAATGAGTAAGTTTACACTATATAAACATTAAGAAAACTGTGTAATAACTTTAAAAATATGCACCGCTGGCCTCGAGTTCCTCTTGTTTTACTCCGTTTATTTGGAACGTTGCTGAAAACTTAGCTGTGTATAACAACGCACATTTTGTAACTCAAATAACGCTTCCAGTAAACAGTAAAGCGGTATAAGCCAAAACTTTGGTTTATAAAACAAAATTCCACACGACATAAACACTGCGGTAGTGGTAATACACTTTGTTTGCACTGTTTAAAAAAATACAGAATACGCAAATCTCGAAGACCTGATAGGAAAGTAAAACTTCTACATGAATGATGTAAAAAGTACGATTCCATTATCAACATGGATTTTATGATACTGATAACAACTTTTTCCACTCATCATTACGTCTTGATATCGGTAAACACGCTGTTTTCAGTTTGTGGAGAGGATGTCAATAAGGAAAGCAAACAAGCCATCGCGTGCCACGTTATTCTTAAAGCCGAATCGCTTTGCACTATGTGAGGTTGCAAAACAAGGAACCGTCAGAGGTAATTTTTCCATATAAATCAGATTAAAAATATCACTCTGTTGCACTATTACCGGAAAGAATGAAAAAATTAAGAATAACCTTTACTTTGTCCCTAAATATTGCATGCTTTGGCTTTATAAAATGCAAATTGCGACGAATGTGATTGTATCTGGAAAATATGAGAAAAGAAACGATTAACTCTGAAGGCTTCCGAAATAGATTTCTTAGAAAAATAACTGCAGTAACCAGGCTAAAAAACATTTCAAATAAGAAAATGAGTATTACTGAAAAAGAAAAATTCGTCAATTTAAACAGTTGTATTATTTGACATATTATCACTAAACTTTACAGTCATTTAGAAAAACTCTATAACTTTGCAAGCAGATGTGAGTATGTCAGTCAAGATGGCGAAAAGTGGGGATGATGATCAGCAATTCCTGTCATGGTCTCCACGCTTTCCCGACCTACCCCATGAGATTTTTGTGAGTGAGATTATGTGAACGATTCAGTGTGTAAGCCTCCTCTACCAAAAAACCTACCAGAGCTGCGGTCTGGCATCAACAGTGTTTTTAACAGATTGACATGGACATGTTGCACGAAATACGGCAAGAACTTGATTAATGACTTGGTATCTACATAATCAGTAAGAGTACATGTTTAGAGTACCTGTAAAAAAGCTTTTTTAGCTCTTCTGTATGACTGTAAAGTTTACTTACAGTATGTCAAATAATATGGCAACATTAGTTCATGAAATCGCTTCATTCATTTATATACTTTAAGAACGAGTGTTACGGGAGGTACGGTGTTATAGTGTACATGATGTGAACTGCTAAAGGTCTACGCCTCACCGACATTGAGGGCATTAGAGCGAGAAGACTGGGGCAAAATGCGAAAAGAAAATTGTTCATGGAATTTACGGAAACCATTGAAATCCGAAATTTGGGAGATCGGATAACAGATCGCGACATCCGCAAAATCAGGTTCAAGCATTAGCAGCTCTCCCACCAAGCCAGATGAAAGACTGGGATACCATGTCAACAGATGAACATGCGAAATACGACGCCATTCTTGCAATGTCATGGAGAGGCAAAGCGGTGTTCTCCTGGCTTTATGATGTAGCGAGCCACCGGATATGACTTCAGAACACGGCCGGTAGTGATGGAGAGTACTCTGACGGCACAGCGGTACGTCATAAACATCCTTCGTACTCATGTATTACCTCTCATGCGACAGTTTCATGATACCGTTTTTCAACAGGACAATGCTCGTCCACACACGGCACGTTTCCCTATGAACTGTCTGCGTGATATTGAGGTACTCCTTTGGCCAGTAAGATATCCAGATCTGTCAGCGAAAGAACATGTGTGCGATCAGTTCGGACGTCAACCCAGTCCCAGTGCCAGTATCCAGGATATCAAGGACCAGTTACAACAGTTGTGGGTCAGCTAGCTTCAGGAAAACGAATGCATGCATCCAGGGCAGAGGTGGAACAACAATACTGATAAGAGCGATCATACTTTGTAAATCTGACTCGATTTTGTAATCACTGAAGAAAAATAACATACTCTCTCAACTCGTTTCATTTCTTTTCCTCCTCCCCCTTCTTTTTTTTTGTCAGGCACTTTGTATATAAAAAAAGTATTACAAGGTCGCCACATTATTTATTATTCGTGGTTCATTAATGGAGAAAATGAGACAGTTCTCAAAGGAGAGAATTAAAAGAAAAAAGTTTCAAAAGATTGTCAGGTCTGACGTTTCAAATACGGGAGCTATAGAGGAGCTTGTTAAACGAAAATAATGTGTCGAGGGGTGCGTGCCCCTCCCGCCGCGCCGGGCCCCCTCCTCGTGCGCCTCGCCGCGCCGCGCCGCGGTCAGTGAACCCCGCGCGACGGCCGCCGCTGGCTGCCAGCCACTCACCTGGGCCAGTGCCGGTCCGGCTGCTGCTGCCCGCGGATGAGGCTCGCCAGGTGACACGGGCCCGGCGCCCACCATGGACGTGTTCAAGATGGACCAGGCGCTGGCGGCCGGCACCGCGGGCTCCGCCTCCCCGGACAAGATCGCGTCCGCCACCGCAGAGGTGTCCTTCCACGCCGGCTCCGAGTTCAATCTGAGCTTCTTTGAGGACAGCAGCACTCAGGGCTTCAGCGACGACCCCGAGCCGGGGTCCGTCGGCTCGACGTCCGCGTCGTCGCCGCCCCCGGCGCTCGCGGTGCTGGCGCCGCCCCCGCCCGCGCACGTGCAGCCGCCCCCCGCGCCGCCGCAGCAGCTGCTGCCGCCTCCGACGCCCGTCGCCACCACCTCCGCCCCCAAGCAAGGTGCGTACCCACGTGTGCCGCCACGTGGCGACCGGTTCGGTCAGTCCACTGTGTTTTAATGCTGCCACATAGCAGCGTCAGTTGTGGAAAGCACATGGTGCATAAACAAGCGCGCTTCGCACGACCTTGGACTGTCGCTCGCCTTAACACGTGGGCTACCAGGCTCCGACTGGCCCGAATGTTTGTTTTCGCTTTCCATAATGGATCGCTCCCCGTCTAGTCAACATTGTCACCGTTTACCACTTACTGGTCAACATCTGCTGAGAGACGGAAAAAAGGGGGAAGGGACTAATATAGTGCATTAAGACTTTTTACTCGTGAACTGAAAATTTTATTGCGAGAATTGGATAAATATCACATCTATACTATCTAGTAAGTTGTGTTCGCACATGAAATTTATAACAGCTCATACTTAAACTGACTGCGAGAAAATCAAAGCTTGAGCGACCGATATAACATCACAGAGACTTACACAAGCATTCCCTCTGTCGGTCACCGTTCGGGTAATTTACAAGATTTTATGGAAAAATATGTTATTTATCCCAAAAAAAGTTTCCTATGTCCTTTCTAAAGATACATAGTATTTCATGTTAACTTTCATCAAGATCGATTTAGCGGTTTAGCCGTGAAAACAGAGTTACTTTCGTATTTATAATTTTGGTGTAAATACTATTTCATTTCCGTGAACTGGTGTAATAGTGACTTCTGGTACTTGTTGATTGTTCCAGCGTTCACTTTATAGATAGCTGTTGTAAAGCCCTATTTTATATGATGAGTATGGCTGGTATTGATTTACTAAGGTTCAGTGAATAAGCTACTAGAGTTTTTGCCGACCATAAGTCGGAGATCTGTCAACGGCTTTACAGGGTATGAGCCATGTCAGTAAACTAACAGCATGGAGTTGAGAGTGTTGCTGACATATCAGATTAAATCCATCGCCGCTTTATAATGTTTTATGGAACACATTATTTTGTAAATGCAAACACCGTCTGTTAACAACTTTTACTAACTAACTATGTCAAATAAAACGAGATTAAAAGTTTGACCAATCCAATAATAGTGGAATAGTGAAAAAAAAAACAAAAAAAAAAAAAACAGCAGCTATGTTGAACCACAACAACACATCCGGTTAAAAAAAAATGTAAATAGTGCTGTTCTCGACCAACATGTAACCATTTTTACCAAATTTCTCACTGACGATGCTCCATTGCATAAGAGCGAAATGCGTCTGAGCAGTAAGAATGAAGTAATGATACAAATATCAAATATTTACGAATTTCTATTTGGGACAGTGCAGTTTATTATTAGTACGAAGTTAAAAGAATGGCTCGTTGATTTCGCAAGTGATAACATTGTAGATGGAAGTGATACAACAGTGTATTTGGTATGGAAGGGTGGATTCTTACTATGTCATGTTATTCCTGCGTCCGACAGTACATATTTCTTTCTGCTTCATGCTGAATAGTTTCCGACATTTTAGAAAATCTAAAGTATCGTATAATTACATGGTTTCATGTATTACCAGCCGATGCTGCGACTACGTGAAACTTGATGGTATTTATGTGAATAACTATAAATGAAACGAAACTCATGTTTATGTTTTTCCAAGTTGATAGAGAAATTAGGGCATTTTTCGATGTATTCCACTTTTTAAAATTATTACTGTGATTTTATTCAGCTATCCCAACTTAATTTGACAAAATGGTAATTGATTATTTTACTGCTTCCTGTAAACATTTTTTGCCGCAAAGCCTAAGGGTAATAGTAAACAATTATGGTTGTTGACCTCTAATGACTCGTGGAACAAAAAACTTATGACAGGTAGTTTCGAACAATTTGAGCATTGTAATTTACAACTTCATGGCGATTGTTTACAATACCGTCTTCTACAATCATGATACTGTGTAATAAAGGACGATGTTACATCCTACCATCCTAAAGCACGGGTTATTTGTTACATTTCAACAAAGTTTAGTAGGGGAAATAATTCATTGAGAAATAGAAGTTTTAATTTGGATTTCTTTATATACGAAATTATATCGCAGAGAATAATAATAATATTTCGTTATAGCTTCCATCAATTCAGCAATATATTTTATCAAAACCTCGATGAATAATTGGTTTTTACTGTAAAAAAGCGACTGGGATTATTTATTATCAATACTATTGAGGCAATGTCTACAGACCTAGTTGTGAAGTACATTTGTGACTATATAAAACCGAGCGTGGGGGGTGAACGGTTTAACATTCTGGCATCGCATTCGGGAGGACATGGGTTCGAATCCCCCTCCAGCCATCCAGATTGGATTTTCCATGATTTCCCCAAATCACTCCAGGTGAATACCGGGATGGTTCCTTCAAAAGGCCATGGCCGAATGTCTTCCCGTTCCTTGTCACCAGTCTTTTCCCGCCTCTAATACCTCGACATCGATGAAATCCAAAACAAATAAATAAATAAACATTATGAAAAATCCTCTCGGGTTATTAGCCGAGTGCGTACATCGATAAAACACGACGCTTCGGCTATCACAGTTTCTGCCGCCAGTTTCAAAACTATGATCACCGTAACGTGTTTTATGGACGGCCTCACTTGGCTAATTACCCGAGAAGGTTTTTTTTTTTTTTTTTTTTTTTTTTTTTTTTAACAGTATATACAACGCCCATAAATACATCAGTTCTTACATACGTCTGTGACTATAATGAAACCAAAAAGAAGCAGTACCATTTATTGTGCATTATCTCTAAAACAAATAATGTTAACGAGAATTTAATCACTTTTCAGTGTCGCTTTCCGTCGTAGAACTCACTGTATTCGTAACCGTTTGGTTCCGCGTGAAACCTGTTGCTCTCAGCAATCTCTGAAAACGCGGAATCAGTTTTTTTGGATTGGTGCCAAACCTAGCCAGTGCGTTGTACAGCGTTCTAAGCCTATTCTTCTGTCGCTCTAGTGGTCCTGCAAGCCGCGAAGCCGACAGATCTTGAAATTTGGCGACACTCCTCCTGATTTGCTCCCTCCTTGGTTACCCACCACGTGCCTGACTCGTAACGCCACTACACCTGGAATTTGCATTCGTATGCGTAATTTCGGCCCATCTGCATACAAAGCCCGAGTAACGCCAACTCCAGTGCTCCGTCGTCGAAACTCATCACTCTTTTCTCCTTCCATTACTCGCTTTTGGACGACAGACCGACGATACGTGATCGTGTAAGTGAATCAAGTTCACTGAACTCTAAATTTCAAACGACATACATTTACTGGAAACGTTTATCGAAAGAAAAATTGCAAAGATTTACCGACTAGCGTTAATTTTTTATAATAATTTAATCACCGATACCCTCACATTATATGAGTCATCGTATCTCTAGATTAGTTATTTCAAATGCTGTGATACATTCTTAGACCAAACTGCAGCACGTTTCGTACTTACAATCTTCAGCAGTGACAAATTTGTTGTTAATAAGTCATAAAAAACATACACAAAAATTATGAATCAGATTTTTGTAACATTATATACTGTCTCTAATTTGAAAGGAAAATAAAGAAACATAGCTCTGACTGGATATGTTTTACACGATCACCGGAAACCTCGCAGTTGCTAATTTACACTCAACAGTCTAGTACGAACTTCATTACCACTCCGAATAACACGTGTTAATCGCTCAAGAAAAACCTTCGGCAAAAAGTTTAGCGATCAAAACAGAAATACTTGGCTTATTTTTCGCCTGTTCTAGCATTAAGACATAAACCAAGGATTTAAAACTGGGGATAAAGAAAATAAATGTAGGTGATTGTTACGAAGGAGAGGAAAAGATATAAGCTGTTCTATATATTAATGAATTTTTCACTGCTGGACCGTGCCTGCTCCATTTAGGGATTGTTGTGATTACCTTACACTTTTACTGTCCTAAAATAAAAGAGTACGTTTGACATTTTAGCTTCAAGTTTGTTCTATCTTTCCCGTTGACGTAATTATGACAACAAAAAGAACACTTACAATTGGAATGTCTTCTGTTTAGCCAGCTTGTATTGTAATTTAGATTCCTTATTAGCCGGCTAGGGGTAGTTACAGCCGCGTGGGTTGGCCAACACTGCAGCGGTCAACGACTACAGCTTCGCAGTTCGCGGCTTCTCAGACTGAGGAGCTTTGCTTAACAATCACTGACGATGTCAAAAAAAACACAGGACCGTAAGAAAATTCAATATGTGAATGCACCAAACTGGAATGTAGTAACTAGAATTTATTTCAAAAGTTTGAACAGTATTTTGTATGGATTTTAGCTCCCACTTGCGACATTCTAATTTCAGTAAAACATGTTACGGTTTCCGTAATTGCTATTGAAAGTATTTATTGGATGGAAAGTAATAACAACTTGACTGATTTCGACGACGTAATGAACATTCAAAAATATTTAAACATCAGTCATTTCAGTGGAAAATTAATATATTTCTTGCTTGTCTTTTTTATATATCTTTTGAGTCTAAATCAAGACTTATCACGAAAGTAATGGACAGTGGAATCAATTTGAATTTCATCAGCTCACCTGCTACTGCTGTTTGCTTATTTCTGTGTTTATTAACGTATCAGTTTAACTAATTTTATCTTGGTTTTAAACTAATGTCGTACTGTTTGTTCTTTGTGATAATACCGCCTTTAGTTCTTATAAGCAAGCAAATTTTTAATTTTCTTTCTAAACTACTGGCACTGAAAATTTTGTCCATTTTTACCAGTCATGCTAGAGTATTCT
>JARYHS010011408.1:104075708-104167897 GCA_031002005.1 Vandiemenella viatica
AGAATACTCTAGCATGACTGGTAAAAATGGACAAAATTTTCAGTGCCAGTAGTTTAGAAAGAAAATTAAAAATTTGCTTGCTTATAAGAACTAAAGGCGGTATTATCACAAAGAACAAACAGTACGACATTAGTTTAAAACCAAGATAAAATTAGTTAAACTGATACGTTAATAAACACAGAAATAAGCAAACAGCAGTAGCAGGTGAGCTGATGAAATTCAAATTGATTCCACTGTCCATTACTTTCGTGATAAGTCTTGATTTAGACTCAAAAGATATATAAAAAAGACAAGCAAGAAATAATATTAATTTTCCACTGAAATGACTGATGTTTAAATATTTTTGAATGTTCATTACGTCGTCGAAATCAGTCAAGTTGTTATTACTTCCATCCAATAAATACTTTCAATAGCAATTACGGAAACCGTAACATGTTTACTGAAATTAGAATGTCGCAGTGGAGCTAAAATCCATACAAAATACTGTTCAAAACTTTTGAAATAAATTCTAGTTACTACATTCCAGTTTGGTGCATTCACATATTGAATTTTCTTACGGTCCTGTGTTTTTTTTGTACATCGTCAGTGATTGTTAAGCAAAGCTCCCTCAGTCTGAGAAGCCGCGAACTGCGAAGCTGTAGTCGTTGACCGCTGCAGTGTTGCCAACCCACGCGGCTGTAACTACACCTAGCCGGCTAATAAGGAATCTAAATTACAATACAAGCTGGCTAAACAGAAGACATTCCAATTGTAAGTGTTCTTTTTGTTGTCATAATTACGTCAACGGGAAAGATAGAAACAAACTTGAAGCTAAAATGTCAAACGTACTCTTTTATTTTAGGACAGTAAAAGTATAAGGTAATCACAACATCCCTAATGGAGCAGGCACGGTCCAGCAGTGAAAAATTCATTAATATATAGAACAGCTTATATCTTTTCCTCTCCTTCGTAACAATCACCTACATTTATTTTCTTTATCCCCAGTTTTAAATCCTTGGTTTATGTCTTAATGCTAGAACAGGCGAAAAATAAGCCAAGTATTTTCTTGTTTGATCGCTAAACTTTTTGCCGAAGGTTTTTCTTGAGCGATTAACACGTGTTATTCGGAGTGGTAATGAAGTTCGTACTAGACTGTTGAGTGTAAATTAGCAACTGCGAGGTTCTGGGTGATCGTGTAAAACATATCCAGTCAGAGCTATGTTCTTTATTTTCCTTTCAAATTAGAGAACAGTATATAATGTTACAAAATCTGATTCATAATTTTTGTGTATGTTTTTTATGACTTATTAACAACAAATTTGTCACTGCTGAAGATTGTAAATACGAAACGTGCTGCAGTTTGGTCTAAGAATGTATCACAGCATTTGAAATAACTAATCTACAGATACGATGACTCATATAATGTGAGGGTATCGGTGATTAAATTATTATAAAAAATTAACGCTAGTCGTAAATCTTTGCATTTTTCTTTCGATAAACGTTTCAGTAAGTGTATGTCGTTTGAAATTTAGAGTTCAGTGAACTTGATCACTTACACGTCACGTATCGTCGGTCTGTCGTCCAAAAGCGAGTAATGGAAGGAGAAAAGAGTGATGAGTTTCGACGACGAGCACTGGAGTTGGCGTTACTCGGGCTTTGTATGCAGATGGGCCGAAATTACGCATACGAATGCAAATTCCAGGTGTAGTGGCGTTACGAGTCAGGCACGTGGTGGGTAACCAAGGAGGGAGCAAATCAGGAGGAGTGTCGCCAAATTTCAAGATCTGTCGGCTCGCGGCTTGCAGGACCACTAGAGCGACAGAAGAATAGGCTTAGAACGCTGTACACGCACTGGCTAGGTTTGGCACCAATCCAAAAAACTGATTCCGCGTTTTCAGAGATTGCTGAGAGCAACAGGTTTCACGCGGAACCAAACGGTTACGAATGCAGTGAGTTCTACGACGGAAAGCGACACTGAAAAGTGATTAAATTCTCGTTAACATTATTTGTTTTAGAGATAATGCACAATAAATGGTACTGCTTCTTTTTGGTTTCATTATAGTCACAGACGTATGTAAGACTGATGTATTTATGGGCGTTGTATATACTGTAAAAAAAAAAAAAAAAAAAAAAAAATTCTCGGGTAATTAGCCAAGTGAGTCCGTCGATAAAACACGTTACGGTGGTCATAGATTTGAAACTGGCGGCAGAAACTGTGATAGCCGAAGCGTCGTGTTTTATCGATGTACGCACTCGGCTAATAACCCGAGAGGATTTTACATAATGTTTTTTATTTATTTTTTGTTTTGATTTCATCGATGTTGAGGTATTAGAGGCGGGAAAAGACTGGTGACAAGGAACGGGAAGACATTCGGCCATGTCCTTTTGAAGGAACCATCCCGGTATTCACCTGGAGTGATTTGGGGAAATCATGGAAAATCCAAATCTGGATGGCTGGAGGGGGATTCGAACCCATGTCCTCCCGAATGCGATGCCAGAAGGTTAAACCGTTCACCCCCCACGCTCGGTTTTATATAGTCACAAATGTATTCATAACTAGGTCTGTAGACATTGCCTCAATAGTATTGATAGTAAATAATCCCAGCCGCTTTTTTACAGTAAAAACCAATTATTCATCGAGGTTTTGATAAAATATATTGCTGAATTGATGGAAGCTATAACGAAATATTATTATTATTCTCTGCGATATAATTTCGTATATAAAGAAATCCAAATTAAAACTTCTATTTCTCAATGAATTTTTTCCCCGACTAAACTTTGTTGAAATATAACAATAACCCGTGCTTTAGGATGGTAGGATGCAACATCGTCCTTTATTACACAGTATCATGATTGTAGAAGACGGTTGTAAACAATCGCCATGAAGTTGTAAATTACAATGCTCAAGTTGTTCGAAACTACCTGTCATAAGTTTTTTGTTCCACGAGTCATTAGAGGTCAACAACCATAATTGTTTACTATTACCCTTAGGCTTTGCGGCAAAAAATGTTTACAGGAAGCAGTAAAATAATCAATTACCATTTTGTCAAATTAAGTTGGGATAGCTGAATAAAATCACAGTAATAATTTTAAAAAAGTGGAATACATCGAAAAATGCCCTAATTTCTCTATCAACTTGGAAAAACATAAACATGAGTTTCGTTTCATTTATAGTTATTCACATAAATACCATCAAGTTTCACGTAGTCGCAGCATCGGCTGGTAATACATGAAACCATGTAATTATACGATACTTTAGATTTTCTAAAATGTCGGAAACTATTCAGCATGAAGCAGAAAGAAATATGTACTGTCGGACGCAGGAATAACATGACATAGTAAGAATCCACCCTTCCATACCAAATACACTGTTGTATCACTTCCATCTACAATGTTATCACTTGCGAAATCAACGAGCCATTCTTTTAACTTCGTACTAATAATAAACTGCACTGTCCAAATAGAAATTCGTAAATATTTGATATTTGTATCATTACTTCATTCTTACTGCTCAGACGCATTTCGCTCTTATGCAATGGAGCATCGTCAGTGAGAAATTTGGTAAAAATGGTTACATGTTGGTCGAGAACAGCACTATTTACATTTTTTTTTGAACCGGATGTGTTGTTGTGGTTCAACATAGCTGCTGTTTTTTTTTTTTGTTTTTTTTTTCTCACTATTCCACTATTATTGATTGGTCAAACTTTTAATCTCGTTTTATTTGACATAGTTAGTTAGTAAAAGTTGTTAACAGACGGTGTTTGCATTTACAAAATAATGTGTTCCATAAAACATTATAAAGCGGCGATGGATTTAATCTGATATGTCAGCAACACTCTCAACTCCATGCTGTTAGTTTACTGACATGGCTCATACCCTGTAAAGCCGTTGACAGATCTCCGACTTATGGTCGGCAAAAACTCTAGTAGCTTATTCACTGAACCTTAGTAAATCAATACCAGCCATACTCATCATATAAAATAGGGCTTTACAACAGCTATCTATAAAGTGAACGCTGGAACAATCAACAAGTACCAGAAGTCACTATTACACCAGTTCACGGAAATGAAATAGTATTTACACCAAAATTATAAATACGAAAGTAACTCTGTTTTCACGGCTAAACCGCTAAATCGATCTTGATGAAAGTTAACATGAAATACTATGTATCTTTAGAAAGGACATAGGATACTTTTTTTGGGATAAATAACATATTTTTCCATAAAATCTTGTAAATTACCCGAACGGTGACCGACAGAGGGAATGCTTGTGTAAGTCTCTGTGATGTTATATCGGTCGCTCAAGCTTTGATTTTCTCGCAGTCAGTTTAAGTATGAGCTGTTTATAAATTTCATGTGCGAACACAACTTACTAGATAGTATAGATGTGATATTTATCCAATTCTCGCAATAAAATTTTCAGTTCACGAGTAAAAAGTCTTAATGCACTATATTAGTCCCTTCCCCCTTTTTTCCGTCTCTCAGCAGATGTTGACCAGTAAGTGGTAAACGGTGACAATGTTGACTAGACGGGGAGCGATCCATTATGGAAAGCGAAAACAAACATTCGGGCCAGTCGGAGCCTGGTAGCCCACGTGTTAAGGCGAGCGACAGTCCAAGGTCGTGCGAAGCGCGCTTGTTTATGCACCATGTGCTTTCCACAACTGACGCTGCTATGTGGCAGCATTAAAACACAGTGGACTGACCGAACCGGTCGCCACGTGGCGGCACACGTGGGTACGCACCTTGCTTGGGGGCGGAGGTGGTGGCGACGGGCGTCGGAGGCGGCAGCAGCTGCTGCGGCGGCGCGGGGGGCGGCTGCACGTGCGCGGGCGGGGGCGGCGCCAGCACCGCGAGCGCCGGGGGCGGCGACGACGCGGACGTCGAGCCGACGGACCCCGGCTCGGGGTCGTCGCTGAAGCCCTGAGTGCTGCTGTCCTCAAAGAAGCTCAGATTGAACTCGGAGCCGGCGTGGAAGGACACCTCTGCGGTGGCGGACGCGATCTTGTCCGGGGAGGCGGAGCCCGCGGTGCCGGCCGCCAGCGCCTGGTCCATCTTGAACACGTCCATGGTGGGCGCCGGGCCCGTGTCACCTGGCGAGCCTCATCCGCGGGCAGCAGCCGGACCGGCACTGGCCCAGGTGAGTGGCTGGCAGCCAGCGGCGGCCGTCGCGCGGGGTTCACTGACCGCGGCGCGGCGCGGCGAGGCGCACGAGGAGGGGGCCCGGCGCGGCGGGAGGGGCACGCACCCCTCGACACATTATTTTCGTTTAACAAGCTCCTCTATAGCTCCCGTATTTGAAACGTCAGACCTGACAATCTTTTGAAACTTTTTTCTTTTAATTCTCTCCTTTGAGAACCGTCTCATTTTCTCCATTAATGAACCACGAATAATAAATAATGTGGTGACCTTGTAATACTTTTTTTTATATACAGTGCCTGACAAAAAAGGAAGGGGGAGGAGGAAAATGAAACGTGTTGAGAGAGTATGTTATTTTTCTTCAGTGATTACAAAATCGAGTCAGATTTACAAAGTATGATCGCTCTTATCAGTATTGTTGTTCCACCTCTGCCCTGGATGCATGCATTCGTTTTCCTGAAGCTAGCTGACCCACAACTGTTGTAACTGGTCCTTGATATCCTGGATACTGGCACTGGGACTGGGTTGACGTCCGAACTGATCGCACACATGTTCTTTCGCTGACAGATCTGGATATCTTACTGGTCAAAGGAGTACCTCAATATCACGCTGACAGTTCATAGGAGAACGTGTCGTGTGTGGACGAGCATTGTCATGTTGAAAAATGGTATCATGAAACTGTCGCATGAGAGGTAATACATGAGTACGAAGGATGTTTATGACGTACCGCTGTGCCGTCAGAGTACTCTCCAGTCTCCATCACTACCGGCCGTGTTCTGAAGTCATATCCGGTGGCTCGCTACATCATAAAGCCAAGAGAATCACCGCTTTGCCTCTCCATGACATTGCAAGAATGGCGTCGTATTTCGCATGTTCATCTGTTGACATGGTATCCCAGTCTTTCATCTGCCTTGGTGGGAGAGCTGCTAATGCTTGAACCTGATTTTGCGGATGTCGCGGTCTGTTATCCGATCTCCCAAGTTTCGGATTTCAATGGTTTCTTTTAATCACACTTAGTAAGCTCCATGAACAATTTTCTTTTCGCGTTTTGCCTCAGTCTTCGCTAATACCCACAATGTCGGTGAGGCGTAGACCTTTAGCAGTTCACATCATGTACACTATAACACCGTATCTCCCGTAATACTCGTTTTTAAAGTATATAAATGATTGAAACGATTTCATGAACTAACTGTTGCCATATTATTTGACATACTGTAAGTAAATTTTACAGTCATACAAAAGAGCTAAAAAAGCTTTTTCCAAGTGCTCTAAACATGTACTCTTACTGATTATGTAGATACCAAGTCGTTAATAAAGTTCTTGCCGTATTTCGTGCAACATGTCTATGTCAATCTGTTAAAAACACTGTTGATGCCAGACGCAGTTCTGGTTAGGTTTTTTGGTAGAGGAGGCTTACACACTGAATCGTTCACATAATCTTCACACACAAAAATCGCATGAGGTAGGTCAGGAAAGCGTGGAGACCATGACAGGAATGATCATCATCCCCACTTGTCGCCATCTTTACTGTCCTACTCACGTCTGCTTACAAAGTTATTGAGTTTTTCTAAATGACTGTAAAGTTTAGTGATAATATGTGAAATAATACAACTGTTAAATTGACGAATTTTCTTTTCATGCACACTCTTCGATTCATAGTAATACTCATTTTCTTATTTGAAATGTTTTTTAGCCTGGTTACTGCAGTTATTTTCTAAGAAATCTATTTCGGAAGCCTTCAGAGTTAATCGTTTCTTTTCTCATATTTTCCAGATACAATCACATTCGTCGCAATTTGCATTTTATAAAGCCAAAGCATGCAATATTTAGGGACAAAGTAAAGGTTATTCTTAATTTTTTTCATTCTTCCCGGTAATAGTACAATAGAGTAATATTTTTAATCTGATTTATATGGAAAAATTACCTCTCAAGGTTTCTTGTTTTGCAACCTCACATAGTGCAAAGCGATTCGGCTTTAAAAATAACGTGGCACGCGACGGCTTGTTTGGTTTCCCTATTGACATCCTCTCCACAAACTGAAAACAGCGTGTTTACCGATATCAAGACGTAATGATGAATAGAAAAAGTTGTTATCAGTATCAGAAAATCCATGTTGATAATGGAATCGTACTTTTTATATCATTCATGTAGAAGGTTTACTTTCCTATCAGGTCTTCGAGATTTGCGTATTCTGTATTTTTTTAAACAGTGCAAACAAAGTGTATTATCACTACCGTAGTGTTTATGTCGTGTGGAATTTTGTTTTATAAACCAAAGTTTCGGCTTATACCGCTTTACTGTTTACTGGAAGCGTTATTTGAGTTACAAAATGTGCGTTGTTATACACAGCTGAGTTTTTAGCAACGTTCCAAATAAACGGAACTCGAGGCCAGCGGTGCATATTTTTAAGTTATTACTCAGTTTTCTTAATGTTTATATAGTGTAAAATTACTCATTTGTGATATTAAGCAAAACTAATTTTGGTGTTTGGGTAGAAATTTACCGTTCTGACTCCTGCACAACACATTTTCAGTACGCCAGAAATGAGGTTTTTGTATGTCTCTCAGCATTATTGTGACTTTATAAGCGCGATAAGCTTAAAAATTACTAGGAAAACTCGTTACTACAAGAATTCGGTATGTTTGCTCTTCTGTTATTCCAAGTTACAGTACAGTCTTCTTGCTCGCTGGCGGTTACTGGCTTTCCCATTCTGAGTGTTCGATATTTTATTAGCTCAGCTAATACAAGTTGACAGCCTTGACCTTGATGGTGCAAAATATTATAACATCCAAATTAATGCCATTTCACATAAAAGTACTAATGCTAAAATATCCAACATATAACTTTGTACATTTACTTAAAACACTATTGAGAAACTAACTACTGTAGATATTTCATTTATTCTGTTGAGTAAACAACTATTTTCCGCCAAAATATCAAGAAACAATTCTTTCTACGGGTCATTACTTCAGATGTGGCCTTGAAGACTGGTTTTTCTAATTGCATACTGCGTTCATTCTGCGATACTGGTTAGCAATATGGTCTGCATCGTCCTGCCAACTAATAGTTTGAATCTGCTGTGAACATCTTAGTTATAAAATTCATTAAACTCAATATGTGATCACTTTCGTCGTTTATTATTTACACTGCCCATTTTGTAAGATTCTACGAATTAAAGCTGACATGGACGCCGGCAGGATTACTTTAAGGGAGGTGCATCTGTATCTTTTTTATAAGACGCTTATTACTTATTAACTAAGGATGCTGAATTTATTGACAAGGTGTTAAACAAATTTGGACAACAACCTAGGCGTCTTACGTTATTATTCAAACAGTGAATTTAATAATAAAATTTTTGTTTCTTAATCATTTTCTGTGTATTCTATTTCATAGCAGGGGGGTGCAAGTGCACCCCCTTAATACCCCCGCTCCCGGCGCCCATGAAAGATGAATATATGAATCTTACTCTAGTCTTTTTTTATTTGTAACACAATTACCTATTGACTTACTGATCACACAATCTCGTTTACATGAAGTGAAAACTTTATTCACAGAACTCAACACATAAATTACCCCTTCTTGATACCATGAGCCAAGAGTGTACTAGTTTTTACTTCTTCTCCGGCATCTCTTTAAATTCTGCTCCACATCTCGTATATTATTCATCAGTTATTGACTCTAAACATCTCACTCTCTCTCATTCGGATCTGCTAACTTTACTGTTTGGTTTTAACACAGAGATTATAGCATAGATCTCTACTCAAAACAAAAACTTCCATTGTAAAAAGTGTTAACATATAATTTAAAATACTTCAACAACAGTAAGGTATCACTTTACATATCTCCCTTGGTTCTTTGTCACTATTAATAGCAGAAAATATTTTAACAGACACAAACTTGCTCTCTACTTACCTCAATACACAATTTATTTATCAACTGTATTTTCTTCTATCACACACACCCAAACCGTCTCATTAATTTTAAAGAAAAACATCACCATTCAGGAAAACAGAATTGGAATACCCAATAATACAAAATATTTATAATTTAGATAGACTATACGCCTAGATACCCTTAGTTTCGCCAAATTTGAAAATTCGATCTCTCTATTAACTGTACAATTCTGCAGAATATAGCTGGATTAGTGATTTGTCATCATCAGGTACAAGATCTAAAGGAATTAAATCTAAAATTAGGTATCTTAAATAAAGATTTATGTGAGGAATTTTGCCAATATTGTATGTTCACTGTAGTTTTCTGTAGAAAGAAGACTAGACATCATGGAGAGGCAAAGATTGAAAATCGTTTGAAAACTCGACTGTAAATTTTGCGCGATTGCTGTCCTTAGTATACACTCTGGTAAATGGTCTAACGTAGAGTTCCTATCTGGCGGCAACGATGATCAACTCTTCGGCTTATCTCTGGCCAGCCGATGTTTTATTTGGAAGCTCTATCATACAAGGACGTTACCCCGCTCACTCGCATGTACCACTCCATCTCTTTTATTTGCTGTCTATTGTTTTCCAGACGAGATAAATATGTGGGTAGCCGACACAAAAGGCTAAAGACCTTATTCCTTATCTCGCGCCAATAATGTGGTAACAGCCAGACAACAGATACACTTCGTGCTCACCAGACCTACTTTCCTTCCTTTCCGATATCAGCGATAAGATCGGATTACGAAAAAGAGTTCTGTGTTTATGAGTAACAGCTTTGTGTTTACCTTCAATTATACTTCGAACAAGCAGCATAAAAAACTGACTGAATTAAAAATTAGTTTGGACGACACTTTCATACAAGGTGATTGCGTACTGTTTATAAGTAATTTTTATTACAGGTGACTACTGACTACCCAATTTAGATTCTAATTTACAGCGAATATTAGCCAAGCAAGTAGGCAAGTCGGCTGTGCGCGAGGTTTGCAGGTTCGATACTCGATACTCAATTTACAGATTTTCCCTGCATATTGGACCCAAATTGAGACGTGGGTCGGGCGATTGGAACACTTCTGGCTCAGTCCACTTAGAGCAGTGAACTAGAGTAGTGTGTGACTTTTGTAAATAGTCCAACATATTTCAGAAATCATGACCGACAGGATATGTGGCTAAATCACCGAAACATATGTCAAATAATCGTGACAATCCACTTACCCAAAAACGCAAAGTAGCGATTTAACGTACATTTGTACTTACACTTTCACGCATTAAGGCCTTTTATATATATATATATATATATATATGTTAGGCTCAAAGACCGAAAACGCTCAGTGAACGAAAAAAACTGCCACAAACCGTTGCGAGTTCTTTAAAAAAGGCCACAACACGTTATTCACGTTGTGGCGCTGACAAAAACAGCCAGGATGCGTTGCGGCTATCTCAAAAAGCAAACACCACGAAATTCGCGTCGTGGCTCCAATAATATTTGACCACTACGCGCTGCGGTTACTAAGAAAAGCCACAACACGTTCTGAACGCTAAACGACACGACGGGCTAGTTGTAAATATACATATTTTGAATGTTAATTAATAATAATCAGGTGATGTTGAGAAAATAAAACACCGTTTTTAATTACCGTTTCTTTATCTTTAATCATTATCTAGTATAAGTTGACAGTTATTATTATTATTATAGCTATATCAATCCTTATTTCAGGATGTAGCCTCTTTAAGTCAAATGAGATATATATTACAATTTAATTCTACATAGTTTTGTTGTAGTGCCTTCCAGGCTGATCGATCTTGAACAACTCTCTTCCAATTCACGCCTGTAACTCGACGTATGTTTCTATACCAGCGATCCGGGGATCTTACAGGAAAAGGGCCGTGTATATTTGTTCAATAATTAAAGTGACAGACATCTTAAAAAGAGTCATGACCCAAAAATGGCAATGGGCTGGTCATATAGCTAGCAAAAGAGATGACAGATAGACTACGACAGTACTGGATTCGATACCAAGGAACCTGAAAAGACCAAAAAGTTCACAGTAAAATGATTAAAATAAAGAAAGTTGGTGACAAAATTATCAGTCATGTTGCAGAGTTATTTATCGCGAATAACTGTCATGGCCGTTTTATAGAAAACACTGAGCGTTTTCGGTCTTTGAGCGTAAAATATATATGACGTGTCACTAAGTTTAGTAGCTCAGCGAAATGTTCTAACCGTTCTCAGGAAATTTCCAAAAATGTTCATTCTCTAAAAAACTCATAATTTTATATGAGATTTTTTTCTTAGTAAAAGATGTTTTTTAAACCAAGTATCTATTCTTTTTCCTTTCTTTACACATTGTAGCACAGCTTATTTCTAAAGCCATGCATAGTTTTTGTTGATACGAGACAAAAGGAGCCGTAGTACGAGCGTGCAAGTATTTAACAGATGCCAATCAAAGCTGTCACATTGTAAATTAAATTTGGGATCAGCAATCGTGATGTGAGGAGGAAAGGCCCAATTCACTGCTCTTCAAATTGTCCGTGCAGATTGGTATCGAAATCGGGTCTGCATTAACCTCATTAAGTCCTACAACATGCAAGTAATACCAGAGTCACATTCCTCCTCATTTTACTCAATAACTGTTTCAAAACAAGGATTTTAAGAGTTAACATAAAAATGTGATACGCTGAAAAATCATATGATTTGTCAAAAATTCTAGTCCTGCCAGGTAAATTTCATTCCGAAAGCGATTACGGGAGAACATGTTTAGTTTATAGTTTTTGCCACAAAGTTACACTCATACCTATCAAGATAATTCCTCAAATCCCAGCTGTCGAAACTTTTTTTTAAAATTGGGCTTTACGTATCGTCGATCATGAGGTAATTGGGCGATGATTGTGGATAAAGAACTAAATGATTTCGGGGTACAACATAAAACTGTATGATCAAAACCGTCATCGAATCCACGTCCATGATTTTAAACACTCAAGTTGGAATTAAAACAGATACATAAATGAAAGGTACTGTAACCTGTCAATTTCGTTTTTATTCCTGTCTGTATGGAAGTATTTCTTTTTTATTTTGATGTTGTTCACTCTTATTACATGTTCACGCCTCTATACGTTACCTTACGTTATCAGCAACTGGTGTCTTCCTTACGCTTCTCAAATTAATAGCACTTACTTTGAGTCCACCTTCTTCCCTATTTACTCGAAGCCGATCTTAATCATTAAGGCTTAGCATTCACAGCTGTGATTAATTGTGATATTAACATTGGTGCAGTAAAGATTGTAATCAAACTGGCAGCGTCCATCAAGATTTTCATTCCCATACCGAGCCTGCTGGTTGAGCGACATCGCTGGGGAGTTCCCGGGTTTTGTATTTCCTTGGTGCAACTGCAGGATAGCTACCCTCACCTATGTCTTTACTGTTAATCATTTCGTCATCAGTCAGCCATATTTCCATAGTAAAAATTATTCCAATCTCTTGAATCTTTTAGTTTGTCTGTCCGAGTTTAATAAAGGTTTTCATGGATGATATTTTAACTTTTCTGTTCGCCTTTTACGTGTCGCCTAGTCGCTGTTAAATATTATGGGTGGGATAGTGATTGTTAATAGTTTCACAAAAAATCGCTTTGAGTAGTAAATAATGTATAACAAGCTCCTCTGACTCGGCTGCCAGTGATTCCACCATATTTTAACACTAGTCCCAACTATGCTGTGGGTGAATCGTTAAAAATAATAATAATTAGAAAAACAGAAACAATTTGAAATGGTAACTCCACACATTTATGTAAAGTTCAAAAATTTGCCAACCCCCTCAGCGGATTGCCGTATTGGCGGTTCGAGGCCGGCCTCGGGTATGATTGGTTTTAATTAAGTGTTATGTTTGTCTTGTGTCATCTATACAGAATCTAGAATATAATTAGTGCTCCAATAAACAGTTTCAAATTAAATAGTACTGGCTGTGGGCCCCGTAACCAAATGCCATTCTTTTCCTTCATATCCACACCAGTGAGTGAACAAAAAACTAATCTGTCGGAAATTGTGAAGGTTCTGAGACAGAAAAATACAGTTGTCAATGTTAACAGTCATTCATGATAATACAACAGTCTTTGAGGGTAATCCCAAAAGTAAGGTCTCCAAAGCATGTAGAGATACAATATTAATTTATTTTCTATGATATATACATCAGTTTAAAGGCCAAACAATTATCTTTTGTCCTACGTAACCACCATTTCGGTCAATGCATTTTTGTAAACGCTGTGAATGTTTTTGTATACCCATTTCATACCAGCTCGCCGTCATGTCTTTGAGGAAGCGTTGTACTTCATCTTTTATATCTTCGGTGACCAATCACCCTTCGGCTAAACGTTCTTTCAGCTTAGGGAAAAGGTGGTAGGGCTATTTAGGGCTGATGCATTCCTTACTGACGGCTGGATACACTTAGTCGCTCGCCTGGGGGGATTGTTTTGTTTTTCCGCCAGCGAGAGTGTAGCATCTTCGGCAGCAAGTGTCAACTGTTCCAGCGATGCTGTTGTCGTTGTAAGTGGAATTCTGCAAACGTAACGCCTGCTTTAACTATAAACTTTTAAATATAAGTATGTGTTTGATTACAATTTTCCTAAATATTAATGTAAAATACCCCATCAGACGCCCTTTTTCGAATTTTCTGACCTTAGAAATTATAAATGTTCAATAACCCGCATGAATGCAGAAGTGAAACTAATACTTCTTTTTTTTAACTTATTGCTTTACGCCTCGTCGATAAACTAATACCACTTAGTAGTAACTATAAATACTCGTAAAGAGAATAATTATTCTTATTTTTGTATTAAATTTTACAGAGTGATGTTAACATAACAATTTTTCACCCTGTATTTTGGTGAGAACTCTTGGCTCCAGAGCCCAGTCCCTGTTATTGTTGCTGCAACTCTCTAAAAAAAAATGATCCCTACAACCGGCTCAGAAGTACATGTTTGAGAAACAGAGCATTGTTCTGAAACTACACACAGATCAAATCTAGTTACCACAACAAAACATAGAATTAAACTTGATTTTGCGGACTTATTGCTTATTCTTAGCAAGTGTTACAACTCCTACGACATTGAGTGCGTCCACTGAATATTACATTCCGCCACAGGAAAATTTCAGATATTTTACTTTTATCATTGACCATAAGTTTATTTTCAATACACAAACATAAAACATTGTGACCTAAAGTGTGTTAGAATGCTTTTTCACTTTTTATTTGATGGTTAAGGAAAGTCATAACATTATAAATTTTATAATAAAATCACGAATTTCTGACGAATATGCTAATCTGTGGAACAACTGACGGTTGACGTTATATCTCTGAACACGTTTATACTTTCGTAAACAAACAAAATTTTTGAAGTAACTGCTATAGTAGTGATCTGTTCACTCGTAATGTCAAAGACAATTAACGGAGAACACCTAACAGTTGTGATGAAATATCTTAGATCAATACCAGTATCTTAAAAAATGTACATAAAACTGTTCAGCACTGTACAGTTACAAAGTTTTACATTTATTCATTGAATACAGCAATGCGAGAAGCTCCATTCATTATGTGTAGCACTTAATTTACTTTCAGTGAGCAGCGGTTGAAGATACTTTAACGACGCGGTGGTTTTATCAGTGTGTGGACATGGATCGGAACGTCTTCACCTTGAAGTTGGCAGCAAAGGAGATGGAACGCATTGAGAAGAAATTTGAAAAGGCGCAGCGTACTGCACGGGAGAAATGTAAGCGGGAGATGCGCAGAAGCCATCTTGATTTTGCGCGAGAGCACGCTGAAGATGTCCTCCGACAGCGACAGAATCGACTGACGTTTCAGCGCTTGGGCTCCAGGCTAGACTCCACGGCGGAGCGCCTTCACAACATGATCAACGCTGGGCGGTTGACGCAGACCATCCAAGCCATCACCAAGTCCACGGTCTTCGCGATCAAGCACATGGACTTCGACAAAACGGTTAAGCTCTTGGACAGGTTTAATGCCATTCTATCAATAACTTTACTATACGATTTTAACTTTTCGTTTGTCGTGTCTGAGAACTTGCAAAGATGTTAGTACAAAAAGTGAACCCATTATAGGGCACGTATGAAATCATGTAAGTTACTCGTTATCACCTTGTTGTGTTACATTTAGGGACTGTACTTTAATGTCCCAAGTGTGTTCTGTTGGCGTTAAATCTCCACTAAACTGGAATGGGGAGGGATAGCGGGCTAGGTTCGGAGATTCTACGATAACCTTGGTGACGCAATTTGGGGATTCTATCATTACCGTGGCGCCACAATCTGATGATTGATTCTTATAGAACTCGACGAGACAAATCGAAAGTAAAGAATAAAGTTTTTTGATATCTCGCTTAGTTCTCGAGATATCGTATCTCAAAATTAACGTAATTAAGTTGAAATACGGCCTGGACCAGAAAAAAAAAGTTCGGTATAGCCACATTTGATGATGAATTCGTATGTAATTCTACGAGACAAATTGAAAATAAAGAATAAAGTTTTTTGATATCTCACTTAGTTCTCGAGATATTGTAACTCAAAAGTGAGTAGGTTAGGGTGAGATCCAGACTGGACCACCAGTCAGATTTTTTTTTTTTACCAAAACCACCATAACTACACGGTGGAAATGTACTATAAGTGTTTTTATTTTCTTCCTAGTGATTGTTGCTGGGTTAAAATACGGCCTTTACCACTGTACCAGAAGAAAAAACACCAAAGGCAGAAGGAACTAAACCTTTTAATGATATTTAACATGCTATATCTCGAAAACCAAGCGAGATATCAAAAAATTTTATTCTTGATTCTCGATTTGTTTCATCGAGTTCTATAAGAATTCATCATCAGATTTTGGCGCCACGGTAATGATAGAACTGCCCGCAATTTGATGGTTTTTTACGTTACTGGACGAGACAAAGCGAAAGTGAGGAATAAAATTTTTTGATATCTCGCTTAGGGTGTTTAGGTTTAGATAAAGCCTGGACCAAAAAACAATTCGACAACTCCACAATGAACTACACGCTGGATATCCATAATGAGTGTTTTGATTTCTTACTACCAATTGTGATTATATTGAAAAAGAAAAACGTCGCACAAGGTACTATGCATATAACCAATTTTTTCCAGTCGATATCTCGAGAATTAAGCGAGATTTCAAAAAAAATTATTCTTCACTTTCAATTTTTGTCGTCGAGTTAGATAAGAATCAATCATCAAACTACGGTGCCAAAATGACTGGAACGATCCTAAATTTCTGTCTCGGAGATTACTCGTTTTACAAACAAATGGCGACAGTTTATTTCCTCCTGTAAGATATTTCTCGTGGTACTGGCGTAAGACGTTGGCTGAACAACCCTCACGGTGGTGTTCGGGAAAAATAAAAATAAATCATGCGCTTAAAAACCCAGCGTCACTTCAGTTCCATTTGTTATCTGATACCCATCCAATTTCGTCCCCCATCAGTTTACTCTTCTCATGCATTTCCTCGTTATATTGTACCATATTATGCAGCTGTTAAGAAACATTTTCCTTTCAGATTCGTCTCCTTTTTTTTTTTTTAATGGCATTTGGCAACGGAGGCCATACAGCCAGCTCAAGGTAATTATGCTTTCAGTGTATGGACGCCACAGGACGGACAGGACATTCACACAGACACACAACACTTAACATCCATGCCCGCGGCCGGATTCGAACCGGCGGCCATCGGCACGCGGAGCTAGCACTCTAGCCCCTACGCTACCGAGGCCGGCAGATTCGTCTCCAGTCGTTGGGTTTCTTCTCATTAATTATTTTAAAATGTGTTCTCTGATTCTTGACACTGTTTAGCACTTCTTCGTTCCTCACTTTCCCACCCTTTTTATGATTTCCTTCTCCAAAGTCATATTACAGAAACTTTAATAATAGGATCTATTCCACAAAATACGAGTTTCAGATATTCAGCAGGAGAACCTTCACCATCAGTTTTGTTACTACTAAATTAATTATACTACCGAACAAACGATTCTTTCTGATGAATGAATATTATTTCTGCCTCATACATCCAATTGACCCTAACCATTCTCCCCATGTATGTTTAATGTCTAATCTGTTTAGTTCTGCTTTCTTTTATAAGTATCCTCACAGCCTCCTTCACTTATTCTCGTTTGATTCTTGTTCAAGTTTACTTTCATTTATTTTCTTCTAGTTTCTGGAAGAATAATTTTTTATGCTGATTTAAACCCTGTTTATGACGCTGCTAGTGATTTCCATTTCCGGCTGATGTAGAAATAATTTAGCAACGTGTTCTGATTATCGTATGTTCATGTCTGTCAGTTCACTATGATCATAACTTATGTTCCCGTTATTGTATTTTGAAGTTTTGAGGATACTATACATCATATCTCTGCGACGCTTTTTCTGTTAGCCTTTCTTCTTGTTCTTTTTAATAAGTGATACAGAGGGGTCAATTTTTATCATGGCTTATGTTTCAGGTGACTCCACTGTGTGTATTGATCAGACTCGAGTTCTTGGTCGCTTGACCGACTGTCGGTATAGTCAGGCTTTAGGACCTACAAGAGTC
Organism: Vandiemenella viatica; assembly: GCA_031002005.1. Taxonomy (NCBI): domain Eukaryota; kingdom Metazoa; phylum Arthropoda; class Insecta; order Orthoptera; family Morabidae; genus Vandiemenella; species Vandiemenella viatica. The sequence goes on from JARYHS010011408.1 coordinate 104,093,345, forward strand.
GGGTTGGCCGACAGTTTAAAGTTAGATATGGTAGTAGCAAACTCTACTAATCTTCACCTTAAGTACGTTGACTGCTGCGTTGGAATAACCAAATATCAACGACGCATACATTGGATTCTGGTCGCAGGTGAATTGTGGCAGATATTTACTGCCAATTTTTTTAGTCCTAACAGTGACACGGTATTGACAATGAATTCGTAAATTACAATCTGCGAAAGTATAAGGAAGATCAAGAATATGACATTTTTCTTTCATCTCTACATTGATTTGCTATATACCCATTATGAGCTAATCTCTTCACTTCAGCGTTTCCATTAAAATCTCCTTCCTCATTTATATATTTCATGCTTTAATACTCGCCTTTCTTTGAATTTCATCTGCCGATCCCTCCGCCAACAAACTACAAATCCCGCATGTCAAAATTTCACCGACCAAGCTGTATTTTCGTTCTATGTGTCTGTTTCTCGAACTTCTTTCTATACCAGTCATTTCCAGAACGAGTAAAATTTTTAATTTATCTGTATTTTCAACTTTTAAGAATTGTGAATGCTTAATTGTTATGGGATTCCCAAAGTTATACACACAGTTTCATTCTTTCTGAGCCTTATTTATTTATTTATTTATTGACATTCGGTTATGTAACCTTACAGCCATCACTTTTAACATGATTCATTATGGTTAACTAATAAAATGTTTGATTATACTCATTACTGTATTGCATCTGCTAATTATCGTTATACTTATGCTACTTAAAATTTTGATTATAGCTCAAAGTTTGATATTAATGGCATTGTCTTCAAGTAGAAGGCTCTTTTTTGACCATGCTAGGATGCACTTACGATCTTGTTCTGCCTTCATTTGTAATCATATTTTTTAAATAACACAATTATTTTGCTTTAGTTTCTTCCTGTTTGTAATTTTGTGATGGACCTTGAGCGACATTCACCAACGTATTTCAGAAATTAGTTAATCCTTTCTGCTGAAAGCATCGAACACAGTGAAGACTCACCTGAATTCATCAGACATTCTTCACTCGCTGTTATTCCAGCGGTCGACATTAGTATACCTGTCCGAATCTTGATTGTGAATAATTTTGCCTCACTCGAGTGTTGGACAACAGGGTAGCAGAAGGTTGGAGGCATATGACACAGTTCATTGTGATTCGTCCATTGGATGGTGACGTTAGACTTAAGAGGCCCGTTGATATCTTTCGGAAGAGCAAATCCGTAAAGGCCGACCCTATTACACCTACTCTCTTCATTTATCTGTAACACACACACAATCTCACTAACCTAAACGTACAGTATCGCAGCTGGAAGGTAAGAGTGCGGGGTTGGGAGTGGGGAGAAGGCAGAGGTGTTCACCCATGGGTGAGACCTAGCACTGGCCAACAGCATGTCAACCATTCGTTCATCCGAAACCACTTGAGTAACTGAGAATGGCACACCACCAATAGTAACACGCTTTTCACTATACTCACGGTGCTGACAAACTGAGTGACTCCTTATAAACCGTGGGTTCAGGTTCGACCAGCATTGCGAGGAGCCGGACTTCGCGAACTTGGGCACCGAGGAGGCGCCGGAGATCCAGGCGTACATGGTGGACGACCTGATCATCCAGATCGGCAGGGAGTCTGATATCTCAGTTTGTGTCGAGAAGCCAGAGGTGGACATCGAAACGATCTGCTTGCAAGTCGCCCAAGAGCACGAAGAAGTGTCACCCCAGGAACCGGAAGAACAAAAGCAGGAACATGACTGCTAATGTGTGGACATGCTGAAATGAAGATCTCGAAAATATCTTTTTCTGACTGAAACACTAAGTGATAACATTATTTCATTTGATATCTACATCATTTACTACTGACATCTAAGACAGTTTTATTAATCCAATGTAATTTTTTATTAAATTAGATGAATTTCTATTCTTAATATATGCTTTACCGGATGTTTATATAAATATCGGTATTGTAATTAAACCTTAACTACGCAGAAGCTATTATGTAAACAAAATATCGCAGTACTTAATTTTACGTTTTCAGGGTTGCGTATCTTCTGAACGAATGATGGGGACCACTATGACCAACTGTCCGAAATTCAAAGCCTCATAACTTATGAATGATTTAACTTTGAAACATAATTGCCAACTGTTTTACTTCTTACTGCTCCAACACGATTGAACCGCAAAATTTGGATAAACCGTGGAAGTGATAAAAATTGTAGGGGTTTAGTCTGAAACTGAAGAATTTTGAAATAAAACTTCGCAACTCGATGATTATGAAAATGTCTTTACCAGAGGACCGGAAAAGAGCGATAGCAGTACTGATTCATGAGTCTGTGAGGAAAAAACTGGTTTGCAAATCGAAAACATGGCTTTAGGTGAGGATATTCATATGAATCTCAGATGGTGGGCTATATGCAAGACATCTCGGATCATTTGGACAAGAGAGTCCAAGTTGATAGTGTAGCACTAGTTTTTTCTAAGGTATTTGACAGAATGAGCCATAAAATGGTTTTAAATAAGTTGAACAATGTTGGTGTGGATGAAAAATTGACTTGCTGGATAGAGGAATTATTAAAAGGCAGATAGCAAAGCGTTAGAGTAGGAAATGCAGTATAAAAAGAGGTGGAAGTGAGTATAGGAGTTCCACAGGGTAGTGTGTTGGCATAACTGCTATTTAACATTCTAATTAATGGTTGTGTTGAAGCTTACAGTTATAATTTAGGATGTCTGCAGATGACATATTGGTATATAAAAGGATCAAAATGGGATAAGACTGTGAAAATCTGCAAGTTGACCTGGGTAGGACTTTTAACGACGTAGGTCAACGGGGAATGAAGACGAATGTCAAGAAGAGTCAGCTTATTAGGTTCACACATAAATAAAAACTAAAGGTTGTTTATTATTATAGGGTAGACGACGAAGGCATGAGGTAGGAAAAGTTTTCAAAATTATTTATTTGTTGGAGAAAGTGATGTTACGGTGTAGTACAGAAGTGAGCGAATTGGGTTATAATACTTGGTCAGGCTATTGCTTGAGTATAGTGTTTCAGTATGGGAACCTCATTTTGGGAATCAAATACAGGAGTTGAAAGGGGTGCAACGCAGAGTGGCTAGATTTGTTTGTGGTTATTACTGAAGAACACAGTTAGTAACTGATATGATAAAGGAGCTGGAATTGGAGTCATTGGAAGATAAGAGGAGGGCGAAGATAATGCTGGGCGTATACAAGCCGTATGCTGGTGGAAGAATTAAAGAGTAATGCATGCAAGGGGAATACGACCATGATCACGTGCTCGCACTCTACTTCAGACATAGGGGTAATAAGGAGCCATGGACTGGAATAAAATAGCAAGGGAAGTAATCAATAATTTACCGAAAACGTTAAAAGAATTTAAAATTAAAATTTGTAAAGGGGAAAAGTTGATCGGTGGTAGAATTTACATTAAAAGAATTTAAGATAGTAAAAAAATGAAAGGGGTAAATAGGTAAGTAATAAAATACCACCGGAGCATGCGTTCCATCACTATTCAATTTAATTAACCATTCCAATAAGTTTATACACTTCCTAACAACATTATTCAGGTATTATCAATGTGTTACGTCGAATATAATGCTGTCCGTTCGTATGGAAGTTATAAAAGACGTCAACATAATCGGTAATACTTTTTACTGACAGTATACAGTTCAAACCACTAACATGCAGCTGAATTAGTGAAGACTAACATGGTGTCAACGGAAGCAAAAAAAAAAAAAGAATAATTACCGAAATCCTAACACTATGCTGTTTTGTGTAATACAATTTAAATTCTTGTGCAGGACGCATAGTTTGCGATACATGTGGAAATATTAACAACTGCATGAACTAATAATGTCGTTATCATGACGCTCATAAAAGCAGCTTACATCATTATTAAAAATTAAGTTTCTCGATCGCAATGCTGTAACAGAGAATGTTGGTTGTCGTTCTGGTCCAGGCTACATTTCAAACTAATTACGATTTCCGCTAATATTGCTGCTCAAAAATCCAAATATCGCGCAATAATACATTCACCATATCCCGATTTTATTGTTGACCCATACTATCGCAATATTAAAGCAACGGAACGTTATGATATGCATGCCCAATGGGAAATTCATGGATTTTTATGTTCAGTTGAGAGACTTTTCATGAGAAGCATCCGTGGAACAAAACGTATGGCAACTTATCGAGATACAAGATTTATCACTTCATGTAAGTTATCTACGCTCATTTCGTAAAAGTTGGTCCGTTTATTCCTAAATTGGTGTAAGAGTATTGGATGGATGATTCGTCTCTAGAGAAATGTCTAATTCTCGATGTATTTTATTACGGAAACACTAGAAATATTCGGTGCTTGTTGCTTAAAGAGTAAACAGCATGTATTTCAGTGTGTGCTTATAAATATCAATAAAGTTTTTTGAATTTTGCCGCAGACTAATTTAATGAACAATGGAACTGATATCACATAGTCAGAATAAAATTAATTTAACATTCAGAAGGCAGGAAAAAGCTAAAACTTATATTATTCGCTAGCAACAAAAATTAATTAATAACTAGGATCACGAAAATTATTTCGTGTTAATTCATACGGATGCATGATTTCAGTAGAAGAAGCAATAACTATAATATAGGAAACTCTGAAATTTATTTCATTACTAGAAAGAGGTGTTAATAATTCTTGGATATTTCTGTTTAATTAACTTCCTAAGGATATAAAACAGTTTATACTCGATGAAAGATTTATTATTGGAAAACAATACACTATCTTGCTGGATACTCTCTCTACTCCATCCAACAACTTGTACACAACTCTTAATTGTATCTATAAGTAATATGAACTTAAAATAAACTATACAAAACAGTATTTTAGCATCAAACCAAGTAGCTGCGTAACGTATTTATTAACAGCACTAGGCCATCTAGGCGTTGACAGCCAGCTTGCGACAGCTAGAAGAGACCTGACACCTGATGAAGACAGCAGAACTAGCTGTCGAAACGTCGTGTTTATACAATACCATCCGGCTGCACACCCGAAAGGATTATATTACGGCTAAAGAAGTTTTCATTTTTTAAAAAAAAAGTTTCTGCGATTGTAGATTCGATCCTTTAACCTTTCATTCTACGGTACAGCGCTTTACCACTTCACCCATAGGGACCACCATTGGCTACAAACTTATAAGATCTAATTCGAACGATTAATGCCAGATATATTAGAAAAAAATTAAAGATAGTCAAAACGCTTTATGTAAATACGATATTATACAATATATTTGTGTATATATGTGTACACAGGCCGGTGCGCGCGGGTGTATGTGTGTATATCATCATATATATTATTTCTATAAGGTAATTTTTTGTCACAAGCCTATATCTTCCTTCATACTTAACCGAAATCAATGAATGAGGTGTCATTTTAAAGCTTATGGTCTCCACTTTGGTTAAATCGTATTTTAAGCAAGAAAGTTTTCGGAATTCGACCCTTAAAGGGCAAAAATGTAAATTTTTCTAAAATGCTGTTTTCTGTGTTACGAGTCAGTTATCTCCCTGCATACCTATCTGAAACCGTTTTATGAAGTATCGTTTTAAAGATTAAGATCTCCGCTTTAGTGACGTCATATATTAAGACAGAAAGTTTTCGGAATTCAACCCTTAAAGGGCAAAAGTATCAATATTTTTGCAATGCGTTTTTGTGTCACGAGCGATTTATCTCCCTTAATATCTAACCGATATAGATAAATGAGGTATCATATTAAAGAATAAGGTCTCCGCCATGGTAACATTATATTTTAAGAAAGGAATTTTTCGTAATTCGACCCTTATAGGGCAAAAATGTCACTTTTTCTAAAATGCGTTTTTTGTATCTCGAGCCATTTATCTCCCTGGATATCTAACCAAAATCGATAAATGAGGTAGGATTATGAGGAGTTATGTCTCAGCTTTGTGACATCATATTTTAAGAAAGAATGTGTTTGGAATTCAACCCTTAAAGGGAAAAAGTATAAATTTTTCTATAACGCATTTTTGTGTCACGAGCGATTTATCTCCCTTAATATCTAACCGATATAGATAAATGAGGTATCATATTAAAAAATAAGGTCTCCGCCATGGTAACATTATATTTTAAGAAAGGAATTGTTCGTAATTCCACCCTTATAGGGCAAAAATGTCACTTTTTCTAAAATGCATTTTTTGTATCTCGAGCCATTTATCTCCCTGGATATCTAACCAAAATCGATAAATGAGGTAGGATTATGAGGAGTAATGTCTCATTTTTGTGGCATCATATTTTAAGAAAGAATGTGTTTGGAATTCAACCCTTAAAGGGAAAAAGTATAAATTTTTCTATAACGCATTTTTGTGTCACGAGCGATTTATCTCCCTTAATATCTAACCGATATAGATAAATGAGGTATCATATTAAAAAATAAGGTCTCCGCCATGGTAACATTATATTTTAAGAAAGGAATTGTTCGTAATTCCACCCTTATAGGGCAAAAATGTCACTTTTTCTAAAATGCATTTTTTGTATCTCGAGCCATTTATCTCCCTGGATATCTAACCAAAATCGATAAATGAGGTAGGATTATGAGGAGTAATGTCTCATTTTGTGGCATCATATTTTAAGAAAGAATGTGTTTGGAATTCAACCCTTAAAGGGAAAAAGTATAAATTTTTCTATAACGCATTTTTGTGTCACGAGCGATTTATCTCCCTTAATATCTAACCGATATAGATAAATGAGGTATCATATTAAAAAATAAGGTCTCCGCCATGGTAACATTATATTTTAAGAAAGGAATTGTTCGTAATTCCACCCTTATAGGGCAAAAATGTCACTTTTTCTAAAATGCATTTTTTGTATCTCGAGCCATTTATCTCCCTGGATATCTAACCAAAATCGATAAATGAGGTAGGATTATGAGGAGTAATGTCTCATTTTTGTGGCATCATATTTAAGAAAGAATGTGTTTGGAATTCAACCCTTAAAGGGAAAAAGTATAAATTTTTCTATAACGTATTTTTGTGTCACGAGCGATTTATCTCCCTTAATATCTAACCGATATAGATAAATGAGGTATCATATTAAAAATAAGGTCTCCGCCATGGTAAAATTATATTTTAAGAAAGGAATTTTTCGTAATTCCACCCTTATAGGGCAAAAATGTCACTTTTTCTAAAATGCGTTTTTTGTATCTCGAGCCATTTATCTCCCTGGATATCTAACCAAAATCGATAAATGAGGTAGGATTATGAGGAGTAATGTCTCATCTTTGTGACATCATATTTCCAGAAAGAATGTGTTTGGAATTCAACCCTTAAAGGGAAAAAGTATAAATTTTTCTATAACGCATTTTTGTGTAACGAGCGATTTATCTCCCTTAATATCTAACCGATATAGATAAATGAGGTATCATATTAAATAATAAGGTCTCCGCCATGGTAACATTATATTTTAAGAAAGGAATTTTTCGTAATTCCACCCTTATAGGGCAAAAATGTCACTTTTTCTAAAATGCATTTTTTGTATCTCGAGCCATTTATCTCCCTGGATATCTAACCAAAATCGATAAATGTAGTAGGAATATAAAGAGTAATGTATCAGCTTTGTGAAATCATATTTTAAGAAAGAATGTTTTTGGAATTCAACCGTTAAAGGAAAAAAGTCTAAATTTTTCTATAACCGGTTTTTGTGTCACGAGCGATTTATCTCCCTTTATATCTAACCGATATAGATAAATGAGGTATCATATTAAAGAATAAGGTCTCCGCCGTGGTAAAATTATATTTTAAGAAATGAATTTTTCGTAATTCGACCCATAAAAGGCAAAAAAGTCAATTTTTCTAAAATGCGTTTTTTGTGTCTCGAGCCACTCATCTCCCTTGATATCTATCCAAAATCGATAAATCAAGTACGATTGTGAGGAATAATGTCTCAGCTTTGCTGACTTCATATTTTAAGAAAGAAGTGTTTGGAATTGAACTATTAAAGGGAAAAGTATAAATTGTTCTACAACGTATTTTTGTGTCACGAGCCTTATATTTCCCTTGATATCTAATCGATATAGATAAATGACATATCGTATTAAAGACTAAGGTTTCCGCCGTGGTAACATTATATTCTAAAAAAGGAATTTTTCGTAATTCGACCCATAAAGCGCAAAAATGTCAATATTTCTAAAATACGTTTTTTGTGTTTGGAGCCATTTATCTCCCTGGATTTCTAACCAAAATCGATAAATGAAGTAGGAGTATGAAGAGTAATGACTGAACTTGGTGACATTATATTCAACCTCACTATTCATCGCATTTTATTCGCGAAATTTTCGCACGGGTCGTCTAGTATATATTATTTCTATAAGGTATTTTTTTGTCACAAGCCTATATCTTCCTTCATACTTAACCGAAATCAATGAATGAGGTGTCATTTCAAAGCTTATGGTCTCCACTTTGGTTAAATCGTATTTTAAGCAAGAAAGTTTTCGAAATTCGACCCTTAAAGGGCAAAAATGTAAATTTGTCTAAAATGCTGTTTTCTGTGTTACGAGTCAGTTATCTCCCTGGATACCTATCTGAAACCGTTTTATGAAATATCGTTTTAAAGATTAAGATCTCCGCTTTAGCGACGTCATATATTAAGCCAGAAAGTTTTCGGAATTCAACCCTTAAAGGGCAAAAGTATCAATATTTTTGCAATGCGTTTTGTGTCACGAGCGATTTATCTCCCTTAATATCTAACCGATATAGATAAATGAGGTATCATATTAAAGAATAAGGTCTCCGCAATGGTAACATTATATTTTAAGAAATGAATTTTTCGTAATTCGACCCTTATAGGGCAAAAATGTCACTTTTTCTAAAATGCGTTTTTTGTATCTCGAGCCATTTATCTCCCTGGATATCTAACCAAAATCGATAAATGAGGTAGGATTATGAGGAGTAATGTCTCAGCTTTGTGACATCATATTTTAAGAAAGAATGTTTTTGGAATTCAACCCTTAAAGGAAAAAAGTATAAATTTTTCTATTACCGATTTTTGTGTCACGGGCGATTTATCTCCCTTGATATCTAACCGATATAGATAAATAAGGTATCATATTAATGAATAAGGTCTCCGCCGTGGTAACATTATATTTTAACAGAGGAATTTTTCGTAATTCGACCCATAAAAGGCAAAAAAGTCAATTTTTCAAAAATGCGTTTTTTGTGTCTCGAGCCACTTATCTCCCTTGATGTCTATCCAAAATCGATAAATCAAGTACGATTGTGAGGAATAATGTCTCAGCTTTGCTGACCATCATATTTTAAGAAAGAAGTGTTTGGAATTCAACTATTAAAGGGAAAAAGTATAAATTGTTCTACAACGTATTTTTGTGTCACGAGCCTTATATTTCCCTTGATATCTAATAGATATAGATAAATGACATATCGTATTAAAGACTAAGGTTTCCACCGTGGTAACATTATATTCTAAGAAAGGAACTTTTCGTAATTCGACCCATAAAGCGCAAAAATGTCAATATTTCTAAAATACGTTTTTTGTGCTTCGAGCCATTTATCTCCCTGGATTTCTAACCAAAATCGATAAATGAAGTAGGAGTATGAAGAGTAATGACTGAACTTGGTGACATTATATTCAACCTCACTATTCATCGCATTTTATTCGCGAAATTTTCGCACGGGTCGTCTAGTATATATGTATATACTTTAACCGCTGTCCAAGTTCAACACGTCATACTTATAGCTACAGACAAACTGCTGTTACTACTAATGGTGACGCGAACTCATAAGATTTTACCCGTCAAAAAAGCGTCCAACGCGCATATCATATGCGCATCACGTCATAGCATGTAGGTGACGCGAACTCATATCGTGAGGAAGTCCAAAAAGAAAAGATAGGTAAAGGCTGAGGGGTGAGATGTAAAGCGAACAGATTGCAGACAAAAGGCTTGAAGCAAGTGACCAAAGTTCGCGTTCTACAGTTGGGAAACTAGAGTCGCAAGTTGTTGGTGAGCCAGTCGTCTGTGTACTATATCATGGGATTGTTTTTGCGGTAGCTCAAGTATTAAACAGTTGTAGCATGACATGTACCAAAAATTAAGAAAATCTTCTTCAGCAAATGTTTTAGTAAGGAAGTAGATAACTTCATCTAATGACATCTCAAGCCTTTAGCTCGTAATTGGTGCGTCTGCAGGTTGACGGTGTCGAATCCTATACGGAGTTAATTAATTGATAAAATAACGCCAATGCAACTGTTTTATAGATTTAATGCCGTACGCGTTTCGCCTCTCATCGAGGCATCATCAGCAACGAATGTATTTTAAAATTTTACATTGAGCATTACAAACTTATTCTATAATCTTTAACCTAATTCTAAATTGTAACATTTTCTGATTATTTACAACTTACTATTTACATTGGTGGTTTCCAGGTTCGTAACCACACATCTCTGCTTTTTCTCCAAAGCATACCTCCGCTAAAGCCATTTGTCTTGCCTGCTGCATACTGGATGTAAACATTTCGTATATTACAACTAACTTGTTTACGGTGGCCATTTTGTTTTCTTAATGTCAAAGGTGGTGGTGCGCTGACAGCGCCAGGTTTGAAATTGCGTGGGAGCGTGATATTTTGCTATTTTGTTTCTTAAGTGTTTGAGTGCAACTTTCAGTACTAGTTTGAACAGCGTTTGGTTAGGTTTATGTGGCCATTCAGTATCTGCTTGCCATTTTTTATTGCTTTTTGAATTTGGTAGTTTTTTTGTAAAGTGATGGTATTGTGTCTAGTTTTGATGTTGAGTTTGATCACCAAAGGAGCATATACGAATGACGAATGAATGGGAGTTCAATGTGATTAATTTAGCGTTCCTTTCTGTAGGTGATGAACGTGAGACCAGAGTCAGGTGGCTAGTACATAGACACCGCCTGCAGCGGAAGGTCGGTGACTCTAGAGGTACTACAGCCACTTACGTAATTGACTGTGCGCATGCGGAATGCCATGGCTGAATATACATAGCTCAGGATCACGGACACACTGACTATGCTGTCTACCAGAGAGGTTTCCAATCAGCTCAGACCGCAATTATCTCCCAGTTTTAACTGAAAACTTAAACCTACCTTTTTGTTGATTTGCGGTCAAATGAATAATTTAAACACGTCTCTGTTATCTAAGAAGTAGCATACCATCGAAGATTGGTAACCCGGAGCAAAATATGAATCAACAGACAAATACAATGACTCAGGAACACAGAGATTGAAAATCAAAAGTCAACCGTTTGCACCTTGGTAGGTAGCCGATGTGATTATAAAATATGCGATGGTGATCTGCTTTAATGTAAGATTGAGATTCGTACAACAATCACACTAGGATAATACAGGTAGGAAGCAGTTCATTTCATCTGGGTGTCTAAATGTTGCTGAATATACGAAGATAACTGAGATTAGAGTGTGTCGTACGAAGAGAGAGTAACGCGGTCTCGACGTGTTTGGACCCTCTCCTTGGAAAGACAAATGGGTGGCTGCCACGTTTGAGATTCTCATCCGAAGAACAAATGACCAACAGCAGAGTCATATATACTCGTATGCAAACTTTCTCCGCAGAGCTCTTTGGTGGCTCAGTGGTTAAGGCGTCTGACTGGAGATGGAAGGGTTAATGTGTTCGCTTGGATTTTCAAAGGACTTCAACACTACTTCGCAAAGCTTGTGTTGTGTATGTGAAGTACGCCAGAACGCTTTCGTGATTCGGATTCTACGTTTAATTGTAAGGTTTACGGGTAGTCACATACGTGGTGAATCGAAAATTCTGTCACTAGGCGGTCGAATTTTTCACTGATAACCGGATAAACTATGTCTAACGCATTTTTACTATATCAGCACCGTACAAATGCTTTAGAACTTATGAGTAATTTAAGGTTGTCGTACTTAATACAGTAGTTATGGTCTGGAAGTACTATTCTCACAGCCACGGCCAAGTACCAGTGAAAATTTCTTCCGCCACTGGAATATGAATGAGCTAACGTTATGTCATGTTTGAGTTTCCATTTATTTGCGTTAAGACGGAGCTGAATGTAAAAAATAAATAAGGATCTTTCTTTTTAGGAGCGAGAATCGAATAAAGATTTGATTTAAAACACTTATTTCATGGCAAATCTTCTAAACTTATATTGAACTTGCGTACGACATGAATTTTTAGGAGATGATTGAACGCTAGTAACCACAATTCTAAGGCCCTAAAGTATGATACGCGTGAGGTACAGCAACACATGCTAAAACAAACGAAAAAGGAAAAGCTACAGAAACGTGACGTATTATAGACTACTGTTTTCGAAAATTGTAACACCAAGAAGGAGACACGTGATTGCAATGAAATTAATTACAGAGAACAGTGATTAAGATTACAGAATAGTTGCACTCAATCCGTGAGAATTCAGTACAGTATGAAGCCACCTCGTGCTGCATTCACAGCCTCTATATAACGGGGCATGGAATCAATGAGAGCCTGGGACACAGTTTTCTACGTTGTTTGTAGACGCATCCACAAATCATTGGAGGAGGATTGCGGGAGGATCAGAACAAACAAGTTATCAACCTACTATATACCATACATACTCTATGAACGACATATCAGGCGAACGTGCAGGCCAGGGAAGCAGTAGTACCCGTCGTTCTGCGAAGAAGTCTTGCATATTCCTCACCACATGTGGTCGGATAATGTCCTGCTGCAAAGGCCATGTGGAGCTGCCTGCAGGTGGAGCAGTGCCTAAGGCTCTAAAACCTCCCTGATGTGGTAGCTGCCGTTCAGGTTGCTCTCAATAATACCGTGCTGTGGTCATATCACATTGTGTGGTCCAGTACTCGCTCATCGCTGGGTAAGACCCTCTTCTATCCACTAGTTCCACAGATGCATCTCTGCGTGCCCACTACGAGCTGTAATGTCACTGTACGACAAACCTATTTCCTGGAGACCTATCACTCTGCCGCGTTTGAACTTACTCAAATGCTGATACTGCGTCCTTACACGCTACCTTTCACGTCGACGAGACATACCTGCATTTCGTTGCACGTTTCAACTTCATGTGACGACTGTGCACCTTCTGGGCCTAACTGCATGCCATCACTTCTTATGTTCTACACATACTCCTATTTTGGAATTATTCAGACAATTTCTTTCAGCTGTTTCTATTCTTAAAAACTGTACAAAGGAACGTACACTAAAACGTGACACGCCGATCCGTAGTTCACTCGATCAAGCTAAGACCGCAGACTGTATGAGTGTGATACCATGTCGAGGATTTTCGTTCGAACATGAACGTGGCAGACGTCTCTTCAGCTCAGTTCAGTATGCTGTCTAACAACTACCAGGTCTCAAGCAGCTTGGCAGTGATAGCATAGCACCGACCATCTGTTCCAAAACCGAGAAAGAAAAATATCCCACCTCTCTTCAATACGATAGTTGGCCTGATGATTCGACAAATGAGGAATACCAAGATTTGAAGAGGTGTGTAATTGGAATATTTCTCAGCATGCAAACCAAGTCAATGTCAGGACGCACAGGATGAATTAAAAAAGCCAGTAAGGGCAAAGCGCTGTCCCCTGGCTTTGCGTCTAATTTGTGTACCGTGTCGGGGCTTCATGTAGGGACCAGCCGCCAGGCCGCTGCTCGTTTCACTCACAATGCCGGTAATCAAACAGGCTCTCATTAACTACACACAGCTGCAATCACAACCAACCATAGTTGATGTTCATATGGAAAAGCTGTTTTACCCGATATACGCATCTGCACTAAATTTGTTGATATTACGATGTCAAAATGTTCATCCCATCTGGCGGCTCTCCGATTCTGATCACAAACAGACGTCATTTTTATTTATATTCTCGCTTCGATGAAAGAGTTCTTTGCCAATCAACGTAAGTAATCACAACGGTCATGGCAGAATGTTTGTAACCAGTTCCATACGAATGACGGATCAAGTCTTTTCTATTACTGGAAGCTGAAATACATTCCCTTACTGAATCTGGAAAACCAGTTGATTCCTGCTACCCAGGAGCGAATTACGAGTCACCATCACGAGTGCAGGTATCCAGTGAACCCTTACCCGTTGTCTTCCCTACACGTACCCGTACACGAGGGGATACGTCAAGAGAACATGGGTTCGAATCCGCGTATGTCCTTCCAGATTTCAGTTTTCCGCGGATTTGTAATATCAGTCTAGGCCAGGGGTGGCCAACCAAAATGATTTTGCGGGCCATTTTGGAAATACATTATAAGGGAGCGTGCATAAACCACGTAGCTCCATTTTGACCTCTTGTGAACCCCCCCTTACCCCACCACGTAGCCCTACGTGGTTTTTGCCTCTACCCCCCTCCCTCCCCACGTAGCACGTAGCTTTTTCCCCTTTTGATTCCAGAAGACATTTTGTTCTGTTTTCTCCTGTCAGACTATTGTAAATTGCATACGAAGATAATTAAATGAAGGAGATAAATATCCTCATTTTAACTATGAAAAATGTTATGAAAGTAAAGCTACGTGGCCTGGCTCGAAACCCCCCCTCTCCCCACCTAGCCCAGCGAAGCCTTCCAGCCAACCCGCCCCCCCCCCCTGGACCAAGCCACGTAGTTTGTGCACGGTTCCTAACTCAGCGGGTCGCATATCAAAATTTTTATCCCCATATTAGACACAGACATTTTTTTGGAGTGAAAAATTGAAACATAATGAGTTATTATTATTTTGTTTACTATTATTCTTAAATATAAACATCAATAACATAATAATGATACTAAATGCACATTGTAAAGAAATAAATGACACTAAAATAAAATATAAAAAATATTTTGTAAAAGTGAGATGTGTCTCGCGGGCCGGAAAAATGTTCAAGGCAAGCCGCATGCGGCCCGCGGGCAGCGTGTTGGCCACCCCTGGTCTAGGCGAAATCCGGGATCCTTCCTTCAAAATGCCATGACTCAATTTCTTTCACCAAGTTCTTTCCACCTCTAATGACCTCAATTCGAAGAGGCGTAAAGCCATAAGCAGACATAAGGGGGAAGAACTACACAGGGAATATTAGCGTTGTTCGCAGATAGGTCAGGGCAATCCCTTTCATTCTTGATTTCTGAGTACAGATTACCAATCTAAATCTCTTCTCGACCTTCAAAACCTTGCGGAAAGTGTGGCTAAAACTACCAGAATCCGTATAGAAGACTTGCAACAGCCTCCAGATGCGTGTGTGAGATCAAATTGAAATGCCATTGATGCTCTAATGTAAAAGCATCATGTTTTACCTCAAAATTTCGGTTATACTTACTTTAATTGTGTTTGCAGACTCTTAGACCGTGTTAAATTACATGCTAAATTAATGGTTAATCAGGAAACGAGATGCGATGTTTTCTCGCTTTTTTTCTCCCAGCTGATATTTTTGTTCTTCTCCAGATCTCAAAACGCATTAAGCAGGATGTATAGACAGCGGCCATCCTTCACTCTGTCACAAACAAACTGAATTCTTTTCTCACGAAGGAAATAGCGACAAGCGAACGAGGAGAATCTATCACGCGTCCCTTCCCGCCACTCCCGTACCCGATGAAGAACGAGAGAGCGCTGACAAATCGTATTTCAGTAACGCCGCACTTGAAATTCACGAGACGCGTTGTATTCAGACGGTTCAGTGACACGGCGGTATATGATCGACCCGCTTTGAATACCAAACGAATCGAACCACAACAGTGTATGGCTTTCCCGTCTATTTTTATGGCGTACGCAAAAGAGGGGTGTTATTGGCAAGGAAGTTACTGGTAACTGTGTCAACGCATCTTGACTTATTGCTGATGTATTGATATCCATGCAGTGGTCCAGATGAGTAAAACCCGTATAAATTGTTTAGATGGGCGTAAGATGCTGAGAAAGACATCGGTATCGGTAGATTTGGCAAGCAGCTCACTGAAAAGTTAATACCAGTTCGCTAATGACTTACAGACCAAAACAATTTGCAGCAATAGAGAAACACTCTCTATACCAAGTCAGTGATCAACGAACGATGATGGCGAGTATTGTTACCTATACTTTTTGTTGTTTAGCGTTTGTGTCCCTACAAGAAAAGAAAAAGACGAAGAGAATGAAATCAGGTGCAGCGTGGCTCCAGATTTTCCTCTGAAGGCCACCAAGGATACTGTGAAGTTTTACGTCACCAAACTTAGACGAATACTGTCGTAGTACTGATATTAAACGCAGAAATATGGCACACAATCTGGTGATTAGGAATCCTGCACTACCACCATCTATTTCACCCTGTTTGTCAAGCACCGCATGAAGAAAATTTCTTTTATTACCAGCACTCGTACCACGTAATCATGCGTCGAGCAATTTTGACCAGGATACGAGCAGCTTGCTTTACGCCACAATCCCATGAGTTAGGTCTGATCTCAGCTCTTTTCCTCCATATTTTAATGTCGGAAGGTTTTTTCTTTTATTTAATAAAAACTGACTTTTCACTAGTTGGATTTCATTACACACTATTAACTGATTCCACGTCCTTCCATATTTCCTCAAAATATCAACGAAAGAGAGATCGAAGTTTTTCCTCTTCTTTCTTCTGTACTTGTTAAGGTGGGTAGCGTTTACCGGACAATTTTGATGCCAATGATACTCTACTTCTTGATGGTTAATTGCTGGTGTAATAGATTTCGGGGTGGAATAGGAACTATTCCAAACTAGCAGAGATGTCGGAACATTGAGATACAGAACACGTAAAGACGGGTGGTTTCCATTTTTTACATTTCGACTGATCTTCAGTGTAGTCAAAATTAAAAAACTGCTCGTATCATCTGTTTTACTTGTTAATCGATTTTTCAAATAAAGGGAGTCGGATTTAATCGATATATTTACTCTAAATTTAAATTTCCCCACCTCATTTGAGCAATAGCGTAACGAGTCAATTTAAATATATACAGATATACAGGGTTATTCAATAAGAAAGAGCTGATTTTGCATTTTATTTATCAGAAACATATACGTGGCACACACCATTGAATAGAGGAAGGTTTAAAGTTTAGTTCCATTCGTTGCCGCCAACGCCGCTGTTGCCTATTTATATAGAAATTGCGACGCAACATGAGAAATCGTTTTGTATGCTATAGTTTGCAAAAAGTGAATCTATTTTCGATGAGCAGCGTGCATTCCGCCGTAAGTCCAAGAAAGTGCCACCTCGTCATAAAAATATTTACGATTGGCATAAGAAATCCCTTGAAAATGGCTGCATTTTATTACCAGACGTCCTAGAACGTGTGTGGCAAGAAATGGACTACAGTTCTGATGTTTACTCATAGTGCTGCTTCTCATGTCGAATATATACAGCAAAACTTCTCTTTGAATAACCTTGTATTAGAAGATTTTTGTTATCAGTGTTAAAAATACCAGCAGTACTTGGTTAACATGATAAATTAATTTATACAAAATGATAAATTCCAAGAAAATTATTAAATCATAAGAAACGGTGAATTAATCATTAACGTTGCCTTCGCCAGTACCATGTTACTGACGCCTTCACTATTCTTCCATTCAACCCGAGTAGCAAACAAACCCAAATATATTGTAAGAAGTTTCCATTGTCGCAGCTTTTTTCATATGAAGAGAGATCCACCACATCTCTGAAAGTTTTGATTAAAGTTTTCAATGTATTTCCACTTACTATATTTTAAAAAAAAGAAGAAATAAATAATGAAACTTACGAAGTCAACAACATTATTTCTAATAACCCCGACTTGGAAGAGGCTAAAACCAAAACAGTCTAAACGTTGTTATTAATAGAATTCAATTAGCTTAAATGTGTAGCTTCCATGCAGTGTGATCTGTATATTGATCAATTGATTTGAAAAATGAATCAAGTCGGGTTTTAATCCATATGTTTAGTCTAAATATAATTTCGCACGCCTCGTTTGAGAAGTAGTGCCCCACGTCAATACAAAAAGGTGTTAATATATTGGAAGACTTTTGTTCTCAGTGTTTACAAATACCAGCAGTACTTTGTCGCCTATCTGTTCGGGTTACGAACAGAATTATCATTTATCGCTCCATACGCCGTTCACATAGAGTCATAACACATACCAAAGTTTTTACTTATGTCAGATCCTAAACATTTAAACTGAGAAAACTCCATGTAAATCTGTTCGGCGGCTTAACAAACGAGTCCCTAGGACATTGCCGCTTAATGGTTTATACTCGGAGTGATAATCTGATATCAAGGATCTTTGTATCGGTTTCAACACTACGATAACTCATTCTGCTTCAGGTCTTGTATGGTCAATAATTCTCCTTCCTCCTGAAGAGTGGCTAAGGTACACATATGCGAACATGTGAGAGCCATTTGCCTCCTGAGTATTTCATAACCAAACATTTTTATGATTTCTCAGGCTTCTATGGCCGTCTTTATTAATGATTACAAGATTTTCGGAGTATGCCACGTTGTTACTTTGATAATATAAACTTTCGGCTGCCGTTCTATAACCTTTGTCAGAGATACTCTTTATGTTGATTTAGAAACAAGCATTTAGAGACAAGCATCACAGAGTAATAGGCCGCTGTCTTTGGTGAAGCAGTTGGTATTATTAAAATTTCTGCTGCCTCTTTCACTCGTGGAGGCCACCATTGATTTTATGTCCACAGTAAGCTATTAGCCTGTGATGCTTGGCGGTCGTTGCTAAGTCAACATAAATACTATCTCTGACGAAGGCTATATAATGGCAGCCGAAAGTTTAGATGAACAAATATAAAGCACGGCGTACCCGAAAAATCTAGTAATCGTTAATAAATATTTATGTATGCTTTAGTGAACTAGCCGATTAATGGCATCGATTGCATTCATAACAAAATGTGTTGTTATCATTCTAAATTTTTTTCTGTTATTGCGATGGAAGGTACGTCGTGGTGGAAATTTCCCTATACACCTGTTTTTACATTTCACGGTTTTTTTTTTTTTTAACGTTAAATTGTTTGAGTGCTGCAGTTTTATCACTCACCTATCTTATCCGTGTATTAAATTGTTTCAGTATTTTTGTGAAAATGTTCAGTATTTCCATTGGTTTTACTTCAGAAAATAACTTCCTCACACAACACAAACGAAAATCTTCCGATTCCGTCACATCTAAAATCAAGTGACATCTTGTTGTAACGGTCACTTTTTCGTTCCATATACTATCCGTAAATCTTCTTCAAATATGTATCCAGGATACATTTGTAGGCTTTATACACTTCAAGAACTCTCTTCATCCTGCTACTTTATCATATCAATTATTGATTGCGTTTGTTTCCACAAACGATAGCTCTCCTTCATTCCTCCAACCCTCCACCCACACCAACTTCTGTATTTGATACACAAAATTTGAGTCCCAAACTATATCATTATAACTTGTATTCAATAAAAATATTACTTTTCGGTGCTTAACACCATGCGCCAAATAAAAATTTAATGTTTTGCGGATATGACTTCTATTTCATTTGCCATCTTGCCGCAACAGTCCCATATGAAATCTGCTCATATTGTAAATATAGTGCAGTTGACTGTTTTTCAAAACTGTTTGATACTATTTAAAAACAGTATTCCGTTGAATTTGTAATATTCCAAGCTTTGGCCTCGCATTCGGGAGGACGCCGGTTCGAATCTGCGTCCGGGCATCCAGATTTGGGTTTTTCACGGTTTCCCCAAATCACTCCAGGCAAATGCCGGGATGCTTCCTTCAAAAGGCCATGGCCAAATTCCTTCCCATCTCTTCTCCCCAGTCCCAAGCCGCCTCTAATGACCTCGACGTCGACGAGGCGTAAAGCCATAAAAAAGAGAAAAACATTTGTAATACGTTATTAGTCATTTAGGGAAACGATCGAGGAATCTGTTCTATTAGTCAGCGAAACATTGACAAGTTTTGGGGTGTTGCTGATTGCGAAACAGTAATCTGCAGAAAAACAAATACAGCCAATATCCACACTTGATATAGCAATGAGTCACAATTATTAATATCACGAAATCACATTAGCTGTACTTTATGGCATCTTTCCCGCTTCGCGTTCTTGTAAAATCAAATATTTATTTCCACATTTCGTAAGAAAAACGGTGTGTGGTTGGTACGGAAACAGCACTGCCTCACAGTAATGTTCACAAAGAAACGAGATACTCTCCTCGGAAAGCGTTTGAATCCGGAGGCGTGTAATCCAATGAGGTTCCTCGTAAGACGAAGCGACATGTTGTAGTGAGCGACGCAAATTCCGGCTTCTTTACCCGCGGCGTTTCGCTTTGAGAAGTGGGCGTATTTTCCGCACTCGGCGAGCGCAGATTACGTGGCGTGCTATGTTGTAGCACGTGCTGGAATGCAATCTGATACAGCCAGCCTGGTACCTCACATCTGCAGGAGAACTTCAACACATCACACACAATGACACTGTTAAGGGGTCTTTCATTTTAATTCTTTAGGGATGTAGGGGAAATATTGCTTGGGTGAAGAAAATATTGATTTAAAAATTTCTGCGTCCTCGTATTTTCTGAAACATATTCTGGTATATTCAGAAATTTTTATGGCATTAAATCCAATACTAAACAGCAATATTATTCAGCTGCAAGATTTATATTTCTCTTCGAACTTTTGTTTTAGGAGCCTTTATTTAAGCTATTTGGAAGGGATAAACATCACGACAGCTAGAAAATACGGATGGTAATTCTAAATTTGTTATAATAAGTGTAATTATTAAAGTAAAAACGGTTACTAATTGTACTGATTGAAGAATCTGTGACAGGCAAGGAACATAACGAGCCATGAGCAATGCGATGTCAAGGAGAAAACAAGAGAAATAGAGGCGAGAAGAGAAAAAAATACTGACACATAAAAGGGAACGCCTAATAAAGATTGTATCGGCTGCATAATGTAATACATATAAATACGTTAATAAGAACAGATCAGTAAATGTACCACTTTGTAATAAATAAGTGTTTGAAAGTGCACACCCGAAGGGAATAATCATGTTGAATTAAAGGTTAAAGAGCCAATTAACGCTGACAACATAAAAGGTTAAGTATAGAATCTTACAGGTGAATGAAGTATATCTAATAAACATAAGGGAAAGCTGACATTCGACATCTTCTAAGATACAATACAGGAAACAAAATGGACCCTTTCTGCTAGAAGGTGACAAATAAATTGTCAAAAGGTAAAAAGATAACTTACTGTTTTAGTAACAAAACGTAATCTGAAGTGGAAGTTACTTTTACGAAAATGTAATCAATATCCTCTGCAAACCAATAAAGTTTTCATACGTCATTCTGTATATTTTTTAGCAATACTACACAAAATATATAGAAAAATTCAAGATCAAGGCAGATAACTTATCAAACACAACTGTTATTATTGTCTAGGGGGGAAAGATGCATCTAGTTCTAATATTTTGCAAATTAACAAGAATGGCTGCGTAGCCTACAGTACGTGAATGATTTTGAAACTGAGACAATTAACTTTTCTGACTATACTGACGTCTAGACTCTAGATATGCTGTATCTATTTTTTTGCAGCAGATTTCGATGATGGAAATACTGTTTCTTAGCATAAAGTAGGATTCGTCATAATAATAATTATGTTTTAACCGATCACTAAGTAATTGCGTAAGTATCACTACAATGTAACTGCAAGAGTCTGTAAACAGTTGCTTCACTTTAAGACAACAGTAATTAACGTGAACGTAGAACCGTAATCCATTTGACAAAATGAAGCGTAGTATAAATTAGAAAGGATTATAAAAGTGAATGTTACTCAACGAACAATAAAAGTGTACTTTTATTGACGTTAACACGTGTATGAAGTCATGTGACAAGAGAAACATCGAATACTAACATGCTCTAAAGTGATCGGTACAAAACATTGCACTTCAAGCCTATTCATATTATATACATTGCATAATATATTACCGGTAAGCGAATGAGGCATTGGCGACAGTTTTCGCTTCAGCAAAGTTTTCAGTTTCCTTGTCAGGCTCTTAAGTCAAGAAATTCAATTTACTAGATTTTCATATACGTGCACACACTCTAGGAAAGAAAACTTTTGGATTACCGGGAAGTTGAAGCTGGCTGCTATAAGGTGAAAACACGTTTCAACGAAATATCGAAATGAGTATTTTCGATTTCTATTGCCATTGTCGACCAGAATATTTTTCGCCGCCGAGCTGTATTCCTGTGATATTTTCTCCGTCTTCACTGACGCTGCAGTATGTCTTGTTTCCTGAGTGGAGTCTCTGTTCTGGTATTAGCACACGTGTGTCGTGATGCGGTCTCACACGTGTCGAGCTAAGTGCTGGGCGTCTGTTGACACACGCGCAGAAACGGCGACACCTGCAGAACGTTTCTGCTCTGATTTTTCGTCACAAAGTCAGCTGCTGTTTCTTATTTTTTTTAAAAGGACAGTTGTTTCAGGCAATATTACATTTCCTTTCTATTTTGGAACCATCTTTTAGTAAAATTTCGCACTGCTATAAAAGATTCTATATATCTCAAAGGCAATGTTTGTTTGTGTGTCCTATATAGATTAAAAAACTGCTGTACCGATTTACGTGTGGTTTTTTGCATGATGGTCCGCTTTGTGTGAAGAAGGTTTAAAGCTATTGAATTCCTTGATCTGACAAGTAGAAAGAAAGCACAGTGGAATAAAAAAAAATATATCACATATGCCACAGTCACATGTTACCGAATCATCATAACAACACGAAGCATGAATAAAGTAAGTCGAGTAAGCATTAGAGAGTTAAGACAGTTTTTGTCTATACATTGATCTAAATGAAAAAGGTGACAGCAGTTGAATAAGCATACAAATTAATCGATTAAAATCAAATTGGTCTATCTTGACCGTATTGCACTTCAGTGTAAATAGGAAGTTTAGTATAGCTTCCATCCAGTTGGGGTTGTTGAAAGTATGAATAAAGAATGTACACATTACAATGTACTTAAATTCAAGAATGAAGCAACTGGTATGTGTTGTTTCAATGGTTAAGTTAAATTTCCAACACCTGAGCCACTGTTTTCGTTGTTCTCTGGTAATTCAACAAAAAAATAATTTTTTTAAATAACGTACAAAATCATAACATATGCTAAAGAATGATTTCAAACTTTCATTAGTACTCATATAATCTATATATATTCTTAAATCTAGCAATAGTGAAGCATTGCCAGGCCAGCTAGCATTCTCAATAAAACACACTGAAGTGCCAACAACTCAGTGACTCATATTAAAGTCGTAAAAAAATTTCATTTTTCCAGTGTACTCCAGTGTGTAGGATATGTTTACTCTGAGTTCACCGCTATATGCGCTCTTCATTGAACTCTAGAGAAGTTTTGTTCAATGTTCTGATTTTGCACAGCAAATGAGGTTTGCGAGCACTAATGTGGCATGGTCTGTGACCGCAACAGTTTGCTGCGACCTAACGTTACCGTATCCACTCTATGACTGCAGAGCAGATACATTTCAACATACTCGTAAACAAAGCAATACAAACGGGTTTCGAAGGCTGGCGGAGGTCGATATACGGAACACTAATCTCTTGAGTCTGAGGGATTTGTCAAGCTCATTGGTATAATCAGAAAGTCTGCAGTTCGAAGAGCTGTCTCGGGCACAGATGTCGCTCAAGTTAATAACAGCATACTTTGTAAAAGATGTTACTGATAACTTATACCCACCAGTTTGGCTGTGCGTGCTAAGGCGCTACCACACAGGATCGGTGAGCTACTGCTGGACCAGATTCGAGCTATGGAGTCCGCGTACCAGTCGTCCTGATTGCAGTTTTAGTCGGTTTTCCGTAATCACCTAGGGGAATGCTGGGGCAGTTCCCAATTTTCGCCTTATAGGCTCCACATTTTTCAAACAAAATTACACCTTTCACAGAGAACCCAAGTTACACTAATAGCATAAAGATGGAAACACCTAAGCTGCTTGTTGACTATGCGCGGCTGCCGCGCGAGCCATGTTCGAGCGTGCCGAACAGGTTATTTGCCGCGCGCGGCAACACAACCCTACCAGGATTGCGCGGCAAATTATTCAGCCATGGTGAACGTTTCACGTGCACGAGCAGCTGCCACTTTCACTGTGATGCATCACATTGTATACTAGAAACCTAAACGAAAAGTGTATTGGTGGATAAGGAAATTGTATCTTAATAGAATACAGTATGGCGTGAAACAAATGAAAGACATGAGATAT
Source organism: Vandiemenella viatica (assembly GCA_031002005.1). Taxonomy (NCBI): domain Eukaryota; kingdom Metazoa; phylum Arthropoda; class Insecta; order Orthoptera; family Morabidae; genus Vandiemenella; species Vandiemenella viatica. The sequence goes on from JARYHS010011408.1 coordinate 104,117,566, forward strand.
GAAACCATCGAGGATACAATAAACAAATTTTACGATAGGCACAACTGTAGAGTTCTCAAAAATCATTAATTGAGCCAAATGTGAATAAAGTGAACACTCAATTTCAGGAGTCGATTTCAGTTACTGAAAGACGCTGTAACTTCTGGATTTCTAACAATTTGAGATTCGTGAATCAGCCTGCGATATCTTTTTCGAATGTCAGAACAATCATTTTCGAGAATAGTTCCAGATATATTTGATGCATTAGGCGAAGTTCTGAAAAAACTGGTAAAAATAAGGAAATAATATCCATTATACAGGGTGTTATAAAAAGGTACGGCCAAACTTTCAGGAAACATTCCTCACACATAAACAAAGAAAATATGTTATGTGGACATGTGTCCGGAAACGCTTACTTTCCATGTTAGAGCTCATTTTATTACTTCTCTTCAAATCACATTAAACACGGAATGGAAACACACAGCAACAGAACGTACCAGCGTGACTTCAAACACTTTGTTACAGGAAATGTTCAAAATGTCCTCCGTTAGCGAGGATACATGCATCCACCCTCCGTCGCATGGAATCCCTGATGCGCTGATGCAGCCCTGGATAATGGCGTATTGTATCACAGCCGTCCACAATACGAGCACGAAGAGTCTCTACATTTGGTACCGGGGTTGCGTAGACAAGGGCTTTCAACATTACCTTCCTGCAATTGGGCCAACTGGTGGTGAATCGAGGAAGTACAGTACATACTAACGAAACTAAAATGAGCTCTAACATGGAAAGTAAGCGTTTCCGGACACATGTCCACATAACATATTTTCTTTGTTTGTGTGTGAGGAATGTTTCCTCAAAGTTTGGCCGTACCTTTTTGTAACACCCTGTATATTATAGTTTTTATTGTTATTCAATTTTCTGTTTCCATTCTTACTGAGAGCTTACTTCTTACTTAGGTGAATCATGTCTTTCGGTAATTCTATATATTAGCTGATTGGAGTTTCAAGTGGTGGTTGTTGTGGTAATGGAGATGATACCATTGGAGTCTGCACATTTTCTATTCAACAAAAAAAATATTTTGTAACGTACAATTGTATGGAAAGGCGACACTTATAGTTATCCATGGTTATCCTGCGCCGCGCGAGCCAACGCGAACAAAGACACCCCCGTCTCAACTGCGCTCGAGCCAAAGAGTGGGAGGCAAGGCCGAGCGCCTGAGTACCGGCACAGTATGGCTCGCAGCGTGGTACTGTATGTTGATCGCGCCAATGTTCCAGCTGGATCCAGAGCCAACAGCGTATCCATTGTGCGCGGCTGCCGCGCGAGCCAATGTTCTAAAGTTTGCCGCGCGCAGTGGATACGCAGCTTTATGCTCCCACTATTAGAAATAGGTTCCTTCAAGCAAGCAAGAGGGTCCCTAAGGCGTCACTGAGGCAGGCGTAGTAATTACGCTTCACATCCTTAGACATCCTTCAAGATCAGTGCTCATATTTTTAAGAGGCCTCATCAGTTAATGATTGAAAATGGCTGATAAATAATAAGTGAAGACCTTATAGCGACGTTTCATGTAGATGATTTATGTTTCATACAAAGAATGTATTTAGAAATGGTCATATAAATTTTTTTTGCAAAGGGAAACTATTGGAAATTGGTTTCGTATTTGGATTCAAGTTTTCTCTACATCCATCAAATCTATAGTTGTTAAAGAAGTCCAGACGAAACAGCTGTCGACATTTTCTGCTCATAAACGCTGGTTCTGGGCAGACTGAATGCTATGATCGAGAGAGGATCCGACCAACCGATAGACACAACACGTGTGGACGCTATCTGCAGAGGGGCAGAATCTAGGTCAGTGGGTTGACTGGCTGTATGATCATCTCAGATTGTGAGTTTCCCTGAATCACTGTTAAAGAACAACTCATAAAAGTGGCAGTGACGTGAAGTCGCATACCTGGTGAAGCCTGGCTCATAAAACACGGAAGTGGAAACTCATAACCTAGCCTCACAGGATTTCAGACGAAACTCGATTACAATATTTTCCACAATTACTGCTTTTGCATCTTTCTCAAGTTGTTAACACTGGATTCCGTGTTTCAGAAAAATGAATATTACAGCCTTATTTGGGAGTTAGAAAATCGGCTATAACCTTCATGAAGCAACCGTTTCGGTATTTTCCTAGAATGATTCAGCAAAACAGAGAAACAAGGAAACGAAATCGAGTGATCTATAAACTGAAGCCAGACCGATACCGTTCCGTTTGAATCATCTAGTAGGTTCACTTGAATGTTGATCCTGAGCGTCGTTACTAACATTCTGTCCTGGAGTTGTGGAAGATGCCATTTATATTCCCTATCCGGCCACCCAAATTTCTGTTTTCATGGTGAACGCTGAGATGGTACTTCTACGAAACATAATCCCTAATTTCCATCACTTACCTGCTATAACAACCTCGCTTTTAAGTGAATTATTGAATTTATCTGTAATTCGTGATATTTTTGCCGATAAATAAATATGTTATATAACAGCACAAAATCAAATTTTTTTTCCTTATTCTTGACCATTGAACACACTTATTCTTTAAAAATCATTTAATTTGGTTACCTTTAGCAAAAGTTTATAAAGAGCGAACCTTACAACGTGTGAGGTACACAACCTCACAATTTGTGATTTTAGTATTAGTAAAATTGTTTTTTAGTTAGTAGTTATGATTTTAAATACTGACTGAGTTTTTAAGGTCACAGAGTTTCAAGAAACGAGATCTTTGGTAAAAAAAGAACAGTTGAAGAAGAATGGAGTTGAAGAGAAAATGTAATGAGTAAACGTGTCGATGAGAAAAGCTTAATGGAGAAGTTGTAAAAGATCCTGGCGGGATTTATAACGGAAAATATTAGCCTGAGGACAGGCTAAAGTTAATCAAAAGTGAAAGTTGTATTGAAAAACTAGAATAAGCAATCTGCTTCCAAATCATACTGGGACTATGCATAGTTTCATTAACTGTGTAACAAATGCCTTTTTTCTAGTGCATCGAAAATTATTAATGCAACATGAATTCATTTCCTTACATCGTTACGACATCCGAGAGTAATGTTTGAGAAAAACGACAGTTATTAGAAAATACCAATTGAGCTTCAAGTAGTAGCTTCTCCTATAAACATCACATGATACTTTCATTCGCAAAAGTGTTAATTCGTAAGTGACAACGTTCAAATAAAATGGATTTCTTAAACAATTGGTTGTTGTGGGGCATTTCCTTCAATCGCAGATATTAAAATGATGACCTGATTTTCTGTTGCTTTTTTAGTTTTTTATTTTATTTATTTATTTTACTTAACATATTTCAGTTTCTTAAGTTTATTTGTTTTTATATACAATGAAGAGTCAAAGAAATTGGTAGACTTGCCTAATATCGTGTAGAGCCCCCGCGAACAAGCAGAAGTGATGCAACACGACGTGGCATGGACTCGACTAATGTCTGAAGTAGTGCTGGAGGGCATTGACACCATGCATCCTGCAGGGTTGTCCATAAATCCGTAAGAGTACGAGGGGGTGGAGAGCTCTTCTGAACGGCACGTTGCAAGACATCCCAGATATGTTCAATAATATTCATGTCTGGGGAGTTTGGTGACCAGCGGAGGTGTTTAAAGTCAGAAGAGTGTTCCTGGATCCACTCTGTAGCAATTCTGGACGTGTAGGGTGTTGAAAGTTCGTTGGAATGCACAATGTACATGAATGGATGCAGTAAATCAGCCAGGATGCGTACCTACGTGTCACCTGTCGGAGTGGTATCTAGACGTATCAGGGGTCGCATGTCACTTCAACTGCACACGCCCCACACCTTTACAGAGCCTCCACCAGCTTGGACAGTCCCCTGCTGACATGCAGGGTCCATGAATTCATGAGGTTGTCTCCATACCCGTACACGTCCATCCACTCGATACAATTGGAAACGAGACTCGTCAGACCAGGCAACATGTTTCGAACTATCAATGTCGGTGTTGGCGGCCTAGGCGAGGCGTAAAACTTTGTGTCGTACACTCAGCAAGGGCACACTAGTGCGCCTTCGGCTCCGAAAGGCCATATCGATGATATTTCGTTGGATGGTTCACACGCTGACACTTGTTGATGATCCAGCAATGAAATCCGCAGCAATTTGCGGAAGGGTTGCAGTTGTGTCACATTGAACGATTCTCTTCAGTCGTCGTTGGTCCCGTTCACGCAGGATCTTTTTCCGGCCACAGCGATGTTAGAGATTTGATGTTTTACCAGATTCCCTACATTCACAGTGCACTCGTGAAATGGTCGTACGGGAAAATCCCCACCTCATCGCTACCTCGGGATGCTGTGTCCCATCTCTCGTGCGCAGACTATAACACCACGTTCAAACTCACTTAAATCGTGATAACCTGCCATTGTAGTAGCAGTAACTGATCTAACGCTTGCGCCAGACACCTGTTGTCTTATATAGGCATTGCTGACAGCAGCGCCGTACTCTGAGTGTTTACATATCTCTGTGTTTGCATACGCGTGCCTATACCAGTTTCTTTGGTTCTTCAGTGTACTATTCCATTGTTACCTACTGTAGTTGGGTGTTAGTCATTCAGATCAGTATTCTTGGTGTTGCCACTAACTTTGTTCTCTTTCCCCTCTCTGCACTTTACTGCACAGCATCGTCTCACAACAGCCGGTATCCTCTGTTTACACTTCGAATGTACAACACTGTCAGCATTGACTTGTTTTGTGTGTCTCTTCTGTTTATTCTCTGCGCTGCGCGTAGGTTGATGTTAATTTATTGCTTTGTGTGCGTTTTATCAGTCTCGTATCCGTTTTGATGTCTATGTCCTTATTTTATTTCGAATACTGTGTGTAGTGTCTCATCTGTCAGATTTGTGTACTCGTTTATTACCTATTTTCTTTTCGACCTCTTGAAATGTTAGTATTTGTGGTTTACTGTTGTTTATTGCGAGTATTTGCATAAGTCTCAATATGTGTTGATCGTTCGTTGTAATCTGGTATGTTCTGCAAGTGTTTAATGATTGTTGTATTTTAGCAATCTTAACTGTCCTGTATATTTTGTTTTACACATGCATGGGCTACGTTTTTCTGCAGTGAGTCGTTTGTTCTAAATGCTATTATGAATCCTTTCCTTTTCAATATGTTTGCTGTTTTATGTGCTTTTTAATGACGTAAGTCATTACATTCCAATTCTTTTTATTTAGTTTTGTCTGTGATGTGTTACATAATCTTAAAAATATATAGTTGTCTGACTTTAATGACGATGGAGATGTATTGCCTGTTATTTTCTTAATTCGCTTCCTACTGTTAATTTCTTCTATTTTATTTATACCTATTTTTAGTGGCTATATAGATGATGCTTTTAGTTCTGATATATAATTTTCTTTGCCTAGGAGTGTATTATTCAGTCTATTAATTATATGTCTCATTGCAGCTTCTTTGTGTGTTTGTGGATGATTTGATATGAACATATTATCATGTCTGTGGTTGTTTTTATATGTCTGAAGGAGTGTTTGTGTTTTGTTAGGATTATTTCAGTGGAGTTTAGTTTACCGTAAGTTTATTTTTTCCATTGTGAATTTGGTCTTTATATCAGGTGTTTATGTCTGTATGCAGCTCTAGTATTCTTTGTTCTGGTTATTTGATTAGTCAGATCATATCATCGACATACCTAAACCAGAATAAAATATTGTCTCTTTTAATTACTTGACTGCTGTTGAACAGTTCATTTTACATACGGCTCATGAACATATCCGTAACTATGCCTGAAATTGGAAATCGCAGTGGTAAGCCATCACCTTGTATACGGTAAGAGTTGTTAAATTTTAAATAGTTTTGTGATTTCAGCAGTGACAGTTTTGTTTTCTAACGTCTTTATTTATTATTTTCAGACTTTCTTTTAATGGAATTCTCCTGTACATGCTATAAATAACAAAGAACTAGAGTTATTGAATTAGGTAATTGTCTTTGTAGAGGGTTAAATGTTTAGAGAGAAATTTCTGCATGTGTTTGTCTATTTAATGTGTAAGTGCTGTCCTAAAATTAGACACTGGATATATTGGTAGCCTACTCCAGTTTATGTATAATGGGCTGACTTCTGAATGTAAGAGTACTAGGGTTGGTTTTAAAACATTATGCGTGTTGCAAACCTTTGAATCCTACCCAGCTGAAAGTACTACCAAATGTTATACCAAGCTTTTTTTATCTGTGTGTTTAGTAAGCCGATTCTTCTTTACCTACCAAGATAGATATTCTGTCGATGTCAAGCTGAAACTGGTCACAGTCTTCTGCCGTTTTGATCCTATTAAATACCATCATGTCATCTGCAAACAACCTAACTTCTAACTGTAAACCATTAACACAATCATTGGTTACAATAATGAATAACAATGGTCCTAACACGTTACCCTATAACACTCCCATTTTCACTTCCAGATTTTTTGATACTACCTTTCCTACCATGACACTTTGCTTTCTACCTAATAACTCCTCTACCCAGCAATAATTTTTAATCCACTCCAATGGTTTTCATCTTGTTTAATACCATTTAATGGCTCGCTCCGTCAAATGGTCTAGAAAGATCTAACGCTACACTATGCCTCTTCTATTTCATTCGAAATATCTAGCATATAGCCCCTTAACTGAGATTCACATGAATATCCTTGCCTAAAGCAACGTTGCTGATTTGAAAACGAGTTTCTTTTCTCAATTTGTCGAAGATAATATTCTCTGCAGATTAGTATCGTTTTAAGATGAACATAATATACACATATACTTACGATCGGAATTTTATGGGGTGCAGCCCATGGTTCAGAGGAGTTAAATAACGTATTTACTTGTTAATTACTTGTTAGTGAAGAATCCAAACGCAATTGTCTTTTATTTGTTTACTGTCGTAATAAAGCATGTTTCTTTTTGATGTTGAGCCATAAATCTAAGAAATTATGGAAAGAGTGACCTTAGTAATATACGCTAACGTTAATTAAACCTGGAAATTACAGGTTGAACGGACGCAAAGTCGGTGTTAATTCCCATTGGAGTTATTAACTTTCTCGTGTGATGAGGAAGTAGCTTTATAATGAGAAAACTTGATATGCACTTTACTTTAAATTAATTGCAAAAATTCGTGCAAAGATATCCATCTGACTCTAACAAAAATGGCCAGAGCGCATTAAATGATCAAACGTGAGTAGCTACCTGAAATTTGGGTGGGTCCCCTACTCCCCCCCCCTCGAAGGAGGCTGGTGTTTGAGGTAGGTACGTCCTCACCTAAAATAAACCGGTAATCCTACCGGGTAATGACGACCTATAGTTTAGCGTGAAAGCGTTCTGGCGTACTTTAAAGTACACAGCATGTCCGGGTTAAGGGCCTACGAAAATTCCAACCGGGACAGTGACTCTAACCGATGACTTTTCAGTCTCCAGTCAGATGCCTTAACCACTGAGCCACCAGACCAGTCTACTGCAGCCTGTTACTCTGTGACGCTTGGCGCTCCTTGCTGCATAGACAAACATTTTCTCTCTTACGAACGCTGTAGCATGGCAGCCGAAATAAACAACGCGGCCTACCGCGTAAATCCAGTAATCATTAACAAAAACGGTCGCGGAAGCGTAAAACATCATTAAATGGACGTAAGTTTAATAGGAACTACAAATAACCATTTTAACATTTCACTGAACATAATGAACAATTTCCGCTCACTAAAACGATCCAAAAAATGAGGGCTACATCACATATTAATAGCCTTCAACTGAAAAGTCTGACACATTCATTCAGAACAATTTCACTTCACATACAAAAAAGTACCACATATTAAAAAACCAATCTCACATAATTCTAATCTAAACTTATAAATGTGAAAGTAACTCTATCTCTGTTTGTTTCGTTTCCACGACTAAAACGATGTTGATGAAATTTGACAACGAAATACTGTGTACACATTAGTAAGGACATATGATACTTTTTTCCGGATAAATAACATATTTTGCCATGAAATTTGGAAAACTAACCGAACGGTGACACAGATAGTTAGCGCGTGTAAGTCTCTGTAATATTACATCAGTCACTCAGGCTTTGTTCCTCTCGCAGGCAGTTGTATGTTTGTGCAACCTCGATGTACGAGTACCACGACTGTCCAACGCCACGTGCCTGAAAATAACACAAGCTGTGATCGTGACTGGAATAATTCCTCGAATTTCAACAGACCTACAAGTCCAGTATAAAAGGCACGAAAATTATCCTTTATGACGACTATCAACTCAGCTCTGGGACAAACACTGAAAGTAGGAGGGATACACTTAGAAAAGATGAGATTACTCCATGGTCAGTTATACGTACCTAGCTCAAGGGTTTAAAAATGCTGTATATCTTAGTAAAGGACAATAAAAATCATAAACGTTGCGTATAAATTGGTATTGACATAAGATGTCCCAGAAAGTGATATAGTTTTAAACTGCAAACAAAAATCTTCCGGAAGAATTGTAGTAGGTTATAAGATTATTTTTAGGACAACAACTGTAACAGTCCACTCCCCCAAATTTGCAAGGCGCATTAAAATGCTTGCAGACAGTTGTGTATTCGAGGGAGCAGCTAATCATAAATATTATCGGCGGCGGCGATGTAACATAACTTCAGAGAGAACTTCAGCCTCCTATGATTCTGATTATTAACACGGAAATCAGTAAAGGTTTATATTTCTTAAGTACTGGCAAAAAGAAACAACTAATAAGTTTATAATAGACTAAGACTTTATTTTAAATTATCTTTTCTTTCAAACAAGTCACCGACCGATACGTAAATTTTAAGATAAATTATCAGAAGATTCTCGCCACTACAAAGTTCCAAAAATAATTAAAACCACATTTGAAATTTTCTGTCTTTACAGTTTCGACAGTAAGGTCCGAAAAATCATTGGCTGTAAGTTACGGAAGCTTTTTCAAATCAAAATGGTTAGCTTCAAATTTATTCTGCACATCACAACATTATCAATGCAAATCATTTTCTCTGGCCTTGAAACTTACACAAATTTAATATTACAGTCGCTTGGCTGAATCTTCTCTAGTTCGGGAGTTTGTATGGCCCTTCATAACACTTTAAACAGTCGCCGCCCTTTCAAAACCAAAACACTGAATTTAATATATGGGTCTGCAGACGATTATTCTGAGCCTTAATACTAAACCTTCTCAGGGTCATACGACTTTTGACCACCACTTTGAAAAATCACTTAGTTCCAAGAAACGTTGATCAGAATTCAATTGCCAAACAACAAAACTAATAACGTTTCATTCCAGCTGAAGGATTGCAAGAATTCTTCCTCCTCTCCAGGGGGCGGAACACTCACATTCGGCGTCGGACAGCCACACTTCTCCCTGCTCATCCCTAGGGGGCATCCATAATTTACGTGAGGTGTTTTTCCGGATTTTCGAACTCCTCCCCGCCCCCACCCCCCCCTCCCCCACCCCCTCTGGTGAGATCTGGTCCGTTAGACGCTCCACCTAGAAATCGTCCTCGCAACCTTTTGAGACCTTTTTGTTAGGTCTCACCCTTCCAAAGCCGGTTACACCCCCCACTTTTCGACGAAAAACCCCCCTAAAATCGACTTTCGCATGTTATGTAGACTCTTTTATTATTTTTTAGTTCTACAGTCCAAAAAAAAATTGCAAAAACTCACGTGAGATTTACGTTGACTCCCCCCCCCTTCCCCCACCCCACCCGCCTGGTGAGATATCGTGAGATTTCGCCCCCCCCCTCTATTTCACCTCACGTAATTTATGGACGCCCCCTACTTTTAACATGCACCACCGCCCGACGCCTCGATAAGGTGCCGTTCCTCCACTAAGAGCCGATGGTGCAACTTTTATCCTTCGCGCTTCTCAAATCATTGCGCCACACTCTGAAACAGCCCAATATGGCCCAAAAACGCTCAAATAATCGCTAAATAAACCACCGTAATGTTACAAGGTCTTCCACAGCTAACCCCTCCCTCCACCCCTTTTAGTTTGTTGCTATTTTTAAACACCTAGCAAATTGATTCTCTTCATCAGAACTGTTCAATGGTAGAATGGTACAGTGATGGCTTTTACGTTATATTATATTTTTGGGACACATAACTTACAGCCCTCTTATACAGATACCGAATTTAAAATACCAAGTTAAATTAAAGAAGGGGCACAGGTAACATAGGATGGAAACGGGTATGACATTCTACATACAGAGGTAGAAAAGGCTCTGAAGGAGATAAAGCTGCGGAAGGCATGTGGAATCTAAAATTTCCAGCAGAAGTGTTGAAGAGTTTAAGAAACAGAGGGAGGAAGGAGATAATATACATTTGTAATGAGATATATGACAAAGGGGGATGGCCAGATGATATCAATTCAGAAGAAAAAGAATACAAATAAATGTGAAAAGCATAGGACTATCAGTTGAATTTTATACACAGTTAAAGTGTTGTTAAGAGTACTGAACAGAAGGGTATATGGAAAGTTATATGGATGGATTGGAGAGGAACAGTACTGATTTAGGAAAGGAAAAGGAACTAGAGATGGTATTGGCCTGTTAAGAATCACAGGAGAAAGATATATTGAGAAATGAAGATATATTTTCGCCGTCTTTATTGACTTGGAAAAAGCTTTTGATATGGTGTAATGGAAAAAACTGATGGATATCTCGAAGAGGAAAGGTGTAGACTGGAAGGAGAGAAGGTTGGTACAGAATCTGAACAGAAAGTAAGAACAAAGATTGGAAACGAGATGTCGGGAGTAAGCAGCATTGGGAGTGGCGTAAGATAAGGTTGTTGTCTTTCCCCATTATTATTACAATTCATACCTGGAGGAAATATTGGAAAATGCTTAAACGGAAAAAGAGGAGTACGTATAGGTGGCAAGAGAATAGAGTGCATACGATTTGCTGATGATATGGTCCTATTGGCAGAAAGCGAACAAACTCTAAACAGAATGTTGAAATGTCTAAATGAAGCTTGTGAAGAGTTTGGAATGAAGAAAATACAGCAAAAACTAAGAATATGGTGATTGGAAAAGAAAAAAAAAACTAATAAATATTAAGATAGGGCAAGGTGATATCAGCCAAGTAAGATATTCAAATATCTTGGAAGTACAATCAATGAAGACTTGAGATGCCACCAACAAGTAAAAACTCGCATTGCCGTAGCGAAGGAGGCGTTTAATACTAAAAAGCGACTATTAACTGGAAAAGTAGACAAAGCGCTCAGGAAAAGACTTGGCAAATGTTTTGTATGGAGTGTGGCTCTTTATGAGACAGTGAAATGCTCTTTCTACTATCGTATCTAAGTGAGCTCTTTGTGACTAGAATAATTTGATTTTATTTAATTATTTATTAAGATAAATATTTCCAAGGGCGCCATTCCAAAAGAGTAAGAATTAGAAGGACAGAGTTTTTGCCTTACAATTGATTATTGGAATGAAGGAATTATTTAAAACAATCCAATTTTTACTCTAGCATAAATATTGAAAAATATTTAAACAGGAATTTTCAATAAATCGACATACATGATACTTAAGAATTAATAGATTCTGGAGTTCTGTACCAGAAGTGCGTCGATTCGTTGATCAATAATAATGCAAACAGTCCCACGGCTAATTCACTGAAGTTAAATTGATGTTGGGCGATTCAAGAAACAATTTTCAATGCTCTCAGGGTCACACTAGGCCGATCACTATGGCAGCGAAATGTCAAAAGTGTCCGCCAGAAAGAATGGTACATTACCATATGAAATCCTTCCTGGTGCTGCAGCATCTCACAAATCCAAATAAAAACTGTACAGCGCTGGCCACAAGTTGCCACGTTCTGCGCTAATACGAGTATAAGTCCCTTTCCTCTTCTCGGCGACCACACCATCTCTCCTCGACATGGAACACAAGAGTATCCAGGGAGTCAGACGTATGTAAATTCCAGCAACCTGGTTGACTTTTCGTTCAAACCGTGTATCTGGCGGCCTGTACGTAGCACCCTAATCGCTCTGGCTAAACCTTTCCTCCGACCACTCTAAACTCGTTCACTTTACGCAAAACACTTTGCCTTTTTCTTAAATTAAACATTTGGTGACGTATAAAACATGTGGTGACGTTTTGCTATCACCACAACAGAGACGTGGACACCGAGAAGATGAAAAACTGTTTGAAGATTTTGAGGTGTGGATGTGGAGAAGAATGGAGAGAATAAGCTGGGTGGATAAAATAAGTAATGTTGAAGTGCTGGATAGGTTGATGAAAAGAGAAAAATACTCCAGTCATCAAAGAGAGAAAGAAGAACTGGATGGGACACTTGCTGAGAGGGGAGTGGTTGCTAAAAGACGTCTAGGAAGGACTAGTTTGTGGGAGGAGAGAGGAAGATGGAGGTGCTAAATTACAGGCAATATCAGTGAAAACGGCAACTATATGGACAGAAAAACATGGAGAGCAACCATGTGAAAGCCTGCCTTAGGGCAGAACACAGATTATGATGTTGATGATAACTTACAGCTTTCTACATCCAATTCTAGATATAAAGTTATAATTCTGCGCCTACTAAATCGCGGGTAAGAGCTAGTAAGCGAAGAATTTACTTTATTTTTTGTAAACTTATTACCTGGAGAAAGGGTAAATGAAAGGGAAGAAAGTTTCACCTGTAGCAAAATAACGTTCACTGAATCACGAATCGTTTCTGTAGCCAGAGATACTAACGGCAGGAGTCGGCGCTTATTGCGGAGATAAAATTACGGCGAGTCTCACCGCAGTATGTGTACGAACGGCCTGCAGTCAGCGCGGGCCATCACGCGGAATGAAGTAACGGCCACTCTTTGATGTTCACTTCGCCGACTAGCTACTCCAATCTACTTTCAGCCTGGCTTCTCACCTCATAAACTACCGGCCCTGTGTGGTGAATAACGCGAGCGATCAAAAACTTAGTTCTACTGGATTCTCACCTTCTGGTTAATTCCTTTTCCTGCCCAGTCAGAAATGTTACTTCCCTCAGACTCCACACAAAATAGTCATTGCAAATTGCAGACAATTTCTGAAGTGTAGGATGTCACGTGTTTCTGATATGTGCTCTGGAAATCTGGTATAATCAACCAATCAGGAAGGTGTTGGGCGACGAATAACAAGTAACAGATGAAACGGTGGATAGTATGACATTACTTTTCAAAGGAACTTACGGTCCTATGAATTTTACCTACATATGTGGTAAACGAAGATTTACTTCAAATTCATTCATTGTTTGAGATAAATTGTACAACAAATTGCTATCGCCTGTTCATTCAAAACAGGCGGCTCAAGGTCATCCTGCTCTATACGCACTCCACTGTGCTCACTCTACATGCGAAGAGACAATTTACCACTTGCCTAGCAAGGGCCAGCGGTCAGTTCGGAGTGGTAGGAAGGGAGGGAGGGGTGAGGTGAGGAGTGGGGTCATCGAACATGACCTTGAGTCGCCATTTGACGGTGAACAGGTATAAATAATTTATTCCATTTCCTGAGAATCCATCATATAAAGATGAAATCTTTCCCGTTCTCTCACGTCACAATGCTAACTCATGGTCACTAGTTGTTTCTGTCCTCGTCAAACTATTCCTAATTCGTTTTCCTGTATCTATCCGGATCTCATCTCTTAAGGTGGTTTGAAGCCGTATTGCACGGATCAGCGCGTGCCACAGTCACCTCTCCACCGCGTTGCCTAGTCTCATTTCGGTTACTCGGGCGTTTGATGTTTACCGACTGGTCGACGGATAGAGGCACGCCATCCCTGCCTACAGAGGGGCCCCCTTCCCGCGACCCGCTGTTGACAGCTGGACCGGCACTGCCGGCAAATGCACGGAAAGTGAAAAGCCACCTTTACGAGTACAAACACCCAGAAGGTTTTTCAAGACACTCCTGTGTTCCAAGTTGTCCCAGCTCTTTATCGTATTAATTATTTTAATTGTTTTGTGCAGTAATTTACTGCCGTCCTAGCAATATTTATAGCCACTTTGTTTACGTCCGTAATGTGGGTTCCATACTACCCGGACACAACCAAGTGTTTGACCGATATTTTTTATTCTAATTCCTCACAGTTTGCATCCCGTCATCATCCTTTTGAAGTAATACAAAAACTTTGAAATCTCCCCCTTAATCCTCTTCAATGTGTTCTAACAAACTGAATTTGATAAGAAATTATAGACGATGATACTACATTTTATGCCTTCGGAAAGCAATTTCATCTGCGCTAAATAATCAAGTAGAATATTCGCTTTTCCATCTATGCTCGCATCCAGATGAAATGTTTTTGAAAGTTATTTTCATTTAATGTTGGCTTATCCAACTTGATATTATGTCCCAATTCCTCTACATTTGTTCACAACCCTCCGTCGTTTCAATACTGGTATAATACTCTATAATGAACCACACTGAGCTAATTCCATTTTTGCATAATACTCGTGATGTGGTATAGAGAAAGTAAAGCTTTTGTTCAAAAATTCCTCCATGTGATATCCTAGGGTTCTTTGGAAATATATTTTGTGTTCTTGCCAGTGTTCCCCTTCGTGACATATCTCTATCGGACGTTAATCTGAAGTGGCACTCCATCTCCTTTATTCGCGAAGGAATTCGATCATGACATTGTCAAGGAACCGTCCCTGCATTCGCCTGGAGCAATTCTGGAAAACCATTGAAAACCGAATTCTGGATGACCGGACGGGGATTTGAAGCAGTGTGTGTTCTCCCGAAAGACTAGCCAGACCATTACCACTTACTCCCATGCTCGGTATGAGTTACGTCTCGACTGACTTCTTTATAACTGAAAAAATAAACAACCTTGCGCCATCGTCTGATATGACGTTTTTAAGCGTCACTAGGCTGAAGAGAAGGTGCGCTAAAGCTTAATGGTTAGTTATTGCAACAAATTCCTTGGTTCGGATTCCGCGTTAAACTGTAGGTCCCAGAGGAAAGGAAGTGGCCTCTGACAGGATGGCTCCTTTGGGAGGAACCAACCAGCCTTCGGAGCGCGGACTACGATAGTAGTTGCTAGAAATACGTTTCGGAGGTACTAGATTTGTTGGTTAGTATTGGTTCAAGATTTCTCGTGGCCTAAACGGTGCCTGATGGTTTTCGGGGTGGGCAGTCTGGAGGATTTCCGGCCGGGACACGCACGTTATATTGTTTTCTGGTTTACTGAAACCATTAAAGATAGCAAGGATCCTCCGTTTAGTTGTTCAAAATTCTCTCCCAGCTGTCTAGGCTGGCATCCATTGAAATAAATTACAGGGCTAAACCCTTTCTTGCAAAAAAATAAAAATACGTAACTTAAAAAATTGTTTTGATCCGATTACCTCAGTTAAAGATGCAGTATCTAAAAATTTCATTAGTAATAATAATTAAAACAATTACTGAAAATTAATAACTTTGTTGTTGGTCATTTTCCTGCAATTACTTGTTAAAGGAATTTAAATTAAACAACTAATTTTGATGAATTGTTTATTCCGGGTATTGTTTTGTCCCCGTTGTGTGCGGCATCATCGTTTTAAAGTCAGGATCAGCATTTTTCCAAAAATAAAAGAGGCAGAGTGTTGAGCAGCAGCACAAAACCTGCATCATTGAACGTACAAAAGGTAGTGCTTCTGACCGACATGTAACAAAAGTCCGTACTGATGATGCCCCAAATCACAAGGGTGAAACGCGTCTCGGATTAAACAGTTCGTTTTAAAAAATGTGTGAAAAGTTTTGTTTAATTTAAGAAAATTGGTAGTATTGTGTATCCAAGATGGAATGTACTCAGTGACAAACTCGTTGTTTAATGGGAAAATGGTATGATTGTTATTAACAACAAAATCTTCTCGGGTGTCCAGCCGGATGGTGTTGTAAAAACACGACGTTTCGACAGCTAGCTATGCTGTCTTCATCAGGTATCTTCTAGTTGTCGCAAGCTGACTGTCACTGACTGAACCGTTATTTACATTGGTTGATGACTGGTAGTGGTTCATAGGGAAAATTTAAGCAGATTTATACCACGCGAAAAATAACAAATATTGGCCAAAGCGAATGTGATACATCGCAAAGTAGACACTTAGATTGTGTGAACAGCAGGCGGGTGTTCCCCGGCGAGCCACAGCCAACTGAGCGCGGGCGGCGTGGCGCTGCCTGTCACACGTGCTGAGGCGGAGGAGTGGGGAGGCAAACCGGTCCCCCGGGTTCATTCGCACGGCGCGCCTAGCCCAGCGCGCTCCTACCAAAACACACAAACCACGCACTAGCTGTACATTCATTCCTACTCGCTTCAGATCCTCACGACAGTGTGACACCACTACGCTGTACCCTGCCTGACACGGGGGAGCTGATGAAAGGAAGTATCTTCATTGGGATTTTGCCGGAATGGTATCAGAGATGGTGGTCCACGATTCCTAGTCACTAGATTGTGTACCAAAGACCTGCTTTGAAGCCCAAACCTCTCAGTAAAGTGTATAGAGCGAAGTCACATCACAATGTTGATAATGATTCGTCATTTGCGTGGTGACGTCAAATTCACCGGATCCCTCAGTATCTTTCAACAACACTTTGCAATGAATACACATACCACCATAGTCATCCAAACTTACAAAAACATTCACTGGAAAAGAAAACGAGAAATCGCCACATTTACATCTTCACTATAAGCTACTTTTTTATGAAGAATAATCTTCTTCTGGACAAATTATTTGCAAGTGCACCCGATATTAAAGTAGCTCTAAGAATTATTGTGCTGAAATCTGATAAAATATCTAGGACTACCTACAAGTCCATTATCTGATTGCGACAAAGCTTAGGCGTCGCGTCGGTGGTAATTGCCACACAAATTTACATATGTATTAAGCGCGTTTTTACTTTAAATTATTATGTGTTTCAGGTTTACTGCTCAACACCACCTGTCACATCTTATTTCAGCTTCTCTCCTTTTAAGTGAAATGAAGTCATAATGGTCTTCTCTTTCACATACTACATCTAACTATTCGTCTGAAATTCATCAAGGCCTCAAATAACCTACGTCTCATATTTAATTTCCCCTTTGCTTATCTGCCTCTTGCCTTCCAATCACCTCCAGTTCAGCTCTTTAATTTAATTTACCAAGTGTCTTGTATTGCTATTCCCACAGAAAAATCAATTTCCTCCTACAAACCCCCTCCAATTTTAATGTTCTACTGTTTTTTGTAATAAAAATTTCAACGACATCTTACGTACGCATAATACCAGTCGTCCAAGAATCAATTCCAAATCTGTCAACTTTTCAAAATAAACAATTCTAGATCAAAGATTCTTTACGAAAATTCCTAGTTTCTCTAGCCTAGACTCCTTATACTTTTGCTAATTTTTCTCGGTTATTTGTCTCATGAACCACGCCTTGTCGACGACCAGATCATTCGAGCAAGAAAGAAGATTATTAGCAAGGAATTCAGACATCGCCTGCGCCCTGGAACAAATCTGCCATTTACAGGGTAAAGAAAACGATGGAAAACACTATGAGTTGTTGCATTCTGATTTTAACTGTGGTTACGACTGCCGAGATCAAACTTCTCTTCTTACCCAACAGGCGCGGTCCTTTTCAGGAGCACAATCTCTTGGATAGCAGAGTTTCTGTGTTCTGCCCAGTTCTTATTGTTCATGAATGTTGATGAATCTGGCAATTCATTGGTCCATTTCAAGAGGGATAAGTAGGATACAGTGTTTTGTTCATTACCTGCCTCGGGACAGAACACATCGATAGCCCCTCATAAACAATTTTGTTCACTGTAGAGAAATACGTACAGAATTCGTAATTACTAAACAGATAACTGGAACAAATTGTAGCTTATAGTAATATTTCATCTGAAAGGAGGCATAAAAATTTGACATCATCTTGGAAACGAAACTTAGAACAAACCCGAACTAAAATTTGAATGGGAAATGGGTATCGCCCAATCGCTCGCATTTCTTGTAAACTTCGCATTGGTGCTTTTATTTAACTTAGTGTTTTTGCAGCTGAAATCAGAAACCACTGGGAAATTTCGTTATATGTCAGTGCATTTATTGAAATTGTTAGGATTTTTATCGATAGTAAACTTTATTTTTTAATAACAGTGGTTGTCAGGTTTGGCCAATAAACTGTGTAGTTGGGAAAATGTTATAACGATGAACGTTATTCCAAAAGCTGAATTATCTGAAGTTATCGTGGCAAGAATGAAAGAACATGAGTTAGAAAGTTACGTCCAGTGGATATCCTTTACTGTTCGGAAGGGGTTCATGTTTCATGTCGACATGATATAGCGATATTTATTGGTCAATCTTTACCAAACTATTCCATTCGTGACATCGTGTGTTTCATTGACATTTACAGCTATACTAATGCCGTTTTTGAGTTTAAAAAAAATATATTTCGCATATAAATTTGTTGAATTTGGGACATAAATACTATGCAGTCATTACAGGGTGAGAATGCGTGTACAGTTCTTTAGCTTTCATTTTGTCGCTTGTCAACAGCGAAGTCATTAGAGTTGGCTAACCACTGGGGGAAAGGAAACAGAGCGAATTCATCAATTTTCTATTAAGGAACTATCCTGACATTCTCCTGGAGTGATTGCTGGAAACCATGGAAAACGTAGCTCGTGAAAGCTGGGCGTAGGACTGAAGCTGCGTCCTTCCGAATGCGAGGCAGGAGCGTTACCGCTCACACCAGACTCGGTGATCAGAACCTAACAGCACTGTTGATTTTGGTTTCCATTAGCGATCCATGTGTCGGTTAGGCAAGACACGATTATTTAAATTAACTCTGTATTGTCAGAATTAATCGTTCACCAACATGACACAAAAGAAGACCCATAACTTACATAATGATATTATAAAGTAGGTATCCAAACTGAGATCTGAAATATTATATTTTCCTTTTAATCTCAGAAACAAATGCAGTATATTGAACTTTATCACATTACCATTCGTCGGATGTCTTCAACATCATGCTCAGATGATTCCCTACTATATTAAAATATTGCCACACGCGACCGCAAACTTGGATCGTATAGCACAGCTCTCCACGTGGTAAAATGATGGAGCGTCTTCTCACCACTCCACTCTCCTCGACGAAAGATGGCCTCCCTTCCTTCTTGTTGAGTAGGTGCATCCAGTCCATGGAGGTAGGAATATGCTCCATGATCCAGTCACCCATTCCCAGAATCCTTCTGGTGACAAATCTTCCAGCCAATCACCCGTCGGCACATGCAAAGAAAGAAGAAGCGCTACATTGAAGTACTGTCCTGCAGCGCCCCCTCACAATCATTCAAACTCTTTCTCACACTGGTTCAACCCCTAACAGCTGGCGTGGATGATGCCTCTTCGCCACGACTTTGGACGCACGCCACTGTACTGATAATGGATTGACAGGTGTCACTACAATCTTCATCATCATCTGTCAGTTCTGTAATTAAATTACGTGGCCTCTTAGAGTTATGAGCAGTGTTCTCCGTGTCGAACGATCTTGGGCGATCCTCTGCCAGTTAATTCCATCAACTGCGAGTATTCTCTTGTCCTACCGGCCTGATCGTCTTCCTCACTGTCTCTGATGATCTCTCGAACTCTCCTATCACTGTTTGGTCCTATCTTACGCAGGATAAATAACATTCTTGCATAGGAAGAAAAAAAATACTGATCACCACTCAAAAGAACGAAGTTTCGCTTACATGTGATACTATATAGGGCCTAGCGGATGTTGGAGAACGAGGTGATATACTCTCTGGCACGAAAAAAAAAATGCCTACAAATGGCATCGCTTTTCGTCTATGCGAATTCAGAAAACCAAAACATGAACTGACAGACCGAGAATCGAACCTGCATCCTGCAGAATGTAGACCCTCTGTAGGTGTGATGGAGCCGTCCCTCTTTGCACATGGCTGATTGTGGCTAGCGAGCCGCATCCACACACGCGGATCCTCTCTGCCGGAAGGTCACCGCTCCCACGCAGCCAAATTTATTATTCAAGAAACTTGCGGTGACTTAAGGTCCCGTTACAAAGCGAATACTGTGAGCATCCAGCAGCGTGATTATGGACCTTGGATCTACACCACGGCACAAATCTTATTTTTCAGTGTGTCTATTAATTTACTTCGCGCAATTAACAAAAATGGATGTCAACACATCATTAATTTTTTCAAATAAAACTCTATCTTTTCAACTCTTGTTCTACACCCGTCGCCACGTACCGCATCCCCCCTACCACGATCCGGCCATGCTCCTTCTTCCTCTTCATTTCCTCTCTCACCCATGTTCCTTCCAGCCTTTTTCTTTTTTAAGGTCCTCTCTCGTCCTTCTTCGACCATTTATTCTGTCCCATCCTTATTGTATATCCGAACGACACTGATAGTGACTCCTCCAATTTATATGATAATGAATGATACCTTGTCATTTACATATTTTAGGCGGTGAATTATGCAATATTTTTTCAGCCGCTCCATTTCTGCCACCTTTAATGTTTACACTAATCACTCCCATTCGATGTAAATATCGACACCCTACAGTCGCTGAGGTATTCACGAAACTTAGATCCTTTTCACACTGCGCTATATTTCCAGACGGCGACTGATACTTGAGTGTCTTGAGAGTATCTAGTAAATCACTTACAGTGTTGTGTAATGGAGAAGCACAAGCGGCGCGACTCCCAACTGACGCGTATCCTGCGGGTATCCTACCAGTCTCACGCGACCTGCAAGGATGTCGGCCGTCAGTCGCGTCTCATGCGAGTCACAAGTGTGAAACATGGCGGATGAACACGCGTTCAACGTTAATTTTGTGGGTAAAATTGAGAAAAGAGTATGTGTAACTAGTATCCAGTAATTTCTTTTACCATTTAAAATTATTTAAAACGGGATTTTAATTCATATATGGCTTTAATAGATTGTTGTGCACAAATTTTGACAACTGCCATTGGCGAGTAATCGTTGTCGGGGATAGCGCAATATTATTCAGTGCATGGTGTGGAAATAACAATCAGTCTTAATCGTAAGGTTACTTTAAACAATTAAAAGGCAATATTAATCAACAAAAAGCATTTTTGTAACAATCAATCAGATGTACAGGAGGTGGACAAAATAAAATGAACACCTGACATTTACATACTATTGATTTATTAATATGGTGTTGGGCCACCTTTTGCTTGTAGAACAGCTACAATTCTTCACTGCATATATTCGTAGAGTGTCTGAATAGTTTGCAACGTAATGTTGTTCCATTCTCGTACCAAAGCATCCACCAATTGCTTCAATGATGTTGGAGGTGGAAATCTGCTCCTTATACTCTGCTCTAAAACTCCTCACAACGGTTCAATTATATTGAGGTCTGGCGATTGTGCTGGACAGGGAAGATGTTTGATGATATTCTGATGCTCCTCGAACCAGAACAGAACCTTTTTGGATGTGTGTAGGGGCGCATTATCGTCTTTGAAGATGGCAGTGTTTGGCACCGGTATGCTAGTCATAGTAAGAACTTCATCATTGAGGATGTCGAGATATTCAATCTATCATCCGTCCAGTGATGTCAATGAGAGGACCAGCTGAATACCACGATATAGCCACCCAAATCATAACGGAACCTCCCTCATACTTGACGGAGTCCCGATTGTAGGCTTCTTTTGGGGTTCTCCACACTTATGTGAACGATGATTCATTGGACCATACCACATTCTTTCAATCGTCAAGTGTCCAGTTTTTATGATCGTGGAACCACTTGTTTCGCAGCTTAGCGTTGGTTGCCGTTATAATGGGTTTTGCAATTGCAGCCCTTCCATGAATGTTACCTTTGTGGAGCTCCCGCCGTATTGTTTTTGTCGAAACAGTGTTATTCAGGTGTGTGTCGAGTTCTGCTGTCACTTTAGCCGCGGTAGTTTTGTGTTGTCTGGCCACAATCCTTCTTAATGTTCGTCGGTCTCTGTCGGTTAACTTTGGTTTTCGTCCACTATTCCTTTTCGCCGAAGATGTTTTACCATGTATTGTGTATGCTTTCATTACCGTGGATACTGTCGCTCGTGAGACGTTAAACAGTTCAGCTGATTTTGTCACAGACGCTGCCGCTAACCCAGCTCCGACGATTTACGCTCTTTCGAAATCTGAGAGATCAAACATTACACCGATCGCTTGTTATAACCGTTACAGAACAAAGCGTATAATAACCTGACCCATAACCTACAAGGCCTGCCACGTCAACTACGCCATACATGCCTGTTGCAGTATTCACACGGAAGTAGCGGTGCCAACATGCAACAACCCGTACTCTATCGTATGGTGTTCATATTATTTGGTTCAACCCCTGTATATGAATCAACGAACAGTCATCATTTGTACAGTAGCAACTTGTCATTTGATCAAGAAATTCAGGAAGCTGTATGAATTTATTGAGAGAGAATGCTGTCTACCGTAGTTATTGGGCAGAACATTGCGTTGAGAAAATTCACGTTTATCTACTTTACACTAGTTCTTCTCACTAGTTTTAATTTCAAAATTTCGCAAGTGATCGATATCTTTTCTTAAACGTGTTTATTTACCAAGTGTACGTTATGGTCTTCCCTATTTTTCTCTTATATGTATGATTTAAGAACGGAAACTTATTATACAGTTTTTTAATAATAGTTGTAGAAATAATATGCGGCATGGTGAAAAACTCGGTTAGAAGCCACAAGGATGCTCAACATGGCTCAAGCCAAACTGAAGAGACTCAGTGTGTGGTACTAGGTCGCCTGTGGGTATAATACTCGCAGGCAACTCAAACTGACGATACTCAAATATCAGTTGCGTCGCTTCGGAATTGCGCAGTGTTAGGAGGGCCCGCCCCGCCGGCTTATTTGGCTGCGGCACTGCGACGGTGTCCGGCGCTGACACGCAGTTCCTGCTGGAAGAAATTTTCGCTATAAAGACTTGGCCGGCATGGCAGGAGACGTTTCAGTCCACAATTCCTAACTATCAGAGTGCTGGGGTATGGAGTGGGAGCATACGACACTGTTGCTGGTGATTCATCCGTCGGATGGGGAGTTAGGACTGGTGTCCGCCATGCTGTCTTCAGAAGATTAGACCTGAATGGGCCAGCACCGGGTTTCATCTCTCAACCACAACACAAACAACTCATTACACTTAACACACATACTATCACAGTCACTCTCAGTTGCAACAACACTGTTTGACTGTTACATTGGGAAATACAAGGGAAATCACCCTAATTGCCATGGAGGGGGTAATATCCCCCACGGCAAACGCCTACGTTCGAGTCCGAGCGCGATGGGTGAACAGTTAACGCTCTGGCCTCGCATTTGGGAGGACGCGGGTTCGAATCCCCGTCTGGGCATCCAGATTTGGTTTTTCCATAGTTTCCCCAAATCACTCCAGGCGAATGCCAGGATCCTTCCTTCAAAAGGCCACGGCCGAATACCTTCCCGTTCCGAAAAATAACAAATATTTCATAGGTACTTTCTTTGTTCGATGAACTGGATTGCGCTTGTTGATTGCGGTGAAATTGCGCATTCGGAAGGATGCAGGTTCGAATCCACGTCCGGGCCTTCCAGATTTTGGTTTTCACTCCAGGTGAAGAGTACATGTAGATTAACACCTCATTGTATTTAAGCTGATTGCGAACACAAGCTAAACAAAACAAAAATGAAGACGCTACAGATATGCTATTACGTTGTGGTCGGGGCGATGGATTTTGTTATTCCAGTATATATTTTCAGTGCTAACGTTTCCATGGTCGGCCCGTATCCTCCATCTCTATTTATATTTAATGAACGAAGTATCCATCTTCAGCTGCTTTTCGTTAAAGATCTTTTAAGTTCTTGTTTGTTGTTTTTGTTAACAGTAATTGTTACACAGGCTTTTCATTTCTTTACACCAAATTCCAAACTCAGTTCTTGGCCGTTAATGACATTCTTGCACGTGTTTACGTATAAATTTTATCTCAATAATAATGAAAATTATGCAGTTATTGATTATATACAATAGAAGA
This sequence comes from Vandiemenella viatica, assembly GCA_031002005.1. Classification (NCBI taxonomy): domain Eukaryota; kingdom Metazoa; phylum Arthropoda; class Insecta; order Orthoptera; family Morabidae; genus Vandiemenella; species Vandiemenella viatica. Next base: position 104,141,530 of record JARYHS010011408.1, read on the forward strand.
AGTTAAATTATCTAGAAACATTTATAGAATTTTCTCATGAATTCGTTACGTATATTGGAAGTAAAGAAAAGGGTGTCAAGAAATGTTTCATTGGATGTTCACAGGAGTTTATTTGTGTACGCTCTCATTCAAACTGAAAAAACATCAAAGTAGAATTTCCTTTATTCAACTAAAACAATTTTTTCAACCTATTCGCTAGACATTGCCAGGTATTTGTACTGATGGATACAAGGAATTGTTACGAACTATGTGGAAACTTAAAACCATGTTTTGCTTTGTAAAATTTGTATTTCTTCGTCAGAAAAGGTATACTAGTCAAAAATTCACGTTGACAAACCGTCTATTTTACCAAATGTTTAGCATACAGGACGAATACGACTTTACACTTCATTTGGCGACTCTTCACGGTAAATTTGCGTCCAAAAACCTTGATTACTCGGCTAGTAACCCGCTTTCAAAAGTAAAAACACCATCCCACTCACTTATAACTTCAGTGACTCCTGCTAAACTGTAAAATAACCTTCGTTCTTCAATACTACTAAACTAATTTGTTTTGAAGTCAGATGTCACTTGGTTTACTGGAGAAAAATAATCTGCTATTAACAATTTTGCTTTTAAACAACAAGAATATCACGTAGTCGATTCTATCGTTCAAAAAAAATCAGGAACTGGAGGTATTGAAGAAGAATTGCATCTAAAAGTTACAGCGTGAGTATATAGTCATAGAGTATAACTGAAAAACAAAGGAAAGAAGACATTCTGATAATTATACCTTTCGAGTGCAACAGTTCTTTGATGTGGCGGTTCCAATTATTCAACACAGCTTGTTTCCAGAATATCAAGGTCTAATGTTCTTTTGTAGAATTCATGTCAAAAAGTGACCATTCTTATCTACAGATTCTTTAACAAAATGTTCGCCTGAGGATTTTTCTAGGTTGTTGATGTACAGAAGAAATTCCAGCCCAAATACCACACAGTAAGTGTGAGAGCAAGTTTCCTTTCACTTGTGGAGTTACAGTGCAATTTATGATCACGCTACTTCCGATACAAGCCACTGACCTCAAGTCAGATGGGTTTGTGTTAAGGTCAATGTAAGCAGATAGTTTTGTGGTTTCAAGTTCGATACAAGAAAAACTGTAACTGTTATACGGCCATTCTAACCGATTTTGGTGATCAGTAATCACCAGCTGACAACATTCGTTTTTCTGCAACAACGAATGTTTGGACAAATAAACAAAGTTCAATTCTTGAGATAGGTAACCAGAGATCAGTTTTAATTCACATCCATTATAACTCGATTTGATGAGAAGAATCGACTGTGGATCTGCCCAATCTATGAATGCCGAGAGGAAAAGTGGCTAGTGTAAATAAACTTACACGCGCGAAACTTGTAGCTAACATCTGGCTAGAGGGGAACCGGTTTGATTCAGCTGCCAGCATCCAGTTAACTCTAATACCTCGCCTTCCACTTCCCGCTAGCCGGATAACAAGAGTTTGCACTCCAAACAGGAGATCTGATACAACCATGTTACAGCCGTCAGCGGTGTCAGATAAAAACACAACGCCAGTTGATATGGCATTATCCACAGAAACGAAAGTCGCGGACTGTGGTTTTTATGCTTGACTTCCTGTGCTGCACACCTGAAAACATGCGACTAAATAAAACCTATAAGTATAGAAATAAAAAAGTATTCATACTTCGAAGTTATGAGAAAGAAGTTATTTTCGACATGTTATTGGCCCGTGTGTCTTTTGACAGATGTTCCTTCAGACAATGTAGGTCCCACACCGTCGCCAGTTTAGAAGTTGCAAGCAACAGCTTTCATAACATACTTACTTGCACCAACTTACAGCAGTAAAACAAATCCTTTTGATGAAATGGAGTCAGTTGTCGAAAATGTTTGTCCTTATTTCCGCTTATATAAGCTATTACTTCTATTTCATTAGTCTTAAAAGAACTCATACAGCATACTGCCTTTCCCAGGGCCGGCGCTAGGGAGGGGTAAGCGGGTCAAAAGTACCCGGGCCCGCCGGCTCATGGGGGGGGCCCTCAGCCCATGAATCCAAGAATCCGTCCATTGTCGGCCGGCTAGTTTGTAGAGCTAAAAAAAAAAAGGTCGCCCATTTTACCCTGGGCCCGAAATTCCTAGCGCCGACCCTGGCCTTTCCTGACTTTAACGTGTCACGTCTTTCAGAAATATTCCCAGGAATCCTTTCACTGGCAAGGAGGAAGTGTTGCTAATCATGGTTTCCAGGATTTCATCCTTCCGAAAGTCGTGGATATCTGTCTCTATTATAATACACTTTATCCTATTCTCGGTATATTTATTTTCCCATTTCGGCCTCAAAAGTCTAGTAAATACAATGACAAAAATATATCTGGATAAAATCTACAAGGGTAGCAGGTGGATCCTGTATTTCAAATATAAAAATTGTTCCCTTTCACATTTTTTTCCCCTTGTGGTTTTACGCCTCGTAGACATCGAGGTGATTAGAGGCGGGAATGAAAGGAGTTGGGCCGAAGAACAAGAGGGAATTCGGCCATAGCCTAGTGAAGGAACCATCCCCTGACTTACCTGGCGTGATTTCGAGTAACCGTGTGGACTGGCCGGACTGGGATTCGATCCCACGTCCCCCCGAATTCAAGGCCCGAGCGTTATCGCGCACCCGCCACGCTCAGTCCTTCCATACTTAATAATGATACCAATTCCGTTTTCCTCGACTGAAGAATAGCGTCTTTGGAAGAAGCTAATAGTTAATAAAATCAACATTATCCAAATCATTTTAACGACGTAATTCTCGCCGCTATAAGTCTTGTTAGTGGACGTAGCTTTGATCGTTTGTCCTCATTTTTACTACAGTTAAGAGTTGGTCAGTGATAAGTAAATTATTGGTAAATTATTAGTAATTACGTACCAAACTGGCGAATCAAGTTATTGTCCCTCTCGCACCGTTCCTCAAATGACCATCCCATCTCGTTCCTACCTCGCCGAGCTGACCACTGTGTATTGGTAGACGAGTGGCTCTCTCTCTCCTTCGCAAGTGAGGTTAAGGGCAGCAAAGTGAATATAGAGCAAAGTGACCTTGAGCCGTCTCTGGAAATTGAACGGACTATAGATTGCGTTAAACATTAAGATTTCAGTTTTTTAATAGTTATACTGCACTATGTGTTAGGTTCATATCCTTGTTACGTAGTGGAGTCGAAGAGCTGTAACCTAAACAAATAAATGCACCTAAATAAATGTTTACTTTAAACATTTTTCGAATCATTGCTGCCCTTTTGTGAATACCATGAGCATCCGGATATCAGGATTCTTGTTGTGTTAGTCGCCGGTTTTTAAACTAATATGATGCATTTGTAAATGTTAACCTATCTCGTGCTGATAATAATTTCATTTCTAACTTTGCACTGCTTCCTGGATAAGCTTTAATCTATTTCCTACACGTACGCTATGGTCTATCACCAACAGTGTCACTTCATATACTTCTCCAATAATAAATTAATCAGCGCCAAACAGATCAGGATGTTTAATGTTAAGATATAACTGTTGTTTTTGTCATTTTTCTTGTTTATTCGACAATTACTGCTACTGCGCCATTCACTATAGTGTGTATGGCGGAGGGTGTGTTGAGTCTATTCAGATGTGTAAACGTATGTGCATTGGAATGGATATACGGGGATACAAGAGGAGGCACGCTTGGGTAATCTTATCGAACCATGACTGCATGGGGAATATGAACCGCAGGCGGGATGAATTTGGGCGATCATCATAAAAGAGGTTCGTTTTATCATCCAGCAGGAGCGAAGTCAACCAACTGCGTTTCTTTCCATCATCCAGCAATGTGAACCGGCATTTCGACATACACTATTACAAACCGACTTGTGTTCACGACGTCCTTTTTGCTTTTTGAACTGAATCTAAAACGCATCTATAACACACCATTTTTCAAGTGGATTATTGCTTCCAGTGTGGTTTCTAAGATGTGGCTTTGTTCTATCGAAATCCTCGCGCAGCCCGCCAGTTATTCAAGTGTGTCACCTAAAAAATATTTATAAAGCTTCATCTGGGATGGCAGTTTCAGCCACCAAGAGTTCTACAATATTTAGAGAGACAGTAAATCATGGAATAATCTTCCACACGATTTCATTAGACTACTCTACGACTATATTTAATATTGCACAGATTCACGTAACCTTACAACCGGTGATACAAAAGCGGATCAAAGGTAAATGTCTAAATAAATGAGTCAATTGGTTTGATATTGGAATCAGTTACTATTCCTGTTATCTTTTCCATGTTTCATTCAATTTCGACTCATCCTTTTCGGTGCGGAAATCTTAATGACATTCAAACCCAATTCCTGTTTTTGATTTCATTCTGTTCCTACTGACAATTACTGTGGATTATACAAACAAACAAAAATGTAACTTCAATAGATTTTGTGTTACTGGATGATGGATCTGGTGTCTTCCAGTGCTTCATACGCATATAAATATGATGGCTTTGTACGTCTACGACTGGAAGTCCGATTTCGATATCTCTCAAGATGTTGCGGATACGATACAGTTGAACAGAAGGGCATTTTCTCTTTTGGCATCATTATCTTTGTTGAGTACAGTGACCAAATAATTAAAGTAACCTCTGTTCCAACCCTCTATTAAAGCCAGAGTTTCCTCGCATCTCCTTCCTATTGCCGCCAACGATGTTTAGTCCAGCTACTATCATTGCTTGGTTTAATTTTCAATTTTTTTTCACCTCTCCGCAACCACTCATGAGTACAAAAAAGAATATGAAAGTAATCACCTTCGTCTCAGAGAGATTAGCTTGTGCATATTTATTTTCTGTTCCTTTAAGACTCTTCAGAGCACATTTACATCGTAACTGTTAATTTCATTCAACATCGTAGATTATTACAAATAAATGACTTTATCAACACGCATTGTAGAATAAATTCTCAGCACAATCACTGTATTACGAAACAATTGGTTACCCTGTGTTATAATATTATAATGCTTTTGGTTATAACGAGCGTGTTGGACGAACGATAACGCGTTGACTTCGCATTTGAGAGCGAGTGGGTTCGAATCCCCATCTGGCAATCCATTTTCGGTTTTCCACCATTTTCAGAAATCACTTAAAAACGCCTTGGACATTAGCAGCAAAAAAAGCTTTTGGTTATATAACATCACTGTTTTCACGGTTCCTGTTTAATTCAATATACAACCCCACTGGAACTGTTGTTAGAATAGAATTGAATGATTTCTTTAGCAAGTGCGTCTGAATGGCGGTTTTAGATATGTATGATTCATCACCATTGAAGCTATTGCTGTCAACATTGCCTACAAACTTCTTTGTCAAACATTAAAAATGATAATTTTGCGAGTTTTTATTTTTTTATCATCGTTACGTATAAACTCAAAGTACTTGAAAAAATACTGAAGTCTAGGTGGTTAATGCTCGGGTCTTTCATTCGAAAGGAGGCTGGATTGTTACCTGGTTCTGCCAGCCAGATTATGGTAGTTTCCCAAAAATCATTCGATTGTATGCTGGGGTGATACCTTCAAAGACCATAGTTTACTTCTCGTTTCTTGTCCCCAATTCACTAACCCTCTCCCGGCACTAATTACCTGTACGAAAAAGAGCCATTAACAAATGAAAAGAAGCAGTAATTACAACGAACACTACAAAATTTGGAGACGAGTCGAATTTAAAATTCTGAATCGTACAGTTTTTTTTTACTTATTGCTTTACGCCTCGTCGACGGCTAAGGTCATTAGAGGCGGGATGGGACTGGGGACAAGGAACGGGAAGGAAATCGGTCATGGCATTTTTTTAAGGAAGCATCCCGGCATTCGCCTAGAGTGATTTGGGGAAACCATGGAAAACCCAAATCTGGATGCCCGGACGGGGATTCAAACCCGCGTCCTCCCGAATGCGAGGCCAGAACGTTAACGAGTTGTAATCATTATCAAACTGTCAGAAAGGCACTGTTATTAAATGAAGACTAACAGGAAGTAATGCATCTGAAACGTAAGTACTTCTTTTGTTTTGGCAATGTGTTGAAGGGTTTTCACAGCTCTGTTAGTTTTGATAACGTCAAAGAAAAAACTGTACGGGAAAATGTGATGAGGAATACTTTGTGAATTACTATTTCATTTGTAAAGACTCAGGCTGCCATCACCCCATCACGCGCTGGTACAACGCCGCCGACGTTTACAGGCCTTAACACGTTTCGCTCCCCCCTCCTTCGCTGAGCGTTCATTGCCCGTGAGACCATGAAACAAATTGCTACATGATGCAGGTCATTACCTGCAGGTACTTGGTTCACGCTTTATAAACATCTGCCCGTTCGCAGTGTATGTTGCGAATCCAATCTGTTCACTGTTGGTGCATGGACCTATCCCCACACAGGTGCTCCATTTTCTGGGCAGGATCAGATTTAAGGATGAACCCCATCGCAGCTCTAAGTCGTCTGTAGAAAGGATAAGTTTACTATTGGTCCATCAGTAGGAGAGCATTGTGCCTTACTTTTCAATAAACTGTCTACTCCGTTGTGTTTGTGAGAGACTGAAAGGAAGGGCAAAAAAAGAATTGTACAGTTTATATATCTCGTCCGAGCGGCACTAATAAGCGGGATTTTTTTCCCTTTCTTTACACAACTCGGAATAAAGGCTCGAAGCTTTTTCAGGATAATTGCTTATCGATTTACGGCTGTGGAGAGAAAATTACACCGTGCGCGTACAAATCGGCAACAGTGTTGGATAGCGCATGCGCAATGTATCCACTCGGAGTACTCTCCACAAGCCTTGAGTACAGCAAGCGTACGGCACGTTCAGAATTCTTCTAGTATACACTAGATACTGCAAAGAGAGCTACTGTGGTGATGCGATTTTTCAAAACTGCTCTCTACTTTCATCTCCACTGGCAGAAGGAATATCTAGTATAACATTTGATAATAAACAGTACACATTGAAGAGGTGGTAAGAAAAAGTTTCAAAACCCTTCATTTATTGAAGAGGCTGAGGGACAGAACTGTTCACAGAATCTGGAATTAATAAGCACCTGCAACCCTCCACTAAACTAATTATTGTTGAGTATTTAAAGCGAAAGTGTCCTTCATAATATCTGGTATCGATATTCATACCTTAAATGAGTATAATTATTATTATTATCTGTATCTATAAAACGCAACTCAAGTTCTAGAAAAACTAAAAAAAAAAACTGCTTGGCAGAGTTCTATGTGGTTTTCACCATTTTAAAACTTAGGATCAGACTTTAATTATGTCATGTTTCAACGATACGTAACGCCGGAGCGGTAGATGAAATTTTAAATGCATAGCGAATAACACCAAAGATGTGATACCAACTAAATGTTGCATACGTCAAACTTCGTAAAAATAATAGGGTAACTACAGGTTCCTTTCTTAAATATAGGTTATTCAGTATTTAACCAACAGATGTTCGTATTTAATGTGAACGTTACACCAGAAAACAACGTAAATTAATGATATTACCAAAAAAAACCCCTGAAGCTACGATCTCAGGCAGCACAGCTACAATTTCTGACGTTTGGAAATGAAATTATATTCACTGTTCATAGTGAGCAACGCCCATCTGATTGGTTTTAATGTAAAATCGAACTATATAAGCCTTGAGTGTTGGCATTTAAAGTAGTTAAGCAAAATAATGCTCGACACTTGTTATTCAACTGAAGCTTTTTTGGTAGTACTGCTGATTGGAACACATTCTGCGTTATATACGTTATAGTTTCTCCTATAATATATCATTTATTCATTTTAGAATTAATAATCCTTTTCAGATCTTTTTATAATTTACTAGTTGACCCAACAGACGTTGTCCTCTTGAAATTTAATCTTGTTTTTGATAGTTTTGTGAATTTGTGAAAAGCTGATGAAAATGTGTAAACAAAGTAAAATGAGAAAAATACAGTTCTGAGTGATCATTGTACTTATTAATGATTGTGTCCATGATTATTCAATTTGAGGAGGAATACAATCAGACGTATGGCAATGAGAAATTGAGATGAATTATATCGACAGTACAACACTGAAACGCTGGATGTGCCTGGGATGTGATCGACTTGGAACCATGTGGTTTTGTTCCAAAATTTAAGACACAATTAAATTAAGTCAGAATTTCATGTTTATTTTCTTCCATTAAATTTGAAATCTCAATGAATTCCAAGGTGTTTTAATTTCATTTCGATCATCGCACCACCGAACCGGTTTTTGATTGTTTCCAAGATCCAAAGAATTTTTATTTGCCATCACACATCGATTCCAAACGATCAATTTGCAATGCTGCAAACTTTGGCCATCGTACAGTTCTTCTAAAGATTACATGTTGGAGTTTCATTAATTGACATATTCAACAGAAAAATTGAATGATAAATGAGTTATTTGACCACATTCCAACAATGTAGCTGCAATTCCTGATGAAGCAAGTACAGCTGCAATTTCATTCGGCAAGTGAATCGTTGCCAGAATCAATGAAATCAAAAACATTTTTCCAGTTTCACCGGGTGCGTCCAAGAAGAAATTCACTCTAGGTCCATCCTTCATGAGCATAATTATTATTATTATTATTTTTTTTTTTTTTTTTTTTTTTGCTGATTCAACAGTGGAAAATTCTTTCGAATTGATTCTCTCAATGCATCACAATCATATTGTTTTTCGCGTTTCAACTCTTGATTAAATGTTCCGTACATTGGACAATTGAGCGCTGTCATGACTAAATGAGGTAACAACTTGTTCGATATCATCAACCACATGTCCTCAATTAATATCAATGGAATAGAAATAAAATAAATGTATTTTTTGGAAAGATCGCGAAACAACACAAAAATAAAAGCAAAGGTAATTTTATTTAAATTTAGGACGGAATGCATTTTTCCAGATTTTTCTCCAGATCTTGCAGTCCTTTTTTAAATAGAAACTATTTAATTGAGTTATTTCCGTCCCGGGAACATAGGGAGCAAATAAAAAAAAATCACATATTCATCGTTTGAATCAAGAGTTTTGGTCTTGAATTCGTACAAAAGTCAAATAAAAAAAAACCACTTTCAGTTCTTTCAGAATCTTACAATTTTCGCGGTAACCTTTCCGATTTTTCTCCCCTAAAAATTTTATTCGGATTATTACAAACATTTTTTTAAACAATTGGTCCATAGAAAAAACAACTTTCAGATTTTCCGAATTTTCTAAACAACTTTTTAAGTTTTTCGTTTTCTAAAAACCTTATTCGGACCAAACCGATTATTTAGAAAAATTAGTCAAATCGTTCCATTAAAAAAAGTATTTTCAGTTATTTCCCAAATTTTCCGGCCAACTTTTTCAATTTTTCTTTTTTTAAAATCTAATTCGCACTATTATCAACATTTAAAAAAAACAAAAAAAAAACAAAAAATATCAGTCACTTCAAAGAAGCACTTTTAGTTTTCCATGAATTTTTCAGGAAACTTTTCCAATTTTTCTTTTTCTAAAAACCTTATTCGGACTACCATGAATTTTTTTAAAAAATAGCCAAATTTGTCTATAGAAAAAACAACTTTCAATTTTTCCCGAATTTTCTAAGCAACTTTTTCAGTTTTTCGTTTTTTAAAAACCTTATTCCGACCAAACCGATCATTTAAAAAAAATTAGTCAAATCGTTCCATTAAAAAAAGTATTTTCAGTTTTTTCCCAAATATTCCGGCCAACTTTCCCAGTTTTCTTTCTTTAAAATCTTATTTGCACTATTATCAACATTTTTAAAAAAATAACAAAATCAGTCAATCCAAAGAAGCACTTTCAGTTTTTCCTGAATTTTCCAGGATACTTTTCCAATTTTTCTTTTTCTAAAAACCTTATTCGGACTACTATGAAATTTTTTTAAAGAAAATAGCCAATTTCGTCCATAGAAGAAAAGCACTTTCAGTATTTCCAAATTTTCCAATTTTCTGGACAACTTTTCCAATTTTTCCTTCTCCATAAACCTTATTTAGACTAATACGATAATTTCCAAAAATTAGAAAATTCGGTCCGTAGAAAAAGTATTTTCAGTTTTTACCAAAATTTCGAATTTTCCTGGCAACTTTCCAAATTTTTACCATATTTCACTAAAATCCTTATCCGGAGTATTATCAACATTTTCAAAAATGACAAAATCGGTCCACAGAAAAAGTACTTTCATTTTTTCCGAATTTTCTAATTTTCCGGGCAACTTTTCCATTATTTTTCTCTAAACTCGGACTATAAGGAATGTTTTTTTAAAAAAAAATTGGGCAAATCGGTTCTTAGAAAAAAAAGCTCTTTTAGTTTTTCATGAATTTTTCAATTTTCCAGGCAAGTTTTCCAATTTTTCTTTCTCTAAAAACCTTATTCGGACCATTAAAAACATATTTATAAAAAATTAGCAAACTCGGTCCAGCCGTTCTGAAGTAATGCGATTACCAACGAATACCATTTCATTTTTATTTATATGGATTGTTGAACGATTTTGTCTTCACATTTTTCTAGCGTTATTTTCCACTTATTTCTGTAAGATCGCATGGTGGAAATGGTGTGACACCTGACGCTTGTTGTCACTTTAGAATTCGACTACTACCACCCCCCCCCCCACCTCCCTTCCTCCCTCCCCCTCCTCCCCAAGCTATTTGGGACGTCATTGGAACTTTCTAAATGAGTTTGTTAATTTCCGAAGATACTGGGGAGAATTTGACATACATGTTTTAGATTGTGCAACTAACATTATTGTATAAGCAAATCAACCTCAACCATACCGGGCCAATCCGGGTACTCTGCTAGTTATATATAAAATAGATGCATAATACTTAGAACGTGCATTTTAAAGAGCTCTTCCCCATGGTGTATGATGGGTAAATACCATAATACTTTGCAAGCAAAGTGGTTCGATCTATAAGATAGGTGAAACATTTACTTTAATTTTATACGACTTACAAGCCATTCTATTTTTTTTTTAATTTGGTGAAAGGTTTTACCTAGATGACTTAAAAGATTCTCGCACTGAGTGTGGAAACTTATTATGTCAACATTGTGCTCACTGATTAATTTTACGGGACTGTTGTAAATACCTTTGGCGAAGTTGCCTAAATATTGTTTTAAGTGTTCTTTCTAGGTCCTGTGTTAGCACTAATGTCCACACACGGGTTGTCCAATGTAATACATTATTTCTTGTTCTGGCGCAGAAATTGTACACGAGTCAGTAATTTATTACATCTCCGTTTGGTTATTAACTAAACAACCTCCTTATTTCCCGTGATATAAAGAATTATTTTGTACTTTTTGCTCGGTCGTTTCAATTTTTCTAATATTACTTATAGTATATAGTAAAATACTTTTAATCTTGTCCATAGGTATTCCTTCGAGGCATTTTAGTATGTAATAAAATTTTCTTCTTGCTTCTCCTAATATTAAAGATCTTAGGATTTAACATCTTCTATACGGATATCCAAGAAAAATGATTTTTCTTTCCTGCGTTATTTTTTATCTTAATTTTTTGGACATCTAGTAATTTTATATAACTCTACAATAATCTCAAATATTATTTCGTCGAGATTAACTGGAAGAAGCCGCAGTTAAAAATTCACTAGTTTTCAAGACAAATTAACTTGCACTAGTTCGTTGAACAAAACAAACATTTCAATTTTCTTTGCTAAATGAGGCTGTAGAGAAAAACAAATTCAAATGCAGCTATGTATTATAGGAAGCTAAGAATTCATGTTACTTATTTATAGTTTTGTAGTGGTCCAACATTTTTTCCTTTAAATTGAAATTTTAGACCAACCATAAGGGAAGGTGTGTATTTCGTTTAAATCTACATGTTAGTTATAAAGAGGATTGTCGAAAGGAACTAATTACAGACGAAATACACACAACATTACATCATTATAAATTCAATGGCTGAGCGTTATTTATTAACATTACCATTTAGTTAACTAACAGAAAAGAAACGATTTGTCAGAGCCCGTCATTTTTGATGAGTTTAGAAGCTTATAGATGTAAAAACTATAGATTGCATAATGTTTGTGTAAGCCTCCTAATCCAGCTTGTTTTTCGTTTCACATTTTGCAAACTTCGTGCATTTGTATTTTTTTGTAGGTCAATTTTCAGTGTTAAACTGAACTAACTTCATTACAGTTTCTTCTGGTCAGTGCAGAAAATAAATAAAACGCAGAGCTAAAACATTTATCTGAATACTAATCCCTCCTCCCCGGTTTTCCAGTTGGTGGTTATAATTCAGTGAGTAAAATTTCAGCTGGTCGCGTGATTTTCCGGCGGTGACACAGTTGCAGCCAAGGTTTCGACGGAACGCCTTGATAAATTTATCAGCCGAGTGTCGGGTAACATTCGCTATCGATTTCTGAAGACAGTGCGTAATTAGAGGTTAGCAGTACAGAGCGCTGCTGATTTCAAATGCACAGCGCTCACGCAAAGCTGTCGAGTTGGTTCCCAGGGCAGCGGGGAACTGCGGGGCTCGGTGTCCAAATCAGGCACCACGACTGTGCCAGTTTGTTTTTAAGTAGTTAGTATAATCTAGAACCGTGAAAAAGTTTGTTTTCATATTTTTATATAGTAAGTAATATTTATAGGATATTGAAGTTATAGTTTTATTCAGAAATTTTTTCTCAGTTACAAAATTTAAAGATAGTTTCTATTTTGTATGACGATTCACTCAGAGGTAGCAACGAAGATGGTATCGAGAAATATCAACGAGCCTGATGAGTAAGCGGTTAACGTTGTGGCATCGCTTTTCGGGAGGACACGGGTTCGAATCCCCGGCCGGGCATCCAGATTTGGGTTTTAAAATGGTTCCCCCAAATCACTACAGGCGAATGCCGGGATGCTTCCTTCAAAAGGCCATGACCGAATTCCTTTCCGTTCCTTGTCCCCAGTCCCATCCCGCCTCTAATGACCTTAGCTGTCAACGAGGCGTAAAGCAATAAGTAAAAAAAAAAAAGAAGTAAGGCCATCAGTAAAAAAAAAAAGAGAGAGAAATATCCCTAAGTCATTTGAAGAAGCAGTAATAAATTCCACATAGAAAGACTAAAGTTAATAAAATTCTTAATCCTTATAGTAGCAATAAAAATTTAATGGTTTCGAGAAGAAGGAAAAGAGTAATAACATCTGGATCCAAGAAAGGAGGAAACAGCAAAGTGAAAGGATGAACTACTGGAAATCAAAGAAAGAAGCATCGAAATGAACGCACGGGATTACTTTTCGTGGTCGTTAGATGTCAAAAATCGAAGAGAAGATGACCTTGTAAAAACCCCTGCTAGAAAAAAGGTAAAAGATAAAATCGATGAAAAATATGCTAGGATCAATTGTGAGGAGATAATAAAAAAATTCGCTACTTGCATCATTGATTTCATTCATTCAATATTTTGTTAGTTCCGGAGCCGAGCGAAAATTAACAAGTTTCTAGAGAACCATAATAAAAAAATTTCGTAACTTAATTTGTTTGCAAGTTCTAACGTAATTCACAACGAACGCTTAAGTTTATTAATCTTTTCAACAGTGATCAAGATGTAATATCATCTACCTTAAGAATAACAATAAAGTCCTAGCATATTAGTTGCTACAAAAACGGTCGATCTTCAATAGCTATAGTGACCCACGGATTGCATGTTCCGAGAGAAATTTTGATCAGTCGTCTTTTTTTTTTTTTAATTTGTGACGGTCTATCACAACAAACTTTTTTAAAAATTTTATTTTATTATCTGGAACAGATTAACCCCTCTAGATGAAGTTTTCTTTCTCTCTGTGTTGGGTCTGGATACTACCACGTAGAACAAACTGGCTTACAAGCGTATTTTTAGCTTCATGTTCCGCTTGCATAGGCATTTGTTTCTTGTTTCATGTTGCCAGCCATCACACAACCTCCACACTGATCAACAATCGATCAACGGGCCAAGGCTCATACCATGCCCTTGGACTACCGGCCATCATGGTTACGGTTTTACGTAACCATATAGAGAAACATAAGAACGGATCCCAATTTCTACTTGAACGTTTACACCGTTCAAACAAATTAATTGGCGGGTATTATTCGGTTCACACAAAGTTTACGTTCCCTATTAGGCTAGCGTCCACGGCAGAGGAGGAACAGCTGTTGAAGAAAGAATGCAATTTGTGGTCAGGCATCCTGAGGGATTCCGCCATGTTAAAAAGTCCTAACTAAACCTCAAGACCGGTTTGGTACCAGCAATCGAGCGATTACTACTTAAGGTCGAAATTTTGGGATACAAATGATAAATAGCGTATAACTGGTAAATATCGTACAGTTGATAAATGTTCGTTTAGGCCAACTGGGTTCACGTTAACCATTCGTCTGGCTTGAATTTGCTTTGGATGTGTACATTGCCGTGTACAACTGGAATTTTTGCCCTAGATGATACCCACAGTTTAATGCGGAATTCGAACCACGGAAGCGTTCTGGCGTACTTCACATTACACAGCAGGTTGTGCCAAAGGTGAAGGTCGGATTAATGGATTACGAAAATCCCCTGTGACACAGTGATTAGAACGGGGGACTTTCGATCCTTAACCACTGAGCCACCAAGCCGCTCTGAATGATAATTACATTTTACGACTGTTCGACAAGATGCACAACAATTCGCGTAGTTGGGTACGTTTGGATAAGTCAGGCAATTTGCTTTTCTCTTATTTTCTTTGTATAAAATCTAATCCACCGAACGTTTCAACTTTTATAACCGCAGAAAAGAGAAGACATTTACACTTTCATTAGCAACCAACACAGTACTTTAAATTATTAATTACCAGTGTAGTGCATAACTGATAGTCTGTAAATACGTCCCGGGAACGTTATCTCGCTACATGCTCTCTTGAATCTGTCGTGATTGTTTACGCTATAGGCTACGTCTTAATACCACCTAGCTGCATATTTCTCGCACTCTCTGCAGTTCTCCGTCTGCCTACTAATGAATCCTCTGACAATCCGTTCAGAACTAAGTAGCTGACGAACATAAAACGCAAATTATTACTCCCGCATCTCGCGGTGTCTCCACTACTTCCTACATACTATGTACAAGATCTGAGCTGCGTGACTTTTCACTGCTCTATGTCCGTACGCCGGACAATTCGTTTATACCTCACAAATACGAGAAGGCAGAAATATTCGTCTATTCTCAAAAACTGTATAAAAACAAGAACGAAGCTTTTCGCGGCGTTGTTATAAGCCATTATGGTTAGAAATATTAACCTTAAAGGAAAAATCGACAACTTTTTTCGTCCTCACACTATCTTAAATTAATTTAACACAGGACAATAGATTTATAAAAAAGGAAAACATTTACAAAATTTAACTTAAGTATTTATTAAATCTACGATTCACAATAACTGCTGGCGACTATTTTACAGTCTAGTATCTGCACTGAGACTTTTAACAGAGCAGTTGAGATGGGACTGATCGAACAAGACATGCGTTAAAATTGTGGATGATCAATAATTTGCGTGTGGTTCTCTCGTTACGTATGCTGAAGCATTCTACCTGTTATTAAAAATTGTTGCGTTAGAATTTTCAATAGTATTATTATAAATGAAACAGGTACAAGACATTTTCTGTACGAAAATTTTTAAAACAAAGTTGAGACGACATTGACCAAAAATAAAATGTTGCTAAATCGGTAATTCAGTAATTCGGTTGAGAGCTTCAAAATTGTGATCATTCCAGTTGAAATAGTTGAGACATCCTTCGGAATCTCTGCAATTGTTTCTCGTCGATGTTAGGTCAGCAATGATCTGAACCGAGAACTTTGACCTGATACGCAACGTCACATAAAATGTAATATGGGACTGTTTTAGCGCTGAGTCCTGGTCCCCCCATACCGGCCATCCTGGTTGCAGTTTCTCTAAATCATGAAAGCGAATGCCATTATGATCCTCAGTCTCCTCCTTGCAAACTACACATGACACGAACAAAAAATATCACACGCAGAACATAGTCACACGTTTCGCTGCCAGATGGCAGCACAAGTCTCCTCCTCGTCAGACTCAACGAGAAGCCGGCCAAATCCTAACACGTCGCATCCTGAAAAGGACCCTGTGATAGCGAAGTAAGTGAAGGGAAGAAGAAGATGTCTTCAGTGAAAATTGTTGATATCACGATTTGACAAAAAGTAGAAGTTATCTATCCTCTTGGTAGATTTTTACTGCTCGCTATTAAATTATCGGAATAATTGCTTGATGCAGCTACAGTTGACTTCTTCCTAGTCTGCAATATAACAAAGGCTGTTAAACAATGAAATGAATATAAGTTCCTCTTCAGATGTGTCACTAATCGAAATCCCTGCTATAAAAATAAAAATTAGAAGCCCATGGTGCATGCTATGCTGTCAAGGTTGCTCAAGAAATAAATGAACCCCATGCAAGCAGTTGCCCAAATGATGTCAACACCCTTGCCTACCAGAAATTTAAATCAAGCTAGAACAGCATAATATATGTATTAAAAATAATAAAATAATAAAATAAAAACAAAACGGCTCAACTGTAATGCGAAATCTAAAAAAAAAGCAAAGAATACAACTAACCAATAAAATGTTAAATGTAGACAAGAAATTTCACACCGAATTCATTAGCCTGAGAGCTAGTGGAGAAAGATGGAACCTCAGCACAAATAAATCGTTGCGAATGACAACTAAACGAGCAGGTGATATCTTTGTTACATTTATTGCAGTTGGATCTACTGGAGTCGTTAACAAGTTGTTTTTGAGATGATGCAGTCGTCCACGGCACGGCACGAGTCTCAAGTTAACACACTGGCAAGTAACCGCCAAGTTTCGTAGGTGGAAAAGCGTATTTGTGCGAGACGCCTAGTGACCTGGTGCTAGCGTCAGACTAGTGGTTATGGCGGTGGCGACTGGAGAATGTTGGAGCGTATGTGCCAGCGATTGCCTGTCTGGCCGGGTGCCTGCATTCCGGGGCCTAGCCGAGGGGAATGCCAACGGAGATGGGCCGCAGTCCTCACGCCATTTACACGCGTGTAGTAGAGCGCGCGTGACCAGACCAGCGCGGCTCGGGTGTCCCAGCAGGGGGGCAGTGGGAAGCTCGTCCAGCTTCCGACATGGTTGGTTTCACTTATGCGTTGTGTAGGTACTATTTTTAAAGTGAAAACTTCTATAGGCGGACTGTGGGCTGGGGGTAAATCTATGAATTCGCGTCACCGACGTGCTATGACTGTTGCGCGTATGATATGAACGTTGGACGCTTTTTGGAACACACAGTTTTTATCCGATTTTGGGGAACTTTACATACGTATACTTTAAAACAAATAGAACCACATTGTTTACGTTTGATTTGAAAAAACCTAAACCCTCTCCTTATTTCCTTCCTCATCTTAATTTCTGTCAACGTTGTTCATACAAACCCACAGTTTTTACCCGATTTTAATAGTGCTCAGTAAGGTTATACTTAAAAAAAAGGGTAGTCTGGTAGTTATAGTGACCGACTTGCTAACGTTAACAGTACATCTGTAGCCATAAGTATGACGTGTTGCGCTTGGATAGCGGTTTGGTGGCTCAGCTGGTTAAACGCATGACTCGATGCAGAAGGTCTCGAGTAGAGTCACTGTCTAGGCGGGGATTTTAATAGACCCTAACCCCACTTTCACCTCTGGTACAGCTTGAAAAGTTATGTGAAGTACGCCAGAACGCTTCCGTTCTTCGTATTCCATACTAAACTGTAGGTCCCCTGTATCTGATTGCACGACCAGGTTAGGTTAGGGCGGCTAAGGCAGTATATATATATATACTGATTGCAATAATTAATATTAGATGAATACTGGTGTACGAATTGATCACGTATCACTGGGATAATTAACGTTAATTTTGACAGCAATCCGTCTTTGCAACCTTGTGAGGGAAACCGACCGTTATGTAAGAAAGGGAATACTTTGACAACTAAAGGTAAAGGCTCGTGTGGTTGTAATGACCTGGTGACTCAGACTTTACTGGCTTCGTGTGAGCAACCCGCTTCCAAAGACCGAGCGTACTGGTGTAACGGCTAACGTTCTGGCCTCGACATTCGGGAGGACGGTGGTTCGAATCCCCGTCCGGGCATCCAGATTTGGGTTTTCCATGGTTTCCCCAAATCACTCCAGGCGAATGCCGAGATGCTTCCTTCTAAAGGCCATGGCCGAATTCCTTCCCATTCGTTGCCCCCCCCCCATCCTTTCCCGTCTCTAAAGACCTAGTTGTTATAGGAGACGTTAAGCAGTTAAAAAAAAAAAAAAAAAAACTCTTCCAAAGTTTGTTACACTTGGAGAATTTTGTCGCTAGAATGAAACATAATCCACATTTATACTATTCAATAAGGTGTGTCTGTACATGAAACTTGGGAACAGATCATACACAAAGCCTGTGTGACCGATAAAACATTACAGAAACATACACACTCTGTCTCTCACAGTTCAGTTTGTTTTCAAAATTTCGTGACAAAATACGTAATTTATCCGAAAAAAAAGTACCTTAAATGCAGAGAGACAGAGTTACTTTCGCATTTATAATATCAGCATAGATTGGTTCACTAGTGCGCAGCATCTAATCAAGGAAGATAGCTGCAAAGGCCATAGATGTGTTTTAGCATCTGTTTTAAAACCGTGTTCGTTTTGGACTAAACTTTGTTATGCGTTAGCAACTATGACTGCTTCAACCATATTGAATTTGTATATTCCGCGTATTACTTGCAACTCACAATACACCACGATGCTGTTGGTGTAGATTCATTGTCTTTACTTGCCTGGATGTCCCGTGTCTTTCCAAGGGAAGAGTGGGGCGGATTGAGCAATGCACCGTGAAATAGTCTCGCGACTGCCCTTGTCTTCTCACGGACCATTGATCCAGCCACAGCCTGAGTCAACGCGTCCAGACTTCTGCCACGGCCCATAGACATGGTCTGGATGAGACCAATTAGGTGACGTTCTCATCAATTAAAATTTCATAATGTGCACATCTTTACCAAAGTGTAGCCTCAAACAGGAATACAGTATTTATCCACACATGCATAAAAATAAATTTTCGTCAATACTGTTTGAAAAATATCGTGTTTCATTTATAGAAACCCTTTTCGAAATTTAAGGTTGCCTATATGTTTGTTTGTCCTGGAATCACACCTAAAAGGTGGACAACTTTTACGTTAGAAGATCACCAGAATTACCGATTGACTACAGTCTTGCCTCCCTTCACCCCATGTATAACGCCCAGGCCGTGCTACCTCCCATACAAGGTCTATGAGACGGACCAATTCAACAGCATACAGAGGCACTTCGCCTCTCTTGGTCTCTAGCCTTAGTGAGAAGTATTCATCTGCCGACAGCTAATACGTGGGCCAAACACCTGTGTCCACTGTCTTTTTTCACACTCTAGAAGGCCAAGAGTCTTATCTGCTTATGCTAGGTATATAAATTTATCAAACTGTTAAAATGTTATTATACTCACTGAACGTTTTCACTTTGCGACACACTTCTCCTCCAAGCGATGCTGAGCTTATTTCATCGACCGAATGTGGAGGGTGAGCGGAAATGCTATGGCGTCCCATTCGGGAGGATGTGACTTCGAATCCGCGTCCGGCCATCCCACAATTGGGGTTTTCCATGGTTTCCCCAGCTCATTCCAGGCAAGTGCAAGGATGGTTCCTTCAAATAGGCCACGGTCTAAATCCTTCCTGTACCTTTTCCTCGTTCCTTCCCTTCTGATGATGCGGCGATTCATCTAGGTGACTGTACGAGGCTCCACAATCAGGTTGGCCAATACGCTGGGCCCGGGAGTTGAACCTAGACATGTTGCACCGATCCACACTGGTGGGTATTCTTGTAACATAAAAAAAAATCAAGACTTAAGAATTTCGTCATAAAATCAAATTATGTATTTTTGATCGGTTTTATTATTTTTTCTTCTATTTCCCAGGTGACATATGTTACCATCTCAGTAATCATTGATGAGATTGGTGTCTCGTGACTTAAGTTAAATGATTACTTTTCAATAGAATCATATAGCAAATAAATTATTGAACATGTAGTTATAAAAAATTCAGAGTGTAAGGCATTTATAAATTATATAATTTTTTCGTTACTAATACTTACATAAAATATTTTATGGAAACTCAGTCCACAAAAATTATAATGGACCACAACTTAAATCGACATGTAGTTAATGTTGGGATCCTGACAGTGGTGGGATTGGGGAATACCTCTTTATTTCCAACGAGGTTCGCTTTCGCTTCCCCGAGCCAACAGTTTTGCTGTGACAGTTAGTAAGACTCAAGGCCGAAATCTGGCAACGGATAATGTTACAAAGACCCACGTCCAGCTGTGTGTTCCAGTTCTAGCGTATGTCACCTCGAATTCTGACGCTAAAATGAAAAAGATTGTGTGCCACATACTGTTGTTTCCAGCGATACACTTAGAGCCGCTTATACGATCTTTATTTGGCGGCTTTGGAGCTTTTCTTACATAAAGTCGATCATACACATCGAGACACTGGCTCGATTTCTTAGTTGTCATCTCGTATCGATGTCTTCTTTTGCCTGCAAGACAGAGGTTTGTTGCAAGCCCGTAGTTTCTGCATGTGTCTTCCTCTTCCGAAACACTCCAGAGTCATTGGTCGTTGGGATATACACCAGTCAAGTTCGCAGAAGCTGTAGTCCGGGGCGTAGAGTATTTTTCGATCCCTATACTTTTTTATTTTTATTTTTGGAATATCAGGGGTTAAATGGCACCATCCTTGTACCATTGCGTTCCTTGCGTTCGAGGCACGCCTATTTGTCTGGTTCTTTTATCAAATTTTATCCCACAGAGTTAGCAAAAACTTTACCAATCCGCATTGTTTGCGGTAATAATATAATTTGAGAGTCTGGCATCGACTGACGTCCAGATCAGCTCCATATCGATCCTAGCGTCTACGATGCTTTATCACGTCCTGGTTTGCTCCATGAAATAATGTAGTGCACTGCAGGGTTCTGTCTTGATTGGGCTGGTACTGCAGTAACACTTCAGTCTTATAGATCAGACGGACACGTCCAGGAAACTTTTTACGAAACAAGTTAACACTTTGAAAAAGAATGGTTTTCTCAAAAATAGTTGATACAACTGAACTACACCTTTGTGTTTATCCCATGGATGCGAATTAGAAATCAAGTGACGCATCTTACAGACTCTCATTCTGTTATCTATCTCAGATCACAGGAACTAAGATTTAAATTAATACCGCCATCTTTCTTACATGCCATGGTATAACTAACCTATGTCCTATAATTTTATTAGTGAGTATACCTCGCATTTATATCTTCCTAAATATGATAAAAATTGATTCCAATAGCGTGTACACCCTGACTATCAACTTATTCCCCTGGCGAAATGATTAATTTTTTTAAGCCGAATGAGATGATGGGCGTAAAATTTTACAGAAAACCACAGATCGTAAACTAGATGGCTTATGCAATTCAAACAGTATTTCTATGTAGCAGATTTCTGTTGTGTGGGACATCCGGACTCTGATTCCAGCAACCTGTTTACACCTCCACTTTGTCTCTGGAGACTAAAAGACGTAACTGGCATTTCGTAACTGGACTGCTGTAATTTAAACTTGACCAGCTCAGGCTCCAGTTACAGCATATTTCCCAGAATAATCCTCTAAACTTTGTTGTTCGTCGATTCAATCCAACGTATATCGCTTACATTCCGTTATAATCGCTTTGTAACCTACATCCATATTCTGTAATTCCTTAAAATGTTGATGGCACAAGGTGTTATTCACCACTCAAGTTCAGCACCGAACTTTGTACCAAGCGTGGAACACTATGAGCAAAATCAACCGGTGTCAAAACACACCGCCTTGGTCTGTACTTTTTCCCACACTAATAGTCGATTTCCTGCTATAAGTATTCTAGACGGTACTAAAGAACAGTAGATGAGGACGTTCAAAGTTTTTAAAGTTATTTCCTTTATATTTTGTTCTACTCATCACGATATAGCCTATTAGTCGCAATCCAGAACGACGAAGATTAGTGTTGATTCAATTTCATGTTTCTTTGTACCATTAAACCCAAATTCTCCAGAGAATCGTCCTTATTAATCAGGTATTATTTTGTTTTGTTTGTCATGCCCATTACTTTTATGGTTCTAGTCATTTTATCTGAGTTTAGATTTGTTGTACTTTACAGAATTAACACCGAGGTCTTGCACTAACTCTAAACAACAGGGAAACCTTTCTACTGATGAACAGATAACTTCATTAACACAGAACAATGTTCTGTTGAAGGAGAATTCAAAATCGTTTGTATAAATTTGTAAAAGAAGGTGTCTTAGAAACTTCCTTGATGGACACTGTGTTGATCTCGCACGCAGACAAACATTACGACTCGAGAAAATAGATCCAGCTCTCATTACAGAGACTGTTTTTGCTAAATCAGGCCTGAATATCTAGTATGTTTCAACTGAATATTTCATAGTAAATCATCCCAACATTCCCCTGAATTGATTTGGAAATACCGCGTAAACGAAAGACACTGTTCTCTCGTCTCCTCTTTTTTTTTTTAAATTACCCTCCATTTTATTTATATAATCTAAGATACTTAACTGGGATATTATCGGAACCCTGTACCTCCTACATTCCATAAGTCAATTGTTTTTAAATACTTGCAGAGTTTATTATCTCTAAGTGATGGAGAAATTTTCCTCAACATCCATATCTTTTTATAGCGACGAATTTTTCGGAGTTCAGTATGCCAGCTCTGCCGAAACTTAAATTAATCACAAATTTGTTATGAATTAATTATGAAACACTGTTGACCCTGCTGTTGGACTTTCCCACATACTGTAACAAAAACGTTTTTGGTTTTTCTGTGAAACTTTATGAGAGCGAATTGCAGTAGATCCTTCAAGCATTGCAATCGTCTGTTTTCTGGTTCATGCGTTTGTCCCATGATTTCTACCATTCTTTACTCTTCAGGATGAAACTCTGTGGTCAAACATAGTCTATGCGGTACATAACTTTTGAAAGCACTTTCCTTGTAAAATGAAACCAGATCTGTTCAACGGTACGCTGTGTTACTTTAAGCAAATGATATTTGCAATTTGGATATTTTCTTATATAATAATTTTAGGCATTTCTTAAATCTGTTATAGATTATTGTGATTTACTTTTTCGTTCCCTTCTCCATTATCTTTCCTCATAACAAAAGATTTATTAACATGAAAATATGTGGAATAATTAGTCTAATTCGAAAGGTGAATTTTATATTAGTATTAAACTGTATGTGTATTTCTGAGAGAATTCCTTCTAATTATTTTTTTAAAACTATTGACGTTTCAAGTCATCAGACGATCTTTGGCAATAAGTTAAACACAGATCGCAATCCAAACATAAAAACAATTGACACTACATTAATTGGAGTTTCACAGTTGTATTATATTAATAACATATCCCATTCAGAATTTAAACGAATGTACTAAAACGGATTGAACAAGCGAAAGCGGAATTTTATTAATTTCTAAAATGTTAAACTCAACAGTGGTTTGGAGCATTGATCCTAATGCCCATCTACGAAAAAAAAAATCCAAATTCTGACGGAGCACAGTAAATCCGTCACAGGCTGAATTATAACAGAAAATTTAGAGGTTTGTTTATCGATTCTGAGGCTGATTGAATATAGGAGGGAAAATGCGCCGAACAGAAGTGAAGACCCTCTGTAATGTAATACCATTTTGGCGAAGCTGGAGAAAGACTCGGAATGAAGACTGAATGAAAGCAGATGGAAATACAGCGAGCACTCGCGCTGAACGTGAAATATCCATCAGGGTGTGGAATAATTCGGCGTGAAGCCGGTTAAGAATTCCGACGTGCTGTCTGCCGCAAGTGTATTGCTGATAACTCGATATCTGCCGCTCAATTTCGGCTCACGCTTGCCGCTTCCAGTCACGTCTCGCCAGCGAGAAAGAGTGAAAACTGATAGCAGGCTTTCTCGATGCCGCTCGCTCATTCGATTTCTGAGCCAGGCTTCGGGAGCCTTGGGAGCGCACACGGAACGCTGGCTAAATACACAACATTCACAACAAAGAGGCGCTGCTTACGTCTGTAAGACGGGATCACAAAATTAGAACCCAGTAAACAAAATAATAACAGAGCATATTGCTACCAAACTAGCATTACGGGTGAGTGGTAAGCGATCGGGCCTGTATGTCGTAGATGTTTATATAAGATGTAAAACTATGTGTAATTTTGTATCTGAGGTTTCATGTGTGAAGTATTTTGTTTAGTTGACGTAAAAATAAATATTGTCAGTGCCAGAGTCTCCACGCAATAAGAAATAGCATACGGGAGTGAACAGGTGGGTCGGTGGCCTGCCTCCGCTCGATAGCGAGAAATGATGATTTTTCGCTTACAGTAATCAGTAGCTAATGGTCAGACATTGTAGAGACAGACTATTTAGAGCAGGGGTGGCCAACCCGCAGCCCGCGGGCCGCATGAGGCCCGCCTAGAACATTTTTCCGGCCCGCGAGATTCATCACACTTTTACAAAATATTTTATAATTGCCAAAGTAGTGAAAACCAATGTATTTAAAAAAAATACAATATTTGTGCATCCATATATTCAAAAATTTACTGTCAAAATTATGAGAATTATCATTATTATATTACCTATGATTACATGTAAAAATAACAGTAAACACAATATTAATAACTCATTATGTTTAAAATTTTCACTAAAAAATGTATTGTACGTCTAAATCTAATATGGGTTTATAAGATTTTATATGCGGCCCGCGGGGTTATGATGCATTTCCAAAGAGGCCCGTAAGATCATTTGGGTTGGCCACCCCTGATTTAGAGTGTGTCGTACCGAATTATTTCTGAGCCTCTATTGGTAACAGTTTATTGCCGCCCACGTATTTGGTTGAATAAATGTGTCATAAAGTGCACTGTTAGAGTCATGAGTAGTAATCATCATGAATCTTTAAGAGTTAAGCGTAGGAAAATACTCTAACTGGGCAAGCTGAAACGTTGCCACATGTCTACGATTCTTGTAACTTGTGTTGACTACAATACGTAAATTTTTGTTTGTGTAAAGTGTAGTTAATGAGGCTGAAATTGACGACCGTCGTAGCATTTACCTAGGTGACTGCGGAAAACCACCTAAAAACCGTGACGAGGACAGCCAGCTCGCGGGGGCCAGGACTCGCACATGGTCCCGTTGTACCTCCCCAATCCAAGATGGTGGCGCCTTAACGCGAGCAGTAAAAATGGCGGATTGGAATAGGTTATGGAATGTCGTATATCCGAAAACTCACTCGAGATCAATTACAGAGGTCACAGACATCTTGGAGAAGATAACCACCTAGATACTGGCAGTAGGACAGCAGAAATATGGAAGACGGACAAAACAGGTCTTGGGTCAAAGAGATTATTAGAGACCAAAAGAAAGAACACCAGACTGAGAGAACAAGGATACACGCAGGGTTTTTGGAGTCAACTGGTAGATGATGGTCCAAGATCGTTCTACCAAGTTCTGTCTGGACTCAGACTCAAAGTGTCCACATCATTTCATGATTGAATTGCCTTCGTTCTTGTAAATTTCAGAATAACAATCTCAGCATTGCAATATTAAACTCTTATACGCCGATGAACCAAAACGTTATGGCCACTGCCCACTGCGAGTTTGAATGCTGTCTGGTAAGTCATGCGGTAAGATAACTATATAAGCGGAGCAGAAATGCGTGGGGTGTCATTCTAGCAACGAGACGTGTGGCAAAAGGGGAAATCCACTGCCATAAGTGACCTTGACAAAAGTCAGATTCTTATGGCGCGGCTTCTGGGAACTTGCGTCTCGGAAACGGCGAGGCTGGCCGGCTTTTCGCATGCTACTGTGGTGAGCACCTATGGGAAGTGGTTGAAGCGCGGTGAAACTACGAGTAGCCGACAAGGTGGTGGAGTTCACGCCTCATGACAGAAAATGGAGGTCGAAGGCTTAATTGCTCTGTAAAGTAGCATAGGGAGCGATCTGTGGCAGATGTGACTGCTGAGTACAATGCTGGTGCAGGCACAAGTGTTTCGGAGCACATTGTTGAACATGGGACTCCCCTACGAATTCTCATGTTAACCCAACGACATCGGCAATTATGATTGTAGTATATACGAGATCATCGAGACTGGACCGAGGATCAATGGAAACGTGTCGGTTGGTCACGTTTCTTGTCACGCCAGGTCAATGAACTCCAGACTCTCCTAGGCGCGGGGGCCCGTAGCATTTGCTAACTCCTGCTATGTGGCTAATCCGGTACTGCGTCCGGATACCCCGTCTCCCACGCGAACGGCTGCTGGAAACATGCACGGCGCT
>JARYHS010011408.1:104168897-104189896 GCA_031002005.1 Vandiemenella viatica
CTATATGAGTTTGACCGAGGGCTGATTGTGATGGCCCGGAGGCTCGGCACGAGCATTTCGGAAACTGTACGACTTGTCGGATGTTCGAGGAGTGCTGTGGTGAGTGTCTTCAACAAGTGGTGAAACCACGTCCAAACGTCGAGGGGTTGGGTGGCCACCCCTCATTACAGATGTCGGACGTCGTAAGCCGGGCAGACTGGTAAAAAAAAGTACAGGCGGCGAATTGTGGCGGAAGTTACATCAGACTTAAATGCTGGGCTGAGTACAAGTGTGTCTGAACACACAGTGCACCGAACACTCCTAACGACGGGCCTCCGCAGCCGACGAATCATCCATGTGCAAATGTAAACACACGACATCGACAACAACGACTGGAATGGGCACGTGACCATCGTCACTGGACGTTGGCACAGTGGCAGAACTTTGCATGGTCTGATGAATCCCCATATCTTCTTCATCATGCCGATGGGAGGGTGCGATCCGTTTGTTTTCCAGGGGAACAGCTTCTTGACACCTGTTACTGCGGGATGGAAACAAACTTGCGGCGGCTCAATTATGCTCTGGGGAACATTCACGTGGGCATCCACCGGCCCAGTGAAGCTCGTGCAAGGCACCATGACGACCAATAAGTATAGTACGCTGGTTGTAGATCACATACACCGCTTCATGGCGACGATGTTTTCCAACGGCAGTGGCATTTTTCAATAAGATAATGTGCTTCACAAGACCAGGAGTGTGATGGAATCTTTCGAGGAACACAGTGGCGAGTTACAATTGATGTGCTGCCCCCCCACCCGACAGATCTGAACCCGGTCGAACACATCTGGGATGTGATTAAACGTGGTGTCAGAGCTCATTGACCTTCTCGCCGGAATTTACGGGAATTAGGTGACTAGTGTGTGCAGATGTGGTGCCAACTCCCTCTAGCGACCGACCAAGGCCTCATTGCTTCCATGCCAAGATGCGTCGCTGCTGTTATCCGTGCCAGAGGCGGACATACCGGCTATTGGGTAGGTGGTCATTATGTTCTGGCTGATCAGTGTAAGCTTACCTTGATGAAACAGACAGAATAGAGATATGTCAAGTATGTATGAGAACAAATAACTCACCAACGACAGTGGCCTCGGCATGCCGACTGCCGAATGTTGTAGTTGATAAAAGTTATCTGTTAGAATTAACTAATGAGGCTCTTACTCTACTCATAATAATGGGATTTTTAATGTTCACAGTACGCTACGGAGATCCATTAGGACCAACATGATGCATAAATTATTACATACTTAGTGGAGCCGATTAATTTAGTAGTTTTGAAAGATGGAATAAAAAATGTATTTCCGAGACCACAGAGTCGAGATCAGTGAACATCATAATTGCGTCACCATGTATGGCACAAATAAACATCTACCAATCTCTATGTCCGTTTGCTAGGTCTTCAAGAGTGGCTCAATGTTTTAACTCACCCAGCAAATGAAATATTCGTCTAGACTCTAGAGAAACGTTTACAATATCGAGCAGCAAATCTGGAGGATACGGAAGACGCTACGCAACATTATAACAACCTCTTATGTGCTATAGTAGAATCCTTAAACACTTCGATCCCGAAATTCAACCAGGGAATCGACCGGAAATAACTCAACCACCATAATGGAATCATGACTGGGTTAACCAAAGCAAAGTGGTTTTATAACAAACAAGATAATGTATCGCTTCTAAGGAAAATTAAATTTCACTGAGACATATATATAGACCCATATAAAGAAAATTCTGCAAAAAAAGAAATGCGAGAAATTTGTGGAACACTGAACAGAAAACACCTCTGCCACTGATATGACAAAGAATAAGAACTTCCAGTGCATGAGAGACTTTAATTTGGAGAAACCTGGAAACTAACTCACTAGTAATGGAGAACCTGGTAAGAGGGGTCTTCCGGGACCACAAAAAGCAAGCGATCATAAATACATCAACATGTACGTTCCATAATTAGTCAACTTTTGCCTCAAGGAATATCACTAATTTTAAGAATAATGAGTAGAGTTTGGTTGGAATATATATATATTGACTCAATGAAAACAATCATAATTATTCCATTTCTAAAATCTGCCAAGGACTCGATGTAGATAAGACTCGTACAAACCAATGTCCTTGCTGTCAAGTTTACTAAAAACCTTTGAAATGGTTCCTGGAACATTATAATCTCCTCGCGCATTGCGAATCCGCTTTCCATAAAGGTAGAGGAACAAATGGAACATTTTCTCAACTGTTGATATTCTATTATGGTACATTACTATGATACACTACTATGGTTAATGTGATTTGACTACACACGGATATCAATGAATAACAACGTTGTGTTATCCATATTGGTCCGAAAACTATCGAAATTCATTTTCAGTTACAGGTATAATTAAATTCTCTGCGATAAAATAGAATCCTGGATATAAGTCACCAGATTTAGCTACTTTTTAATGCACACAAGTGATCTGAGCAAGATACTAACGGAAAATCAGTCTACCGTAAAGTTTGTGACAACGTGTGTGTTATGTAATAGGGGCAACATTAGAGGCGGTAAACAAACAAGGAATTTTAATATTTGGATAAGTAAAATTGGCGTAAGAATCGTTGAAAATAAATCAATTATTTCGATTTGAACTCGACACAAATTGACAGTTAAAAAACATATAGAACTGAGAGGAGTACAATTACCCTATACTGGGATGGTGAAAGGGATAAGATTATCATCTCGTCGGTAATACAACTGGGCCTACCAAATCCAATTTGATAAACGTAAATGTAAAACAGTAATCGGTATGACACGAGCCACAAACAGAGTAGCGGGGGAGGGTGACATGAAAATTGCAATGACAATCAACGGAACAATAATACGCTCCCACTTAGATTGCGGCTATATAAATTTCAGAGGACAAACAACAGCAGATTACAAATGTTGGACAAAAGCCAGTATGAGGCGTTATGCCTGTACTTAGGAGCCTTTATTACGACACCAACAAACGCATTACTGATTGAAACAATGGAACTCCCAATTCAAATACGAAGTGAATCTCTGAGCCGAACGTTCACAATATAACACACCCAGCATAAAACATTTTTTAATAATAACAATTGCTGTAACTAAAGGTGATTGCGCTTGGACGGTATTCCATCCCAGTTGTAAAAAAAAGTGTGAAAGCAGGATTACTTACGGAAATGAAGCAATGACAGCAGAACCAACATAAGAGTCAATTTTCCAAGATGGAGTTAGTCGTTGTTTTGTTTGTTTGTTTGTTTGTTTGCACGTCATTTTATTTCGAGGACAGCCCAGCGATAATTCTTTTTCGCCTGTAGTTAGTTGTAACTTTAATTGGTTCATAGTTATTGTCAAGACGCAGTGGTAATTTTATTTGCTGACGATGTGACATCTTGATATCTTGCTATTGTCAGATACCAGTTTACAATTTTATAGTCATTACTACTAAATATTGCTATTCTGAATTAACAGATATATTTAACAAAAATTTATATAGTAAATTTAATTTAATTTTAATTGCAATGGAGCGCAAGCACCTGTGGCAAATTTCCCCACACCCCCATTTTCCCCTTTCATGCACCCACCTACATTTGCCATCTGCAAAATTCAACTTTAAATTCTTTTAAAGATTTTGGTAACTTATTTATCATTTCGCTTGGTAACTTATTCCAATTCCTGACCCTCTTACCTAAAAACGAGAATCTTCCTACACCCATGTGCCTGATATCCAGTGCCAGGTTGTGGTCATGGTCATTTTTCCCCTTCCATACATTACTTTTCTTCTTACAGCAATATCTTTCCATGCTTCGTCACCAATATACGCCTTGTAAAGTCCCATGACCCTCTTCACCCTCCTTCTGTCTTCTAATGAATCCATTCCAGCTCTTTTATCATATCAGTTACTCATTGCATTTTGCGGTAATTTTCAGAAACAAATATAGCAACGCTTTTTTGCACCCTCTCCAATTCCTGTATTTGATACTCAAATTGTGGGCCCAATACTACACTACCATATTCAAGCAATGGTCTGACCAATGTTTTGTAACCCAATTCCTTTACTTCTCTCGTACATCCCCTCATCACTTTCTCCAACAAGTGCAGAATTTTGAAACCTTTTCCTACCACATGCCCAGTTAAGCTTGTTATCAAATGTAATACCAAGATATTTACATTTCAAGTCTTCAACAAACAATTCTTTCCCCATCTTATAATCATAATCAACCTTTAGTTTTTTGTGTATATAGTAAGCTGACACTTCTTTGCATTTATCTTCATCCCATGTTTACCAACCCAACTAGATATCCTGTCCAGATCACCTTGCAGCTGTTTAGAGTCCTCTGCCGTTTTGAACCTTTTATATAGCATTGGGTCATCTGCAAACATTCTAATTTCTGATAGAAAACCAACAACACAATTATTCATTAGAATAATGAACAGAAATGGTCCTAATACGCCATCCTGTGGTACTCCCATTTTTACTTCAACTTCTTTTGATACTGCATTTCCTACCCTAACATTTTGTTTTCTACCTAGGCAGTGATACATCCTCTTGCCATCATTTTATCAAATAATATCATAGCTGATGGGACTCTGAAACAGCGTTGAGAGGCGATTCAACACTAATGTCACTGCAAGCGGTCATATCGAGATCCAGCAAGCCCTGTTCAAGTGGTTTCTTGAAATTGGTTTGGGACGTTTATTTTCTCCCACAACTAGAAGCTTACCCTGGGTTACAAATACATTGCCGCAACTATCAATCATTGAAAATATTAACAACAATATGTCTTAATGAAGCAGATATTGAGCCCAAAAAGGACTAATTTTTATTGACAGCCTGTTTCAAGCAGAGAAAAATCATCAAATCTTGTCTAGATAGCGCCGTGAGCTTCTGTGAGTTTTTGGATATGAGAGCGTTGACTCGTCCAGTAGCGCCTCACGTCCCCCAAACAGGACCTACAAACCGGTTGGAGGCGACGGACGGGCGAGTGGCAGACCTGCCTGGCTGCGTCGGCGACGAGATTCGAATTAGGGACCGGATTAGTCAGCGCCGGAGTCACAAATACAGAATAAAACTCAGCAGACTACTGAGATAAAACCGTACTCATAATTATAAGAAGACAAAAACGTAGCAGAAATGATATCAATCACAGTAGATTCAATATAAAAAAAGAATCGGATGCAATAGGAGAAGTAAGTGACTTCTGCTACTTGGGAAACAAAATTACAACCGATAGAACCGATGGCCGAAGCAGGAGCAGAATAGCACTAGCAAAAAGAGCTTTCACGAAAAAGAGAAATCTTTTAGTTTCAAATATTGATCTAGGACTTAGAAAGAACTTTTAGAATCTCTATGAGTGGAGCACAGCACTTCATGGTAGCGATGCATGGTGTTTAGGATTACCGGAAAAAAAAGAAAATTGAAGCATTTGAGGAAAGAAGTTTGTGGAAGAAACTTACAGAAAGAAGGGACAGGATGGTAGGTCATATTTTGAGACTTGCTGGATTGGTTAATTTGTTATTGGAGGGATCAGTCGAAGGTAAGAATTGTAGAGAAGGATAGAGATTATAATACATGAAGCAGATAATTGAGGACGTGGGTCAGGGAAGGCGAACCAATGGCACGCGTGCAGATGATGGCACGCAACCATATAATTGGGCACGGCTTAATTAAGTAGGTACCTAATCGATATAAATAATATGTTCTTTCCTCTACATAATTTAAGATCATAGTAACAAAGTTCATCCTGAACGAAACTACCGGCGCTGGAACGATTACAGATTGCGTAAAAGAGGTAGACTTCGAACGCATTTCTGACCAAACGAACTGAGTGAGCAAGCGCAGGCGGCGAGGTGGCGGGAGGGGCGCTAAGCTAGCTTATTCACTTATTTGGATTTCTTGACGTCGTTGACTGCTTTTATCAATTACGCATAGTTCTTGCATTCGTTAAATTAAATTCGTTAACACAGCAGCTTGTTCAAGTTTATTTGGGTTACATGTACAACTATTTAACATGGATTTTTTTTTAAGAAGTGCAAGATAAGTGTAAAGAGAATTTCAACCTCTGCGGACTGAGATATATGCTGTGATTAATAAGTTGATAAAGCGGTGGGTGCTTTATGTTCTGGAACAGTGTGTAAAACATCATCTGCAAAACGGCACTATGAAACAAATCACAAATATCTTTGTCAAAAAAGCGAACCAGAATAATATTAAAGACTCGCCTCGAAATCATTTGTCAGATCACTCCTCTTCAGCTTGCATGTTGCTAAAAGTATAAAAATATGAACCTAATATAAATTATTTGGCATCTAATTTGCAACAACAGAGGCTGCACTAGTTTAATTTTATTTCTTTTCAAATTAATTACTAAGTCATGATTTTTTTATGGCACGTCATGGCTTCATTCAACACTTCTTTAGAAAAAAATGGCACTTAGATCAGTAAAGGTTCGCCATCCCTGACGTAGGTTGTAGGGGATACGTAGAGATGAAGAGGTTAGCACAAGATACGAAGGGATGGAGGATTGCATCAAACCAGTCAAAAGACTGATGACAGCAAAAGAAAAAAAATCATAAGAACTTAAAGTTTTATTTAAGTCCAAATAGCAAACTATCGTTAAAAATGGCACAGCTGAAAAGCTTTATTACGCATTTCTCTGCATTTCGCAGATAACTAGTGTGAAGTTCTCAACGGTGGACCGAGCGTAGAAACAACCAGTATAGCTCTAGAGCATGGTTCCTCAAAGTGGGGTACGCGAACCCTCAGGGGTTCGCCAGTTGATCGTAGGGGGTTCGCGACAAAATTTCCGTAATGAAGAACTGTCTATCTCACGCGTATAACATGCACAATGGTGAATATTGCTCATTGTTGGCCATTGTCGATATTAGTTAATCAAAAAAAAAATAGGTTTCGCCAGCGCCTGGGAGGGGTACGCGGAGCATTAAAGTTTGAGAAACACTGCTCTAGAGATTTAGATGAAGGCTGCAGAAGTCTCAACTCAATGGT
Organism: Vandiemenella viatica; assembly: GCA_031002005.1. Taxonomy (NCBI): domain Eukaryota; kingdom Metazoa; phylum Arthropoda; class Insecta; order Orthoptera; family Morabidae; genus Vandiemenella; species Vandiemenella viatica. The sequence goes on from JARYHS010011408.1 coordinate 104,175,929, forward strand.
CGCCACTGGGCTAAATCTATTGAAACCTTCAAAGACGATGTGATTGTTGCTGTGATCCAACAATACTCACGCAGAGGCGTCTTTAGAATCTGCGGCGATCAGAGACTTGTGACGGAAGCAGGATTGAATAGAAACGATACGCCATTGCACTTAAGATCGGTCTTAAGAAATTCCCTTACAAAGAACTGCGAGGAAGTAGCCTCTGATCGATCTGAATGGGGACGGAAGGTTCACGAGGGCTCACAACATTTCGAAAAACAGCGTCGATGACTAGAATCCAACAAAAGAAATCGTAGGAAGAAAGATGAGAGGAACTGCATCGCCACGTTCCCGTGCTACTGTGTTCGGCGTGTCTCATATCTGTGCAATACCCTGCTGTTCTAAAATCGGACTTTTTAACCACTTAAGGATTCATAAATTAGACCGAAAGACATATGTATACTCGCAAACGAGTGACTGGAATAATAGCGAGGAATAACACAGACCCTGGTGTGTGAGCGGTAACGTGGTCGCCTGGCATTCTGAAAGACGCGATTGGAATCCCCGTCCGGCTATCCAGATTCGATTTTCCATGGTGAATGACAGGATGGTTCTTTCAAAATGCCATGGCCGAATTTCTACCTTTTCCATGCTCCCAATCCTTTCCCATCTTGCTATCGACGAGGCGTAAGCAAAGAGATAAAAATCTGGATTAGCCTAATTAGCAATGTTTGCTGCTCATTAAATTTCTTTGTTACATTTATTAACTATTTTATTTTATAGACTTACTCTGATTTGGTGGTCCTTTTCCCCTATGTAAAACTTATTGAATCATTACTTTGATAGAGCGGTCTTGGGCCTCAGTGGTGTCTGACTGGGGATCGAAAGGTCCCCGGTTCGAATCCCTGACTCGAAGGGAATTTTCATAGGCCCTTAACCTGATCTTCACCTCTGACACAGCTTGCTGTGTAATGTGAAGTACGCCAGAACACTTCCATGGTTCGGATTCCACGTTAAACTGTAGGTCCCCTGTACCCGGTAGAATTGCCGGGTTACGTTAATGCGGCTATGGCAGGGGTGGAATACACAGCCAACAGAAACCCTGTCACCAGGTCATAGGACCACACGGAATTATTATATTATCACCAGTTTCATGATAGTTGGGAACGAATTGAATTTTTGAGAGTTCTGTCATTCTTCATGCTCTTCAGCATCGCTCTGATTCGAATTTCTGAAACCCTCAACGATACTACCTGCTTCGCTCTTGAATGTATATTATCTTAGAACATTTCTTCAAAACTGACTATGAGAAGTGCAACAGCTATTCAATTTTCTGATTGTTCTAGTTCTTTGTAACGTTTGTATTGATGCCTACGTATTATTTAGTTCAGCTTTATTTGTGGCTATAGTAAAGCTACCGTAGATGTCTGGCTACCCTTTTTATGACCTAATTAGTTACGTCCATCATAATCATGGCTTTTCAAAGCTACCTATACGTAACACTATTTAATAGGGATTTCTCTCTCTGGACCTTCTCGCAGGAGTCGTATCAAGCCAATGATTGTCAGAGATAATAAAACTAATTCCTTCCTACGGGATCCAAACATTAACGAGTAATTCTAATCACTGAGCTTTCACGAGTACCTCACATGCACGAAATAGGTTTTTTCAGAAGCGAAACCCAGATGAAAAACCTGTAAAAATTCCGGCTAAACTCATAATTGGAGCAATCGACCTCTCCATCCGGTGTCTTATACCTTACCACTTGTTTCCAAGATTACTCATATCCTAACGTTACTTCTACCTTACAAAAATCCCATCTCTGCTAACACCTTTTCTGGCGAATAGCTGAATTCCTCACTACGTTACGACTTCCGGCTAGTCGTCCGTTGCTCGAGTAATAACTCGTAAGTTCACTTTTGACCTTCACTTCACTTCACTAGGTATACATAGCCACCCGTTTCGCATTTTCAGGTATTTGAAAGGCACTGAAAAATTCAGGTGAACTTTCTCCCTCTTCACCGCCTTTTTTCAACATTTTTGAGATCGATTATATTACTCATAGTTGGCATCGTTGGCTATGTTTTTACGGTCGCGTGCCCTTGTTGACTCCAACCACTTTGTACGAGTACGTCCTGACAAGTCACACTGAGAACTAATGAAGGAAGTGTTGCCATCTATCAGCGAAATGTGTAACTATGCTCTGTGTCTGGTGCGCCGGGCTTGGGCTCGTGCCAGGTCCGTTGTACCTCCCCGCTCCAGTGTGCGGCTCCTCAGAGCAATGAACCACACTGGCGGGTGCGAAATTTATCTGAAACTTTTTGTTGCATGAACCGCAGTTTTCTAGGTCAAATATATTTGGTGGCAAAGATCTGAACGTTAATCTCTAACGAGGAACAATCTTTAGCACTTACCATAGCATTGACAGCGATTGTTACCTTTTTAGAACTATTTCAGGCAGATTTCTTCGGTAGTGGCGTAGAGCGTTCAACCAAAAAGACTAAAGCATTTCCAGTTCGCGGAACATCCAAACATCGCAGGTAGACCGACCAAAGTAGGGTTTGGTAAGAAACACATGTATGATTTTGCAGCCGTCACCTTGTTATCAAATGCTTGATGAGATAAACGCAATTATACTCCCAGATTCTTCCGACGTTTCGGCAGTGGACTCGGGTATTTTCAGGAATCCAACCTCCTACTGAGCCTACTGGAGGCTGTCGAATGTGATGACTTTCTCAACTTTATAGTGGCAAGACTATTAATCCCTAAGAAACCAGCAACTAAGCATAGTACCCAGAGATGAAATCTCTTTAATGCGTCTCTGATAACGGTGTTATTTATTTGTTATTTAATTCAAATTTATATACTTGACTGTTTATATGAGGGGGGGGGGGGGGATCCCCGCTTTGCAGTTCTGTGAAATGAGAATTCATGTGCATTCATTACACTGAGTCACTCAATGACTGCCTAACACGAATTAAAATCCTCTATAAGCTGGCGAGAGAAACGGTGCATCATCAGAAATCACTCGTATACACATATTTCATTCTTTGATTCGAAGGGCAAAGTTAAAGAAACGTGGGATGTTAAACAGGAGTCATATTTTTTAAGGCTGCCCTGCCATTCGTATAGATGATACCGTGACTACTTTTGAAAGTAACCAGGGATTAAACGCGGTCCAAAGGATTCGTACGCCACCCAACCAACAGTGTGTGAAACAACTCGCGAGAGAGTATGAAAATTCCAAACTGGGTTTTAATGCTCTTAGCGCAAATACTCAATTAAACTTATGTCTAATGAAACAGTACTTATAATGTGTGATGATTTCTGATAGAGCACTGCCGGGAAAAACAGCAGAACAGCAGCAGCGCGCACACGAAAACGAAAATTTGGCAATACCGTGCATCAGAAACTATGCTTCAAAATTGACTACTAGTGGAGTCATAAGATCAAAACTATACCAAAATGGTATAAATAAGTACAATAGTGTAAACAGCATGCTGGTTGAGGTCACAGGTGACCAACAACCACACCTCAAAACGCAAATGTAAATGTTAGTTGCATTATAAAGCCTATTGTTCCTCCACGATCTTGGCTCTTGTAGATCGAATAGGAAGAGCTGCGCGAACAATTGATTTCAGAGCTTCTAAACAATGCAGAATTCTGAACCAAGGAATTTGAAGAGTAGTTCAGAGCATCTCTGACACTACTTCCCGTTGCCAGGTATCAGAAAATGTGGTAAGCGATTTTATGGAGACAGCATCTCACGTCTTTTCATACAAAAACTTTATGACAGTAAACAAGGCTTCCCCAACTACAGTACAGTACTGTACCGTTTTCAGTGTAGTAACTGATTTTAAACATTACAAACTGCTTTATTTCTAGATTTTTTTTAAATTTCTAAACTCGTTATCAACATTTACCCTGCATAGGATTACAAATTTCGGATAAAAAAGTAGAATTTGTTATACTGTGCAATACGTAGTCCCATCTGTGTCTCTTTTCCGTTAGGCGTTTGGTATGTAAGCAAAATACATTCTTCACTTCGTATTCGTTTGCCTCTAATTCCATACAGCCGACGAATTTAAAATAGTTTAATATCTCGATTAGAAATACTGCACCATCAACAGAGGACGTCTTCAAATTAGAAAATATAGGTTGGAATATGATAGCGACATAAACCATAAACGCAAACGACGGTTAAAATTAGCTCAACTTCTGCAACCCAAGAGCATTTAGGTCATTAGTTTCGAAATCACGCACTGAGTAGTAAAATGGTTTGAATATCGGTTTACAGTGAATGTAAGAACAGCACAAAGATTGCCCATCACTAGCTGAGTTAATTATTTCTTTATTCTGACGGCCACTAGTTGCAGGCTGTTCATATTACCTTCGCTCTGTGCGGATGTTATTTCATCTGGAACTGTCACATACATTTATGCGACAGACAATAATGTGAAATTCGTTGTACGTTTGCCATTTATCAGCAGAGTTATTAAATAAAAAATGTCAATAAACAGAGAGCAAACGCATCGTGACAGACGAGCAAAGCGTGTTTAGTATATGGCGCTCATTGATTCCGCTGGCGACTGACAGAGAAATATGCGAGAAGCTGTAAACAGTTTCTAATCAAGGTATCCTCCACCAGCGAGCACAGTGTTTTTACGAGATACGCCCTCGTGACGCGGACGTAAACCTTGCGGTCCGCTTGGTATTTCTGGACAGAGGAGTGTGCGGCAAACCGGTTTGCTCCTCTTCCTTCATCATATGCATACACGACACACTTAACATGCTCTCTTCACACATGTACCGCCCAACACTAGCCGTGCCTTATTCTACTACTGACTTGTCTTACAAAATGTGAAAGGTCAGATTCGGTATGGTCAATGTTCCTGTTTAAGTACCATTGATCCTCTAAGCAGTTTTAATAAAGGGAAAAACAATATTACGTTTGTGGAAACGTACTCGGACTTAGCTTCACCTCCCTCCCCCCCCCCCTTTCTTTCTCTCTCTCTCTCTCTGTCTTTCGACATAACTAATGCACTCCTCTATCCCTTTCTATCTTGAGCTAAGGTCTTTATCTCAACATACCCATTACAAATATCCCCAATTATCTGCTACCACATAGTCTAATATTTCTTTTCTTCTATAATGCGTTTTTCATTCCCTCCAATTAACAAATTAGCCAAACCCACACTTCTTAAAATGTGACATATACTTCGTCTGTTTCTTTCTAAGAGGTTCTTCCAAAACATATTTCGACTACCATTATTTACAAAACACTTTATTCGGGCTACTTAAACTACTTTTAAATCATATTAAAGTATTTCAGTAAGCTTGCGAATATCTTATTATTATTATTTTTCAGCTGTTCATTCTATCCTTAGTACTTGTGTCAAGGACGTATTGAACCTTGTGGATTTAGAGGATTTAGTAGATCTCAGTAAATAATTTTATGAACTTACAGGCAGCCTGTAACTCATGCTTATACAAGCGCTACCATTGTACGGACTCCTATTCGGGAAAACGTGCTGATGTGCTGAGTCAATCAATAATACTGGTTCGAACTGTCTAATGACGGCAAGGGAGTCTACATCCAAAGTAAAGAAATATTTCTTGCTCTCATTCCGCGGTCAGATTCCAAGGATCCACTAAGTGTAACAAGCAGTTAGACCAACTCTTAACTTCTTTCTGTACACCATGTGCGCCTTCGTAAGATCATAGGGCCAGGTACTACAGCCAGCCATTCAGACCAACCTGTCTATCTTCAATTAGATGCAGAATCATCGTTCATAGGCGCATCCCAGCCGGACAGATCTTTGCACCTTATGTAAATCAACTGTATGTATACAGTGATCATTAACTGGGATTCTATAAACTGTTAGTCGCCAAATATCATTTATCAGGGTAGATTCTCAACTAGCGACGTAGAAAGCGCTTGTTTTTCTTATCCTCAGTTGTAGAACCTATTAATCGATTAAGATAATTAAGATACAAGAGATATCTTCAGCTACGCAAATGCCACATGGATGGTCGACCTCTCCTTTTGGAGTCCGCCCCACAACAAACGGCCACAAATCAATCATTCGGCTACCCTTTCACTGCTGTTACGTAACTAAACTCGCATCTCTTAAAACATGGCTCATCATTTCGTCTGTTCTTTCTAAGAGGCTCTTCCACACACTTATTTCTATTCCCAAAACACGTTAATTTGTATAAATTGATATGCATATACATATCAATTTTATTTTTAAAATTCCGTTTTAGGGTCATGTTTCTTAAGCTTCTTCCTGGTATTCATAAGTCCAAGTTTCATTTCCATAAATGACTCTTGATATGCATCTAATGAAACTTATATTTGTTAATATTGCTGGGGAAAATATATAAGATTTGTCTATCGCAAGACATCCGGTTAATCTAACTAACTTACAACAAATACTTGTTACTTTGTGCTGATCTTAAAGTTTTTATTATTCTAATGACCAAACACGTTATCAAATTCCTATCGTCGCATCTACCCTCCCAGTGCCCCGACAGCTTAGACAACTGTACCATCCAAAAGACACGAATAATTTAGTGTAATTTGGTTTTCATCAGGAGCCGTGGTGTCATTAAACTTATGCAACCAAGATCTGTGCAAATCTGACGGTCTCCGAAACAGCACTAAAATCTATGAGGGCACCGCCGTACTGGTTGCAACAAATGAATAAAGGAAATCAGCAACATTGTTATTAAAATACCCCCAAGTATTAGTTGCATAATTTTATTTCGAGGTGAAGTACATGAGGTGAGCACGTAGTTTGATTAATAAAAAATCACTAATCATGGTGTGATCTATGAACCACATTTTAGGTTCTGATGATATAATTCGGCATTTAAAGTTTTGCGGTGAAATTGTTAATCCGTGAATATTAAAATGAAGTGTTGTGAGAGGTTCTACTTTTACTGCGTCATTTTAATTTCCAGTCTGTGACCATTTGGCCATTTAATAATAAACTTGCAATTAATACACGAAAGGATTCTAACTTTTCCCTTCACTCACCGCATTTAGTATGAAGGAAGGATGTGATAAAGTACTGCTGTTAATAATAAGAGCATTTCTATGGCATTTGATAGAATGTAACACGTAAAAAACATAAAATAATGGCTATAAAATAGACACTAAATTCGTTTGTAAACAACAGTAATAATTGAGCATTGCGTTTCAATTCGGGATGAAACCAAAGATTTGTCCCCCAAATTAAACCTTCGAAAGTGTTAATCCATTGAAAAGCAGTAAAGTGTTTGGTTAAAAAATACTACCTGTTTTAAGGTGTAGGGGCCTACTAGGTGGCTCGTGCGAAAATATCCCATATGATGTACGATGAGGCTGGCTGGTGGCTTGTAGTATAGTGAAAGCAATTGTTTATTTGTTAACTGAAATAGGTACCTAGCAAAGCATGAAGGGAGAACGATTGCTGCTCACAAAAAAAAAACACCTTTTAGAAATAATATATACGATTATTAGACGTCTTCAGCTCTGATTAGTGAGTTGCAACTGGAGTCTGGAGATACCTGCTGTCAACCAGCACGTTAACACAAAAACCAAAGATCCTCATAATAACTACTTGGATTGATAGTTAGGGAGCGTGCATAAACCACGCAGCTCCATTTTGGCTTCCTGTGAACACCCCCCTCCCCGCCCCCATGTAGCCTGACGTGGCTTTTGTATCTTCTCCCCTCCCACCCTCCCACGTAGCACGTAGCTTTTATCTATATTGATTCCGGAGGACATTTTGTACTGTTTTCTCTTGTCAGATTATCCGGGGATGATTAAATGACGGAAATAAATATTTACATATTGTTGTGTGTTCTGTATCATTTTAACTGTGACAAATATTATGAACGAGAAGCTACGTGGCCTGGCTCGGAAACACCCCCCCCCCTTCCAAATCCACGTAGCTCAACGTAGCTTTCCAGCTAACCCCTCCCCCCTCCCAGACCAAGCCACGTATTTTATGCACAATCCCTTAAGACGAAAGATGGTGTGCTCAGTGTATAGTTGATAGACATTTTTGGATTGGGATACCTCGCTTCTTGCGTGGAATATCACTGAGTGTGCTGATGGCACTGGTGTTGGTTGGAGGAGCCGTCGTTCTGTGCGGTGGGCAGCCAGGTGGAGCGCAGCGGCCAACCAGGAGCAATGACCAGCGCGCCAAGTGGCACCTCCACCCCTCCTGCACCTCTTAATAGAAAGCAGTATATCTTCGTAAATGTAGATGGGTGTATTGGGCACATTACTGTTCATTATTTTTACAATGATTGCGGTAACGGATTACAATCAAAAGTTAGGTTGCTTGCATATGACATAACGTTACATCATAGTCAATTCGAAAGGCACACAACAGTAAGTCTTCAAAGAGAGACCGTCTGCAACTGATTCTTTTTCTTTTTTGTGTGTGGGAAGGGGGTGGGAGGGGGAAGACGGGAAGGTCTTTTCGTCTCCTTGGGAAGGGGATTGGGAAAAAGAAACGGCAAATAATTCGGCCATTGCCTTTTTGAGGAAGCATCCTGGCATTCGCCTGAGGTTATTTCTGGAAACTATAGAAAACTAAAATCTCAAAGACTGGAGTGGATTTGAATCCGAATTCCAGGCTAAAGCTTGTAACCAACATTCAGATGCAACTTTCAGTGATCTGACGTAAATAAACAGGCCCAATTGAGACTATAACTGAGGTCGGTTCTATCCCTTCTCCCACACTGTTTACGAAACTGGAGTAAGCAAATACAAGTACCAAAACTAGAAAGAGAAAACGATAAGGAAACACCAATTCATAACTTGTTAAGAAACTGTTAGGTGGACTTAGTGAAATAATTCTAATAGATTCCTCTAAGGCTGATATTATTTTTCTGGCTTAACACCTTGACGATGTCGAGGTCATTAGAGGCGGGAAGGAACCATCCCGTCATTCGACTGGAGTTTTGGGAAAGGATAGAACACACTAACCTGAATGGCACCACGGGCATTCGAACCTGCGTCCTTCTGAAAGCGAGTCCGGAGCATTTTCGCTCATCCACCAAGCTCTGTTGACGATTTGAACCCGAATAATAGACTCAAGTTTGTAACTAACATTCAGATGCAACTTCCAATGTTGTGATGTAAATAAACGGATCTGATTCAAGTTATAGCAGAGTTCGGATCCATTCATTCGTCGAAAACGTTTGCGAAAGTTAATAAGAAAATACCAATATCAAAACTAGAAAGAGATACGTCAATTTATAACTTGTAGACAAGTACTTAAGACGTCATAGTCAAATAACCCTTATGCTTTCCTCTAAAGCTAAGAGAAACCTTACAATTTTATAGTTCAATATACTGTAGAATTTTTAGGATTGAAGCTGCTTTAAAACCTGGATCTAATTTAAGATTATCAAAGCTGAAGTGAGAACTATGTGAAACAATGAATGAAATGAAGATAATAGTTGATTGTATCACCGGATTTACGAAGAGACAAGAAGTGTACAAAGTGACGTGAAAGAGTAAAACTCTACAAAACAATTGAAGAAACTATTGAAGGTAGGACTCTTTATTTATTTAATGTGTGAATAACAGTACTTAATTTTGACGACTTGAAATGATATACATTTCTGCAGTTGATTCACTCCGTATGTGAATGAAGAATAAATTTCTCATTCTCAAAAAATGTAATTTCTTCCTCAGAAATAATGTAAGTAAGATTTTTGTAACTGGTATGATCTTATGAACCATCTCAGTAGAAGATAGTAATAGTATAAGTAGAAGCAATAATCATGCATAAAAGCGAAAAAAGTGAAAGTAGTTGAGAAATATGAGGAACGTTACAAATAAGCTACAACCATGGAAAACATCGCTACCGTGTTTTCATTAGAGATTGTCTTTCTCCTCTGCATCAATAGCAGCAGTTGTCGATATTATTCTTGTTATAATTTGTGATATGATTGTCATTTTTTTCAATTACTGATGTACTGATGAAATATCTCTTCCACTGATGATTTCTTTCTCGATTCTTTGGTACAATAGGCTTCATGTGTGTAACTGGCTTGGCGGCGTAGAAAAAGCAAGCTAGATATACTACCACAAACTCGACCGTCTGTCATCATGTCAGATACACGGCACAAGAAATTGTAAAACATTAAACACGAAATCAGTTTAATGTTTAATGCTCTTGAAGTTTTATATATCTAATGGTTTTTTTTAGTTTTTAAAATTTATCAAAGAGCTAATAAATATACGACTCTAAAAGACATTTTTAGATAAAAGAAAATTTAAACGTGCAACATGTTTGTATGTTAGTATCTATATGCCTAAGCAGGCTACTAGACCATGAATGTGTGTTGCGGAAACCAAGAAATATCTATTAAAATCACTCGTAAATAGCGTTCTTCAATATAAAAATCCCATAGGCAGGTAACACAAAATAGCAAGAAGATACTTTATATATATATAATATAAATTTAATAAAATATAGTACATTTAACTGTTCCATAAAATCACAATTTCGTCAGAGAAATATGAGAACGCAGTAATAATGTCGTATATATTAAAAGAACTTACACAAATGCAAGATATCGATTCATCAATTAAATCGAAACGGGGAAATTAGTTAATTGACTACTAACAAATTAATAATAAAAAACAACGAAGCAGGAACTTATCTGATATTCCGTAAATATAACCTGTTATATGCAGCTCACGGAATGAAACAACATTTGATTGACTAATTCGTTCAAATATTGTCCTATGATATTAAAATAATATCTCAGTAATTTTTAATATGTGAGACTAGTGGTTTCATGAACGGGTGCTTGTTAGCGTTATCGGCTTTCAAATCAGAACAGAAATTAATTTTATGGGTAGCGGAAAAGCGGATACTAATAACGGGTGCACTAAATAAACAAATTATTACCTATAAACTTGTTATATCAATTTTCAAACGAGAAAGAATTTAAAATCCGTTATATCACAATTTACATACACAGTATTTACATGCAGTTTGTTGAATAATGAAACTTAACTTTACGCAGTTTTTATTTAGAACACATTAATTATATCAGAATCATATTATTATTATTATAGGGGACATCATTCCTGTCCTGGGAACGAATTCTCTGAGGGAGTTGAAGACTTTAACCCTGAAACGTACCGGTTTTCCTGATTATGTTTTTGAGAGCTTTTTCATAATCATGTATGTAAAGCAGCCCCTGGATTCAGTTTCGAAAATAAATTCCCAACGAACAGAATAACACTAAAGTTAGTAACAGAATGCTTCGAAGTTGGAAGGTGGTGACAGGAAAGGTTTCATAAATTTACATAAACAATTTTAATGACCTTTGATTTCGGAGACACAGGATTGGCAAAAGGAAAAAAAGCAAAAAATATAGAGGAGCAGACGTCAAGTTCTTGTACTGCTCCTACTAGCTTGCGCTTTTGGAATTTCTGCGGAGTAGGAAATAATGCAAGTATTTGCCGAATATCTTGTATAAATTTCGAAATGCAGACACAGAGTTTAGTATTATATCCCATACGAATGTGTGAACTTGTCACACGAAATGTCAAAACGGAAATCATTACACTTTATACATTCCTAGATTCCAATGTCATCTTTTGTGACACCATTGGGGCCTAAGTCTCGATGTCTCGTACTGTACGTGGTTTGACGTAACTACTCAGTTCTTTTCTAATACCATGCGACATTGACTACGCACTCCTTCCTAAGCGGTTACTAACAGCTAAGCCATTCTTTCCGCTTTTTCTTTAATTTTTTAACAAGCGTTTTACGGCTCGTCAACGCCTAAGTCATCAAAGGTGGCAGAGAATGTCGTGGAAGGGACGTACGAGAAGAAATTCGACCATGGCAAATTAATGGTAATATTCTGGCATTCACCTAGAGTTAGTTCTAATAACTACGAAAAACTGAAATCTGTAAGGCCGAACCAGGAATCGAAGCTACGTCCTCCCGCATTTCAGGCATGTACGATAACTTTTTACACAACAGGCCCAAGATTACCGAGGATTCAATAATGCCATAATCGATCTGTTTCTGTAGTTCCGATATTCTTCCAGTTTGACTCAATGACTCACAAGTGCCAGACATACAGCGTAAGAAAACAGTGGACTGCTTAGGATTGATTAATCTCTACGTCAACCCCTATATGAACATCTTACGCGATTAACTGATGAGTATTCTCCTAGTCCTGCTAGCGCTGCTATCGTAAAAAAAAAGGATTCTGTCTTTATCGATCATCTTCTAGCAGAAGATGCGCTACATCTTGAGATGATCTAATTCCTGTACATCAAGAATCAATTAATCATAAAGGATTGACGAAATAAATGTATTTTTATGCACTGAGGGGTCAGACCCACATGGAGAAATCGTAACAGTTTTAGACCAACCTTTTTTCATTATCTAATCGATTCTATTGACTTAACCGCCAGCGCTCTAGACTTGTGTACGGAAATGAAAATTCGAAATATACCTCTTCGTCAAGTTCTATTTCTTTTGGTAGCTCAGCGAAATATTGGAAAAGTCGATCGATTGCGGTACCTTGGTGAATCAGGGGAAACTCCAGCTTAGACAGATGTACCAAACTCAACGTAGCATATCTGCTGTAGCGAAACCATAACAACAAGAAGTACATTTCTAAAAACTACAAGACCTTTAATTACAAAACTGTTGTTAGATCTCAGTTCTTATAAGCTACAAAGACCCTGCTGGTGGTCTGAATAGGCACCATGGATGATCTGGAAAAAATTGAAAGGCGTATCCTGGGGAAAATTCATGGGCCAACAGTGCTTCCGGACGGAACCTACCGCCTAAAAGCAAACTCCGACTTACACCAGCATGCGATGTAGGCGGCTAGGTTTTGTGGGCACCTTCTGAAAATCGACGATAACAGGTTTGACAAAGATATCTTCTCTCTTATCAAACGCTATAAGACAGGAAGCATGTTGCTCAATGAAGTATAAAAAAACCTCGGGAACCCAGCTATCAGGAGAGAAATAAAACTGGTCTCAAGAGGCATTGGAAATAAAAGCGAACATGCAAAAAGAACTAATGGTAAGCGCTCCCAAGTGGACTTGAATCAACTACAGTTAATACATTCACTTCTAAAGTCCGATCGCTTCCTTGCACAATGTGTTTGGCACAGTTTATTGTTTAGGCCTAAATATCTTCCTGCTTAACACTGCCTTTCCTGGTTCATTAAACTTCTCAGCTTTCATCGTTCAATACCTCGAACGTTTTCTAGTCGAGTGCAAATAGAGTGAGAAAATGAGAGGTTATGATCGATCTAAACGGGTAGGTTTCTCATAGTGCAATTCAGAGAATGCAAGAGAAACTCGCCTCCATACTGCCATTTGCGATGAGAAAAGACGAAGAAAAAATCGAGCTCTCTCCAGTCTCATTACGAACCACCGGGGAAAGCGCCGACTGGAAAGTATCTGTGCATTGAATCTCGCACAGCGTGTGCAGACATGTGCAGTGGGTGAAATCCTCTTTGATTGCTCCCCGCTGCGTCACGCGTCTCCTGGACTGGTTCCGTATGCAAATAATGTCTCCGGTGCCTTGTTCCTCGTTAATATGCTTAACACATTTCCTGCTCCGAGCCAGTTCCAAATGATAATCTAACTTGGTCTAACAGATGTAGCCCGCTGATTCTTAACTCATTATTTTCTCGTTATAGATAACGGAGTATCAGTTACGTTAACAATGCAGTACAATAATACACTACAAACATGAAAAATAGATCAATTGGGCAGTTCAAATCATAACCAAAAATAAAATAAACAGAAACAATTTTAGATCTTGGATATATAATTTGAAATTGCCTCAGGCGGATATGCTGTCTATAGCGTTTGCTACTATTTGTGTTTCGTAGGTGTGCCATGAAGTCGAGTATTATTTCTCATTGCGATGGATCTTACGCACATAATGTTTGATGGTAACTCTTCATCACCTCCGTGAGTAGTTT
>JARYHS010011408.1:104190896-104241074 GCA_031002005.1 Vandiemenella viatica
ACGGTAGTGATAATACACTTTGTTTGCACTGTTTAAAAAAATACAGAATACGCAAATCTCGAAGACCTGATAGGAAAGTAAACCTTCTACATGAATGATATAAAAAGTACGATTCCATTATCAACATGGATTTTCTGATACTGATAACAACTTTTTCTATTCATCATTACGTCTTGATATCGGTAAACACGCTGTTTTCAGTTTGTGGAGAGGATGTCAATAGGGAAACCAAACAAGCCGTCGCGTGCCACGTTATTTTTAAAGCCGAATCGCTTTGCACTATGTGAGGTTGCAAAACAAGAAACCTTGAGAGGTAATTTTTCCATATAAATCAGATTAAAAATATTACTCTATTGTACTATTACCGGGAAGAATGAAAAATTAAGAATAACCTTTACTTTGTCCCTAAATATTGCATGCTTTGGCTTTATAAAATGCAAATTGCGACGAATGTGATTGTATCTGGAAAATATGAGAAAAGAAACGATTAACTCTGAAGGCTTCCGAAATAGATTTCTTAGAAAATAACTGCAGTAACCAGGCTAAAAAATTTCAAATAAGAAAATGAGTATTACTATGAATCGAAGAGTGTGCATGAAAAGAAAAATTCGTCAATTTAAACAGTTGTATATTTCACATATTATCACTAAACTTTACAGTCATTTAGAAAAACTCAATAACTTTGTAAGCAGACGTGAGTAGGACAGTAAAGATGGCGACAAGTGGGGATGATGATCATTCCTGTCATGGTCTCCACGCTTTCCTGACCTACCTCATGCGATTTTTGTGTGTGAGATTATGTGAACGATTCAGTGTGTAAGCCTCCTCTACCAAAAAACCTACCAGAACTGCGGTCTGGCATCAACAGTGTTTTTAACAGATTGACATAGACATGTTGCACGAAATACGGCAAGAACTTTATTAACGACTTGGTATCTACATAATCAGTAAGAGTACATGTTTAGAGCACTTGGATAAAAGCTTTTTTAGCTCTTTTGTATGACTGTAAAATTTACTTACAGTATGTCAAATAATATGGCAACAGTTAGTTCATGAAATCGTTTCAATCATTTATATACTTTAAAAACGAGTATTACGGGAGATACGGTGTTATAGTGTACATGATGTGAACTGCTAAAGGTCTACGCCTCACCGACATTGTGGGTATTAGAGCAAGAAGACTGAGGCAAAACGCGAAAAGAAAATTGTTCATGGAGCTTACTAAGTGTGATTAAAAGAAACCATTGAAATCCGAAACTTGGGAGATCGGATAACAGACCGCGACATCCGCAAAATCAGGTTCAAGCATTAGCAGCTCTCCCACCAAGGCAGATGAAAGACTGGGATACCATGTCAACAGATGAACATGCGAAATACGACGCCATTCTTGCAATGTCATGGAGAGGCAAAGCGGTGATTCTCTTGGCTTTATGATGTAGCGAGCCACCGGATATGACTTCAGAACACGGCCGGTAGTGATGGAGACTGGAGAGTACTCTGACGGCACAGCGGTACGTCATAAACATCCTTCGTACTCATGTATTACCTCTCATGCGACAGTTTCATGATACCATTTTTCAACATGACAATGCTCGTCCACACACGACACGTTTCTCCTATGAACTGTCAGCGTGATATTGAGGTACTCCTTTGACCAGTAAGATATCCAGATCTGTCAGCGAAAGAACATGTGTGCGATCAGTTCGGACGTCAACCCAGTCCCAGTGCCAGTATCCAGGATATCAAGGACCAGTTACAACAGTTGTGGGTCAGCTAGCTTCAGGAAAACGAATGCATGCATCCAGGGCAGAGGTGGAACAACAATACTGATAAGAGCGATCATACTTTGTAAATCTGACTCGATTTTGTAATCACTGAAGAAAAATAACATACTCTCTCAACACGTTTCATTTTCTTCCTCCTCCCCCTTCCTTTTTTGTCAGGCACTGTATATATAAAAAAAGTATTACAAGGTCACCACATTATTTATTATTCGTGGTTCATTAATGGAGAAAATGAGACGGTTCTCAAAGGAGAGAATTAAAAGAAAAAAGTTTCAAAAGATTGTCAGGTCTGACGTTTCAAATACGGGAGCTATAGAGGAGCTTGTTAAACGAAAATAATGTGTCGAGGGGTGCGTGCCCCTCCCGCCGCGCCGGGCCCCCTCCTCGTGCGCCTCGCCGCGCCGCGCCGCGGTCAGTGAACCCCGCGCGACGGCCGCCGCTGGCTGCCAGCCACTCACCTGGGCCAGTGCCGGTCCGGCTGCTGCTGCCCGCGGATGAGGCTCGCCAGGTGACACGGGCCCGGCGCCCACCATGGACGTGTTCAAGATGGACCAGGCGCTGGCGGCCGGCACCGCGGGCTCCGCCTCCCCGGACAAGATCGCGTCCGCCACCGCAGAGGTGTCCTTCCACGCCGGCTCCGAGTTCAATCTGAGCTTCTTTGAGGACAGCAGCACTCAGGGCTTCAGCGACGACCCCGAGCCGGGGTCCGTCGGCTCGACGTCCGCGTCGTCGCCGCCCCCGGCGCTCGCGGTGCTGGCGCCGCCCCCGCCCGCGCACGTGCAGCCGCCCCCCGCGCCGCCGCAGCAGCTGCTGCCGCCTCCGACGCCCGTCGCCACCACCTCCGCCCCCAAGCAAGGTGCGTACCCACGTGTGCCGCCACGTGGCGACCGGTTCGGTCAGTCCACTGTGTTTTAATGCTGCCACATAGCAGCGTCAGTTGTGGAAAGCACATGGTGCATAAACAAGCGCGCTTCGCACGACCTTGGACTGTCGCTCGCCTTAACACGTGGGCTACCAGGCTCCGACTGGCCCGAATGTTTGTTTTCGCTTTCCATAATGGATCGCTCCCCGTCTAGTCAACATTGTCACCGTTTACCACTTACTGGTCAACATCTGCTGAGAGACGGAAAAAAGGGGGAAGGGACTAATATAGTGCATTAAGACTTTTTACTCGTGAACTGAAAATTTTATTGCGAGAATTGGATAAATATCACATCTATACTATCTAGTAAGTTGTGTTCGCACATGAAATTTATAAACAGCTCATACTTAAACTGACTGCGAGAAAATCAAAGCTTGAGCGACCGATATAACATCACAGAGACTTACACAAGCATTCCCTCTGTCGGTCACCGTTCGGGTAATTTACAAGATTTTATGGAAAAATATGTTATTTATCCCAAAAAAAGTATCCTATGTCCTTTCTAAAGATACATAGTATTTCATGTTAACTTTCATCAAGATCGATTTAGCGGTTTAGCCGTGAAAACAGAGTTACTTTCGTATTTATAATTTTGGTGTAAATACTATTTCATTTCCGTGAACTGGTGTAATAGTGACTTCTGGTACTTGTTGATTGTTCCAGCGTTCACTTTATAGATAGCTGTTGTAAAGCCCTATTTTATATGATGAGTATGGCTGGTATTGATTTACTAAGGTTCAGTGAATAAGCTACTAGAGTTTTTGCCGACCATAAGTCGGAGATCTGTCAACGGCTTTACAGGGTATGAGCCATGTCAGTAAACTAACAGCATGGAGTTGAGAGTGTTGCTGACATATCAGATTAAATCCATCGCCGCTTTATAATGTTTTATGGAACACATTATTTTGTAAATGCAAACACCGTCTGTTAACAACTTTTACTAACTAACTATGTCAAATAAAACGAGATTAAAAGTTTGACCAATCCAAAATAGTGGAATAGTGAAAAAAAAAAAAAGCAGCTATGTTGAACCACAACAACACATCCGGTTCAAAAAAAATGTAAATAGTGCTGTTCTCGACCAACATGTAACCATTTTTACCAAATTTCTCACTGACGATGCTCCATTGCATAAGAGCGAAATGCGTCTGAGCAGTAAGAATGAAGTAATGATACAAATATCAAATATTTACGAATTTCTATTTGGACAGTGCAGTTTATTATTAGTACGAAGTTAAAAGAATGGCTCGTTGATTTCGCAAGTGATAACATTGTAGATGGAAGTGATACAACAGTGTATTTGGTATGGAAGGGTGGATTCTTACTATGTCATGTTATTCCTGCGTCCGACAGTACATATTTCTTTCTGCTTCATGCTGAATAGTTTCCGACATTTTAGAAAATCTAAAGTATCGTATAATTACATGGTTTCATGTATTACCAGCCGATGCTGCGACTACGTGAAACTTGATGGTATTTATGTGAATAACTATAAATGAAACGAAACTCATGTTTATGTTTTTCCAAGTTGATAGAGAAATTAGGGCATTTTTCGATGTATTCCACTTTTTTAAAATTATTACTGTGATTTTATTCAGCTATCCCAACTTAATTTGACAAAATGGTAATTGATTATTTTACTGCTTCCTGTAAACATTTTTTGCCGCAAAGCCTAAGGGTAATAGTAAACAATTATGGTTGTTGACCTCTAATGACTCGTGGAACAAAAAACTTATGACAGGTAGTTTCGAACAACTTGAGCATTGTAATTTAAACTTCATGGCGATTGTTTACAATGCCGTCTTCTACAATCATGATACTGTGTAATAAAGGACGATGTTGCATCCTACCATCCTAAAGAACGGGTTAATTGTTATATTTCAACAAAGTTTAGTCGGGGAAAAAATTCATTGAGAAATAGAAGTTTTAATTTGGATTTCTTTATATACGAAATTATATCGCAGAGAATAGTAATAGTATTTCGTTATAGCTTCCATCAATTCAGCAATATATTTTATTTATCAAAACCTCGATGAATAATTGGTTTTTACTGTAAAAAAGCGGCTGGGATTATTTACTATCAATACTATTGAGGCAATGTCTACAGACCTAGTTATGAAATACATTTGTGACTATATAAAACCGAGCGTGGGGGGTGAACGGTTTAACTTCTGGCATCGCATTCGGGAGGACATGGGTTCGAATCCCCCTCCAGCCATCCAGATTTGGATTTTCCATGATTTCCCCAAATCACTCCAGGTGAATACCGGGATGGTGGTTCCTTCAAAAGGACATGGCCGAATGTCTTCCCGTTCCTTGTCACCAGTCTTTTCCCGCCTCTAATACCTCAACATCGATGAAATCTAAAACAAAATAAATAAATAAACATTATGTAAAATCCTCTCGGGTTATTAGCCGAGTGCGTACATCGATAAAACACGACGCTTCGGCTATCACAGTTTCTGCCGCCAGTTTCAAATCTATGACCACCGTAACGTGTTTTATCGACGGACTCACTTGGCTAATTACCCGAGAAGATTTTTTTTTTTTTACAGTATATTCAACGCCCATAAATACATCAGTCTTACATACGTCTGTGACTATAATGAAACCAAAAAGAAGCAGTACCATTTATTGTGCATTATCTCTAAAACAAATAATGTTAACGAGAATTTAATCACTTTTCAGTGTCGCTTTCCCTGGTAGAACACACTGCATTCGTAACCGTTTGGTTCCGCGTGAAACCTGTTGCTCTCAGCAATCTCTGAAAACGCGGAATCAGTTTTTTGGATTGGTGCCAAACCTAGCCAGTGCGTGTGCAGCGTTCTAAGCCTATTCTTCTGTCGCCCTAGTGGTCCTGCAAGCCGCGAGCCGACAGATCTTGGAATTTGGCGACACTCCTCCGGATTTGCTCCCTCCTTGGTTACCCACCACGTGCCTGGCTCGTAACGCCACTACACCTGGAATTTGCATTCGTATGCGTAATTTCGGCCCATCTGCATACAAAGCCCGAGTAACGCCAACTCCAGTGCTCTCGTCGAAACTCATCACTCTTTTCTCCTTCCATTACTCGCTTTTGGACGACAGACCGACGATACGTGAACGTGTAAGTGACTCAAGTTCACTGAACTCTAAATTTCAAACGACATACACTTACTGCAAACGTTTATCGAAAGAAGAAACGCAAAGATTTACGGACTAGCGTTAATTTTTTATAATAATTTATTACCGATACCCTCACATTATATGAGTCATCGTATCTGTAGATTAGTTATTTCAAATGCTGTGATACATTCTTAGACCAAACTGCAGCGCGTTTCGTATTTATAATCTTCAGCAGTGACAAATTTGATGTTAATAAGTCATAAAAAAACACACAGAAATTATGTATCAGATATTCCATAACATTATATACTGTTCTCTAATGTGAAAGGAAAATAAAGAAACATAGCTCTGACTGGATATGTTTTACACAATCACCAGAAGCCTCGCAGTTGCTAATTTCCACTCAACAGTCTAGTACGAACTTCATTACCACTCCGAATAACACGTGTTAATCGCTCAAGAAAAACCTTGGGTAAAAAGTTTAGCGATCAAACAAGAAAATACTTGGCTTATTCTTCGCCTTCTAGAATTAAGACATAAACCAAGGATTTAAAACTGGGGATAAAGAAAATAAATGTAGGTGATTGTTACGAAGGAGAGGAAAAGATATAAGCTGTTCTATATATTAATGAATTATTCACTGCTGGACCGTGCCTGCTCCATTAGGAATGTTGTGATTACCTTATACTTTTACTGTCCTAAAATAAAAGAGTGCGTTTGACATTTTAGCTTCAAGTTTGTTTCTATCTTTCCGTTGACGTAATTATGACAACAAAAAGAACACTTACAATTGGAATGTCTTCTGTTTAGCCAGCTTGTATTGTAATTTAGATTCCTTATTAGCCGGCTAGGTGTAGTTACAGCCGCGTGGGTTGGCAACACTGCAGCGGTCAACGACTACAGCTTCGCAGTTCGCGGCTTCTCAGACTGAGGGAGCTTTGCTTAACAATCACTGACGATGTCAAAAAAAACACAGGACCGTAAGAAAATTCAATATGTGAATGCACCAAACTGGAATGTAGTAACTAGAATTTATTTCAAAAGTTTTGAACAGTATTTTGTATGGATTTTAGCTCCACTGCGACATTCTAATTTCAGTAAACATGTTACGGTTTCCGTAATTGCTATTGAAAGTATTTATTGGATGGAAGTAATAACAACTTGACTGATTTCGACGACGTAATGAACATTCAAAATATTTAAACATCAGTCATTTCAGTGGAAAATTAATATTATTTCTTGCTTGTCTTTTTTATATCTTTTGAGTCTAAATCAAGACTTATCACGAAAGTAATGGACAGTGGAATCAATTTGAATTTCATCAGCTCACCTGCTACTGCTGTTTGCTTATTTCTGTGTTTATTAACGTATCAGTTTAACTAATTTTATCTTGGTTTTAAACTAATGTCGTACTGTTTGTTCTTTGTGATAATACCGCCTTTAGTTCTTATAAGCAAGCAAATTTTTAATTTTCTTTCTAAACTACTGGCACTGAAAATTTTGTCCATTTTTACCAGTCATGCTAGAGTATTCTTACGGCAATGCTAAATGGTTGATTGTTCCGCAATTATTTTTCCTTTTTTGACGTACTTCAACTGACATAATGACGAAGCTTCTTAGTTCCCAGCGGTTTTATTAAATTTATTTTATTTTCCCAACAAAATTAACGGTTTCGTTGTTAAGGTGTTTGCCTCGGAAAGAAACGATTCCTGGTTTGAACCATTGTCTCTACTGGGATTTTGAAATGAAATGACCAGTTCTTTACCTCTATGGATGCGTGCACTGTGCTTGGTTCTTATTCACTGTTAAACCGTCGGTTCTCTTTACAAACTAGGACTACCGAGTACCACAGAACTGAAATGCGTACACGATAGAAAGTATGTTACTAGGTTATTGTGACCAGACGAGCTTTAATTATCGGCGATATCTACGTAAATTAACAATAACACACAAAACAAATTTCTTGTATCTATTTTCGAAGCGCCGCTTGCCGCTTTATCGCATAAACTTTGCTTTTCGTCAAGATTTGACATTCGTCAGAACAAAAAAACTGAGATCCTGTAAGCGTGAAGACCTCTTATCTCGATAACCTCCTGTGGCCGTGTTGAACAGACACTAAGGATTTCTTTGACATTGGAAGCAGTTTTAACATCAAAATACGGTGTAAGAACTTCACAACAATGTTTGCGAGTGGAGAAACATTTCTAAGTGCTCCCGTCGCCAGTAATAAATAAACTACTTAACTTGGAACAGGTACCAACTGCCTGACAGGTACAGAAGTAGTTCTGAGTGTTTAATAGATCATTTTGTTTTCGTTTTGCCTCTCCGTGCCAGTACAATTGAAGCAACAAGAAATCGAGAATTATTCCCGCTGCAAAGGCGCGACTCTAATCCTATTATATAAAACGCTAACGTGGCGTCTGCGTGCGTCGTCTATAGCTGCTTCTCCTATTGGCTAACGAACGGCCAATCATCAACCACCATATTACGTTCGTACCACCATCTTGCTTTTCGGTTATTTACAGCTAGACGCTGAAATTCATATAAGGAGAAGGAGATTCAATATTTGCGCTATTTTATCCATATCAGTTAGACACAGAAATTGAGAAGGGGATTCAATATTTACGCTACTTTATCTGCATCAGTTATGAGCATAACCTAAGAATTTTTTTGGCAGAAGGTGAGAAGCAATGAAGTTTATTAAAAACTAGGAGAAATGTACATAATGCGAAATGTATTTGTCACATAAATAACAGTTACCCGTTTACGAAATTATAGTCTCCGTAATCTAAAGTGAAATGCATTTTTTTATTTTAAAATCCTAACAAAATACTCTGATAATCTAACGAGAATAACGTATTCGTATAACTAAAGATATCATTAAGGATGACTTATTCGTTTCTCCTTATAAGCTTTTCCATAATAAATTCCTACTACCATTATATATGATACCCTTAGTTTTTGATACATGTGTTAGCTATTAAATGAGATTTAAGATAACTTTTTTATCAGATTTAAATCATCAAGGATATGACACTCGCAATTCAACAACGATATTATTGCCGCAAAATAGCAGTGAGCAGTGATATAATAAATACTGAGAGTAGGGAAAAAAAATTAATACCAGGCAAAGTTACAATTATTACGTTCGATTAAATTTACATATTGCTTTTTATTTATCTACGACAACCAGATGCAGAAATTAATGTAAGGAGAAGGGTTTTCATTATTTACGCTATTTTACCTGCCTGCAGTTGTAAGCACCAGTTTAAACCGTAAACTAAGAATTTTTTGGCACACGATAAGAAACAATGAGGTTTATTAAAATCTCAGAGAATCGTACATACGTAATCGCGACATGTATTAGTCAAATAAATAACAGTTATTTGTTTTCGAAATTGTAATCTCCGTCATCTAACGTAAAATGCATTTATTTATGTGAGATCCTAACCAAGTGCTCTGATAATCTAACCAGAGTAACGTATTCATATAACGAAAGATATAATTAAAAAATATTATTTTTCTTACAAGGTTTTTCAGAATGAATTCCTACTACCACCATAGGTGATACCCATCATTATTCATTTGAGGGTAATAGAGGCTATGATTTTCGAACGCAATATTACTGGAAGTTGTGGTTAAGTTTACCAGAATCGCAACTGACATTTGTTACAGCATAATTCACTCTGAAACGAGTTTTACAAACCAATTAAACTGCTTTCATAAGCGCCATGTTACTAAATGTATTAATTAATGCGGGTGGAAGTAGTTTCATATTTAACATGCTGAATTGTGCCTGATCCAGGAATAAAACTGATATTACATGGATAGCAAAAGTTTTTGGAATTCCTAATCTGATTTTATTTAATTGGTTCTTTACTTCCGGCGTCATTAATTCAGTAGAAGTTACTACTGTATGGCTATGTGAACGGCAAATGAAATATGTAGAACTTTGCAAAATCAAGGTCATTAGTATTATGTAATATCAGTTCCGTTTAATTAACCAACTGCAAAAAAAAATGAGCTGCCAGAATATTGCGTTCAAACCGTCATTTTTGACGGGCTCGAAGCTAGTATTAAAAATACTAGAGTTTCCACCGTGTACAGAACGGAATATGCTTTACTGTTGAAACTGCTCTTCAGTTAAATATAACATTTAGGCAACGAAAGATTCCATGATGAATAATTTTTTTCGAATATTACAGTTCATTAACAAATACCACCTAACCAAAACATTATCAAGTCATCAAACACAAACTAGCATTATAATTCATGTATTGAGATTTTCGTATAAAATTGTATTTTAAGTTGAACTAAAAAAGCTATAAAAACACTGATTTTATAAAACCAATTATTTTGAAGTTGAGTTTATCATACGTTTTGTGAAATTGTCTTTTGGATGGTACATACGAGTATGAATGAAACACACACTGCTGAAAAAAATTACTTTAGGTCTTAGAAAAAATAAACAGATTTTTTAAAAAAAATCATTTTCACAACATATTTACTATCTGATTCATTAAATTCTCCATGGAATGATTCATATAATTTGTAACGCGAGAAAAAATTAATAGCTCATGTATCAAATTTGTCAAAGTCGATTATTTGACGAAAACCATAAATGTTAGAAAGATTGTTATAATTTACCTGTAAACTTTAGCAAAGTACACGTCACTGTAAGTATTCTGATCAACGGTTCCGGAAGTTGAGGGGAAAGGTTTTTTATTTATTTTATTTTTTTAAAGATTTACGACAAAAGCTTCCACAAATCGTAAAATCCAAAATTTTGAGACCTTAGGTGGTGCCAATTTCATTTAATACCTAATCATGCACATTATTGTATCAAATTTTTTCCTTCTTCCTCCTTCTCAAATATTTCTGTTGATTTTAAAATAAACACGACAACATTATGAGACAATTTTTTTAATAGCAATTTCTCTTAAATCCTTGTTCTTATATTTTTTATTTATAAAATTCCACAGTATATCTTCACTTTCAAGTAGTTCTAAAAAATTTAATGCTTCTGCTTCACTCCGCTTACTCGACTTGTTAGTTGTCGTGTTTGTTGAACTCGCACTCCAAAAGTTCGTTATGAACCAAATCCACTATCTTCAGTCAACTGACCCTCTTCAACCGATTGACACGAGGACAGTAAGAATCAAGTGCTGCGCGCGCATTCAAGACAGTACACTTGTTCTAGCCAACTAGCATTGTGTAAACGCTGTTTAAAACTTTTCACGGCCTTTTCAAAGCTTTTCGTGGGATCGGAAACTAATAATTCGCTAACAAGGAAAAATAACCTCTGTCATTTATGTAGTCATTAAGCTACAAAATCCACTCGCGACGGAGAGCAAATGTTATTATCTCAGAGTCTGAGGAACTGGGTTACAAATCATTGGTCACACCATTGCTTGAATATGGTGGTGCAGTATGGGTATCAAATACAGGAGTTGGAGGGAGTGCAAAGAAGGGCTACTAGATTTGTCTCTGGAAATTATTGCAGAACAGAATCATTAAACGATATGATACAGGTGTTGGAATGGGATTCATTGGAATACAGGAGAGGGTGAAAAGAGTTATGGGAGTGTACAAGGCGTATATTGGTGATGAGGCGTGAAAGATATTGGTTTGGGGAGATTTTCTTTCTTAGTTAGGGGTCAGAGATTGGAATCAGTTACCAAGAAAATTGATGAATAATTTGCCATAAACGTTGAAACAATTTAAAGTTTAAATTTGGAGAGGACGTAAGTAGGTGGGTACAGGAAAGGGGAAAAATGGGTGTATAGGGAAATTGACACCGGAGCGTGCACTCCATCGAAATTAGATTAAATTACTGCACGTAAGCTCAACTCCGTCCTACCGCATTCTTGACCTGGGATCATTGCCTCACGTCGGAGCCGGTCATACTGACTTTCGATAATTCATACGTATTACCATTACATTGTCAATAAACCAGTTCATTATACAGTTGTATGGTACGTGGATCGGTATGATCATATGTATGTGCGTTTGTCTTATTAAAATCTGATAGGTTAGAATCCCCAGTGTATTGGATTAGTAAGGCTTACGTCGAGATGATTAAAGGTGAGAGAAGATTGGGGGAAGGACCGGAAAGGAAGATGACCACGGATTTTAAGGAAACTATCCCGGCATTTCCCTGGAGTGATTAAACATAGCTACTGAAATCTGCATGGGAATCTAAATCGTCTATGCTATCAGAAATTGGAGTAGACAAAAAAATTTTTTTTTACGTATGGCTTTACGCCTCGTCGACGTCGAGGTCATTAGAGGCGGGATGGGACAGGGGGACAAGGAACGCGAAGGAATTCGGCGATGGCCTTTTGAAAGAAGCATTCTGGCATTCGCCTTGAGTGATTTCGGGAAACCTTGGAAAACCCAAATCTGAGTAAACAAACTGTTGACGAAGACGACATTGCTCCAGGATATTTAATACTTAGTGACCGTGTCAATCCATTCACTGACAATTTTGCGCATCGGTCGGATCTTTGATTAAGTGAGTTAGCGAACAGTAGATTAAATCAAATATTTCTTGTGTCACTATCGATTTAGCCTTCACCATAAAATTAAATGTTTTCATACAGAGAATTCACTCCAAAAGTAATTATGAATCTGTGGATCACTCTGGTGGTTTCTAAACTTGTAATGGTGAGGAATTTCTTTAAAAACTAATAAAATTAACTTAAAGAAACAGAGAAACTTTCAGAGTTTTTTACATGAGGAATAAAATGGCTGTGGATAATGTTAGCCTTTCAGACAAGCAAATTAAATCTTTTTGGAGCTATCAAGTCACACATAACTATCAAATCATTCCCTTTTTCCTCTAATCCTTGACCGCTAACTTATATTCTTCACCACTACACATGGAAGGTGAGAGTGCAGTTTATTCATATCTTTATTGATTTACGGAATTCCCCATCTTTTGCTGTCCTGCGCTTATATTAGTATACTCATTATGAAATACATCCTTACTTGCTACATTCGTTCTAAGTTTTTTCTTCCTCTGCAGATCTTACTTTTATAACCCTCAGTACTAAATTAATCAATGTCTTATGCCAGAGAAAGTGATCCATCATGAAAAAGTTCTGGAAATATGATATAACTTCGGTCAATCCCGTCCCTGAATATAGTCGGCTATTACGA
Organism: Vandiemenella viatica; assembly: GCA_031002005.1. Taxonomy (NCBI): domain Eukaryota; kingdom Metazoa; phylum Arthropoda; class Insecta; order Orthoptera; family Morabidae; genus Vandiemenella; species Vandiemenella viatica. The sequence continues at coordinate 104,203,869 of JARYHS010011408.1, forward strand.
CATCTAAATTGTGGGTGGCACAAAGGAATTCAGCTAGACCAGTGTTTCCCAACCTTTTTTGGGTCATGTCCCACTTTCAACATTTTTTTGCCCCCCATACATAATTTTTAATAAAAAAATTATTTGTTATTAAATAAACTGATATAGGATTGTTTTTTAAAGAAAAGACTTTAATATTATCATAAAACACAGTAAGTAAAATTAAAAAACATATAATGAAATACTAAAATTCAAAAGATTTATAATAAACATTTATTATGGCAATTTAGTGTGATCCTTTTAAGAATTTGCTTTTTTGCTATATTTTGTAACCATATCTGGCATTGTGTTTAAATAACCCAAAGAGAAAGCGGTAAAGTCGTATCAAGTCAATTTCTAAATTGCCCCCCTAAAAAAACCAAATTGCCCCCCTGTGGGGCGTGGGCCCCACGTTGGGAAACACTGAGCTAGACCATTGTACAAGGCAGTCAGTAACTGGCAGTAGAAAGTTGGGCTGAGAATCGTTGCAAGACATATGTGGACGATGTGATGTGTGGATGTGAGAGAAGAGTTAGGATTTGTATGTGTAAGGTACAGATGATCATGGTCGTAAAGTATCTCTTGATCTCAGGCACAAGGGAGTTGGAAGATTTAATGTCTAGGTGAGGCAGTCAAGGAATGGGGTAAATTACTCACGGAGGTGATGAAGAGTTACCATCAAACAGTAGGTGCGTAAGATCCATCGCAATAATATGTAACTTCATGGCACACCTACGAAACACAAATAGTAGCAAACGGCATAGACAGCATATCCGCCTGAGGCAATTTCGAATTATATATCCAAGATCTAAAATTGTTTCTGTTTATTTTATTTTTGGTTGTGATTTGAACTGCCTAATTGATCTATTTTTCATGTTTGTAGTGTATTATTGTACTGCATTGTTAACCTAACTGATACTCCGTTATCTATAACGAGAAAATAATGAGTTAGGAATCAGCGGGCTACATCTGTTAGACCAAGTTAGATTATCATTTGGAACTGGCTCGGAGCAGGAAATGTGTTCGAGGAACAAGGCAGCGGAGACATTATTTGCATACGGAACCAGTCCAGGAGTCGCGTGACGCAGCACCCACTGCACATGTCTGCACACGCTGTGCGAGATTCAATGGACAGATACTTTCCAGTCGGCGCTTTCCCCACTGGTTCGTAATGAGACTGGAGAGAGCTCGATTTTTTCTTCTTCTTTTCTCATCGCAAATGGCAGTATGGAGGCGAGTTTCTCTTGCATTCTCTGAATTGCACTATGAGAAACCTACCCGTTTAGATCGATCATAACCTCTCATTTTTCTCACTCTATTTGTACTCGACTAGAAAACGTTCGAGGTATTGAACGATGAAAGCTGAGAAGTTGAGTGTTTAATGAACCAGGAAAGGCAGTGTTAAGCAGGAAGATATTTAGGCCTAAACAATAAACTGCGCCAAATACATTGTGCAAGGAAGCGATCGGACTTGAATAGAAGTGAATGTATTAACTGTAGTTGATTCAAGTCCACTTGAGAGCGCTTACCATTAGTTCTTTTTGCATGATCGCTTTTATTTCCAATGCCTCTTGAGACCAGTTTCATTTCTCTCCTGATAGCTGGGTTCCCGAGGTTTTTTTATACTTCATTGAGCAAAAAGCTTCCTGTCTTATAGCGTTTGATAAGAGAGAAGATATCTTTTTTAAACCTGTTATCGTCGATTTTCAGAAGGTGCCCCCAAAACCTAGCCGCCTACATCGCACGCTGGTGTAATCCAGAGTTTGCTTTTAGCCGGTAGGTTCCGTCCGGAAGCACTGTTGGCCCATGAATTTTCCTCAGGATACGCCTTTCAATTTTTTCCAGATCATCCATGGTGCCTATTCAGACCACCAGCAACGTCTTTGTAGCTTATAAGAACTGAGATCTAACAATTTTGTAATTAATGGTCTTGACGTTTTTAGAAATGTACTTCTTGTTGTTATGGTTTCGCTACAGCAGATATGCTACGTTGATTTTGGCACATCTATCTAAGGTGGAGTTTCCCCTGATTCACCAAGGTACCGGAATCGATCGACTTTTCCAATATTTCGCTGAGCTATCGAAAGCAAAAGAAATAGAACTTGTCTAAGAGGTATATTTCGAATTTTCATTTCCGTACACAATTCTAGAGCGCTGGCGGTTAAGCCAATAGAATCGATTAGATAATGAAAAAAGTTTGGTCTAAAACTGTTACAATTTTTCCATTGGGTCTGACCCCTTAGTGCATAAAAAGACATTTATTTCGTGAATCCTTTATAATTAATTGATTCTTGATGTACAGGAATTAGATCACCTCAAGATGTAGCGTATCTTCTGCTAATACGTACAGTGTCATCGGAGAAGATGATCGATAAAGCCAGAATCCTTTGTTTTTTACGATAGTAGCGCTAACAGGACTTGGAGAATACTCATCAGTTAATCGCGTAAGATGTTCGTATAGGGGTTGACGTAGAGATTAATCACGCCTAAGCAGTCCACTGTTCTCTTACGCTGTATGTCTGGCACTTGTGAGTCATTGAGTCAAACTGCAAGAATATCGGAACTATAGAAATAGATCGATTATTGCATTATTGAATCCTCGGTAATTTATAGATTTCGATCAGCTCATTATGCTTGCTTTCTTGCCTCCAGCAGCATCACTAGGCCTGTTGTGTAAAAAGTTATCGTACATGCCTGAATTGCGGGAGGACGTAGCTTCGATTCCTGGTTCGGCCATACGGATTTCAGTTTTTCGTAGTTATTAGAACTCACTCTAGGTGAATGCCAGAATAGTTCTATTAATTTGCCATGGTCGAATTTCTTCTCGTACGTCCCTTCCACAACATTCTCTGCCACCTTTGGTGACTTAGGCGTTGACGAGCCGTTAAACGTTTGTTAAAAAATTAAAGAAAAAGCGGAAAGAATGGCTTAGCTGTTAGTAACCGCTTTGGAAGGAGTGCGTAGTCAATGTCGCATGGTATTAGAAAAGAACTGAGTAGTTACGTCAAACCACGTACAGTATGAGACATCGAGACTTAGGCCCCAATGGTGTCACAAAAGATGACATTGGAATCTAGGAATGTATAACGTGTAGTGATTTCAGTTTTGACATTTCGTGTGACAAGTTCACACGTTCGTATGGCATATAATACTAAACTCTGTGTCAGCATTTCGAAATTTATACAAGATATTCGGCAAATACTTGCACTATTTCCTAATCCGTAGAAATTCCAAAAGCGCAAGCTAGTAGGAGCAGTACAAGAACTTGACGTCTGCTCCTCTATATTTTTTCCTTTTGCCAATCCTGTGTCTCCGAAATCAAAGGTCATTAAAATTGTTTATGTAAATTTATGGAACCTTTCCTGTCACCACCTTCCAACTTCGAAGCATTCTGTTAGTAACTTTAGTGTTATTCCGTTCGTTGGGAATTTATTTTCGAAACTGAATCCAGGGGCTGCTTTACATACATGGTTATGAAAAAGCTCTCAAAAACATAATCAGGAAAACCGGTACGTTTCAGGGTTAAAGTCTTCAACTCCCTCAGAGAATTCGTTCCCAGGACAGGAACGATGTCACCTATTATAATAATTATATGATTCTGATATAATTAATGTGTTCTAAATAAAAACTGCGTAAAGTTAAGTTTCATTATTCAACATACTGCATGTAAATACTGTGTATGTAAATTGTGATATAACGGATTTTAAATTCTTTCTCGTTTGAAAATTGATATAACAAGTTTATAGGTAATAATTTGTTTATTTAGTGCACCCGTTATTAGTATCCGCTTTTCCGCTACCCATAAAATTAATTTCTGTTATGATTTGAAAGCCGATAACGCTAACAAGCACCCGTTCATGAAACCAGTAGTCTCACAGAAGGCTCACATATTAAAAATTACTGAGATATTATTTTAATATCATAGGACAATATTTGAACGAATTAGTCAACCAAATGTTGTTTCATTCCGTGAGCTGCATATAGCAGATTATATTTACGGAATCTCAGATAAGTTCCTACTTCCTTGTTTTTTATTATTAATTTGTTAGTAGTCAATTAACTAATTTCCCCGTTTCGATTTAATTGATGAATCGATATCTTGCATTTGTGTAAGTTCTTTTAATATATACGAAATTATTACTGCGTTCTCATATTTCTCTGAGGAAATTGTGATTTTATGGAACAGTTAAATGTACTATATTTTATTAAATTTTTTATATATATATAAAGTATCTTCTTGCTATTTTGTGTTACCTGCCTATGGGATTTTTTATATTGAAAAACGCTATTTACGAGTGATTTTAATAGATATTTCTTGGTTTCCGCAACACACATTCATGGTCTAGTAGCCTGCTTAGGCATATAGACACTAACATACAAACATAATGCACGTTTAAATTTTCTTTTATCTAAAAATGTCTTTTAGAGTCGTATATTTAGTAGCTCTTTGATAAATTTTAAAAACTCAAAGAAACCATTAGATATATAAAACTTCAAGAGCATTAAACATTAAACTGATTTCGTGTTTAATGTTTTACAATTTCTTGTGCCGTGTATCTGACATGATGACAGACGGTCGAGTTTGTGGTAGTATATCTAGCTTGCTTTTTCTACGCCGCCAAGTCAGTTACACACATGAAGCCTATTGTACCAAAGAATCTAGAAAGAAATCATCAGTGGAAGAGATATTTCATCAGTACATCAGTAATTGAAAAAAATGACAATCATATCACAAATTATATCAAGAATAATATCGACAACTGCTGCTATTGATGCAGAGGAGAAAGACAATGTCTAATGAAAACACGGTACCGATGTTTTCCATGGTTGTAGCTTATTTATAACGTTCCTCATGTTTCTCAACTACTTTCACTTTTTTCGCTTTTATGCATGATTATTGCTTCTACTTATACTATTACTATCTTCTACTGAGATGCTTCATAAGATCATACTTACATTATTTCTGAGGATGAAATTACATTTTTTGAGAATGATAAATTTATTCTTCATTCACATACGGAGTGAATCAACTGCAGAAATGTATATCATTTCAAGTCGTCAAAATTAAATACTGTTATTCACACATTAAATAAATAAAGAGTCCTACCTTCAATAGTTTCTTCAATTGTTTTGTAGAGTTTTCCTCTTTCACGTCACTTTGTACACTTCTTGTCTCTTCGTAAATCCGGTGATACAATCAACTATTATCTTCATTTCATTCATTGTTTCGCATAGTTCTCACTTCAGCTTTGATAATCTTAAATTAGATCCAGGTTTTAAAGCAGCTTTAATCCTAAAAGTCCTACAGAAAATTCTACAGTATATTGAACTATAAAATTGTAAGGTTTCTCTTAGCATTAGAGGAAAGCATAAGGGTTATTTGACTATGACGTCTTAAGTACTTGTCTACAAGTTATAAACTGACGTATCTCTTTCTAGTTTTGATATTAGTATTTTCTTATTAACTTTCGCAAACGTTTTCGACGAATGAATGGATCCGAACTCTGCTATAACTTGAATCAGATCCGTTTATTTACATCAACTCACTGGAAGTTGCATCTGAATGTTAGTTACAAACTTGAGTCTATTATTCGGGTTCAAATCGTCAACAGAGCGTGGCGGATGAGCGATAATGCTCCGGGCTCGCTTTTAGAAGGATGCAGGTTCGAATGCCCGTGCTGCCATTCAGGTTAGTGTGTTCTATCCTTTCCCAATACTCCAGTCGAATGACGGGACGGTTCCTTCTCCGCCTCTAATGACCTCGACATCGTCAAGGTGTTAAGCCAGAAAAATAATATCAGCCTTAGAGGAATCTATTAGAATTATTTCACTAAGTCAACCTAACAGTTTCTTAACAAGTTATTAACTGGCGTTTCCTTATCGTTTTCTCTTTCTAGTTTTGGTACTTGTATTTTCTTACTCCAGTTTCGTAAACAGTGTGGGAGAAGGAATAGAACCGACCTCAGCTATAGTCTCAATTGGGCCTGTTTATTTACGTCAGAACACTGAAAGTTGCATCTGAATGTTGGTTACAAGCTTTAGCCTGGAATTCGGATTCAAATCCACTCCAGTCATTGAGATTTTAGTTTTCTATAGTTTCCAGACATAATTACAGGCGAATTCCACGATGCATCCTCAAAAAGGCAATGGCCGATTTATTTGCCATTTCTTTTTCCCAATCTCCTCCCACTTGTAGGGCCTCGACGTCAAGGAGACGAAAAGACGTTCCCCCCCCCCCCCCAAAAAAATAGAGAATCAGTTGCAGACAGTCTCTCTTTGAAGACTTACTGTTGTGTGCCTATCGAATTGACTATGATGTATCGTTATATCATCTGCAAACAACCTAACGTCTGATTGTAATCCTTTATCACAATCATTGTAAAAATAATGAACAGTAATGTGCCCAGTACACCCATCTACATTTAGAAAGAACTACTGCTTTCTATTAAGAGGTGCAGTTGGGGTGGAGGTGTGGTAGTGGAGCGCCACTTGGCGCGCTGGTCATTGCTCCTGGTTGGTCGCCGCGCTCCACCTGGCTGCCCACCGCACAGAACGACGGCTCCTCCAACCAACACCAGTGCCATCAGCACACAGCCCTGTAATAACTCAGTGATATCCGAATCCCAAAAATGTCTATCAACTATACACTGAGCACACCATCTTTCGTCTTAAGGGATTGTGCATAAACTACGTAACTCGGTCTAGGGGGGGGGGGGGAGATGGGTTAGCTGGAATGCTACGTTGAGCTACGTGGATGGAGGGAGGGCGGTGTTTCCGAGCCAGGCCACGTAGCTTCTCGTTCATATTATTTGTCACAGTTAAAATGAGATACAGAACACACAGAAGCATGTAAATATTTATTTCCGTCATTTAATTATCCCCGGATGTAATTTACGACAGTCTGGCAAGAGAAAACAGTACATAATGTCTTCCGGAATCAATATGGAAAAAACCTACGTGCTACGTGGGAAGGGGGGGGGGGGAGAGGAGTAGAGACAAAAGCCACGTCAGGCTACATGGGGGAGGGGGGTTTCACAGGAAGACAAAATACAGCTACGTGGTTTATGCACGCTCCCTAACTATGAATCCAGGTAGTTGTTATGAGGATCTTTGGTTTTTGTGTTAACGCGCTGTTTGACAGCAGGTCTCTCCGGACTCTAGTTGCAACTCACTGATCTGAGCTGAAGGCGTCTAATAATCATATATATATTATTTCTAAAAGGTGTTTATGTGAGCAGCAATCGTTCTCCCTTCATGCTTCATTAAAATTGACAAATGAGGTATCATTTTAAAGATTAAGTTCTCCGCTTTGGTAACATCATTAATTAAGAAAGGAATTTTTCGAAATTCAACCCGTAAATGCCAAAATTATATTAAAAATCGACATAACAGTTATGAGATAGTTCAGAGTGAAGCTGCTAGGCGTGTTCGCAATACCACTAGATATCAGCACCATATATCACAGAGATATTCATAAACTGTGCGCGCTTTCCAGAGTAAGGAGCCTTTCGGATATTCATTTGATAGGGAAACATTTTATAATTCCTGATTGTTTCGTAAGACATAGCAAGTGTTTTGCTAGGTACCTGTTTCAGTTAACAAATAAACAATTGCTTCAGTCTCCTTTCACTATACTACAAGCCACCAGCCAGCCTCATCGCACAACATATGGGAAATTTGCGCACGGGCCGCCTAGTACACCTTAAAACAGGAAGTTTTTTTTTTAACCAAACACTTTACTTTACTGGTTCCGCTTTTCAATGGATTAACGCTTTCGAAGGTTTAATTTGGGGGGAAAAATCTTGGTTTCATCCTGAATTGAAACACAATGCTCAATTATTACTGTTGTTTACAAACGAATTTAGTGTCTATTTTATAGCCATTATTTTATGTTTTTTACGCTTTACATTCTATCAAACGCCATAAAAATGTTCTTATTATTAACAGCAGTACTTTATCACACTACGTGCTCACCTCATGTAATTTACCTCGAAATAAAATTATGCAACTAATACTTGGGGGTATTTTAATAACAATGTTGCTGATTTTCTTTATTCATTTGTTGCAACCAGTACGGCGGTGCCCTCATAGATTTTAGTGCTGTGTCGGAGACCATCATATTCGCACAGATCTTGGTTACGTAAGTTTAATGACACCATGGCTCCTGCTGAAAACCAAATTATACTAAATTTTTCGTGTTTACTGGATGGTACGGTTGTCTAAGCTGTCGGGGCACTGGGAGGGTAAAAGCGACGATAGGAATTTGATAACGTGTTTGGCCATTTGAATAATAAAAACTTTAAGATCAGCACAAAGTAACAAGTATTTGTTGTAAGTTAGTAAGATTAACCGGATATCTTAAGATAGACAAATCTTCTATATTTTCCCCGGCAATATTAACAAATATAAGTTTCATTAGATGCATATCAAGAGTCATTTATGGAAATGAAACTTGGAAGTAGGAATACCAGGAAGAAGAAAAAATGAAGCTTTAGAAAACGGAAATTTAAAAATAAAATTGATATCAATTTATACAAATTAACGTGTTTTGGGAATGGAAATAATTTTGTGGAAGAGCCTCTTAGAAAGAACAGACGAAATGATGAGCCATGTTTTAAGAGATGCGGGTTTAGTTACGTAACAGCAGTGAAAGGGTAACCGAATGATTGATTTGTGGGGCGGAGGGCGGACTCTAAAAGGAGAGGTCGACCATCCATGTCGGATTTGCGTAGCTGAAGATATCTCTTGTATCTTAATTATCTTAATCGATTAATAGGTTCTACAACTGAGGATAAGAAAAACAAGTGCTTGCTACGTCGCTAGTTGAGAATCTACCCTGATAAATGATATTAGGCGACTAACAGTTTATAGAATCCCAGTTAATTATCACTGCATACATAACAGTTGATTTACATAAGGTGCAAAGATCTGTCCGGCTGTGCTGCGCCTATGAACGATGATTCTGCATCTAATTGAAGATAGACAGGTTGGTCTGAATGGCTGGGTGTAATACCTGGCCCCATGATCTTACGAAGGCACACATGGTGTACAGAATGAAGTTAAGAGTTGGTCTAACCCATAGTGGATTCTTGGAATCTGACCGCGGAATGGGACAGTTCGAACCAGTATTTTTGATTGACTCAACACATCAGCACGTTTTCCCGAATAGGAGTCTGCACAGTGGGAGCTCTTGTACAAGCTTGACTTGCAGGCTGCCTTTAAGTTCATAGAATTATATTTACTGAAATCTACTAAATCCTCTAAATCTCCAAGGTTCAATACGTCCTTGACACAAGTACTAAGGATAGAATGAACAGCTGAAAAATAATAATAATAAGATATTTCGCATGCTTACTGAAATACTTTAATATGAATTTAAAAGTAGTTTAAGCAGCCCGAATAAAGTGTTTTGTAAATAATGGTAGTCGAAATATGTTTTGGAAGAACCTCTTAGAAAGAAGAGACGAAGTGATAGGTCACATTTTAAGAAGTGTGGGTTTGGCTAATTTGTTAATTGGAGGGAATGAAAAACGCATTATAGAAGAAAAGAAATATTAGACTATGTATAGCAGATAATTGAGGATATTTGTAATGGGTATGTTGAGATAAAGACCTTAGCTCAAGATAGAAAGGGATAGAGGAGTGCATTAGTTATGTCGAAAGACAGAGAGGGAGGGGGAGGGAGGGGAAACTAAGTCGAGTATGTTCCACAACGTAATATTGTTGTTCCCTTTATTAAAACTGCTTAGAGGATCAATGGTACTTAAACAGAAATATTGACCATACCGAATCTGACCTTTCACATTTTGTAAGACAAGTCAGTAGTGGAATAAGGCACGGCTAGTGTTGGGCGGTACATGTGTGAAGAGAGCATGTTAAGTGTGTCGTGTATGCATATGATGAAGGAAGAGGAGCAAACCGGTTTGCCGCACACTCCTCTGTCCAGAAATACCAAGCGGACCGCAAGGTTTTACGTCCGCGTCACGAGGGCGTATCTCGTAAAAACACTGTGCTCGCTGGTGGAGGATACCTTGATTAGAAACTGTTTACAGCTTCTCGCATATTTCTCTGTCAGTCGCCAGCGGAATCAATGAGCGCCATATGCTGAACACGCTTTGCTCGTATGTCACGATGCGTTTGCTCTCTGTTTATTGACATTTTTTATTTAATAACTCTGCTGATAAATGGCAAACGTACAACGAATTTCACATTATTGTCTGTCGCATAAATGTATGTGACAGTTCCAGATGAAATAACATCCGCACAGAGCGAAGTTAATATGAACAGCCTGCAACTAGTGGCCGTCAGAATAAAGAAATAATTAACTCAGCTAGTGATGGGCAATCTTTGTGCTGTTCTTACATTCACTGTAAACCGATATTCAAACCATTTTACTACTCAGTGCGTGATTTCGAAACTAATGACCTAAATGCTCTTGGGTTGCAGAAGTTGAGCTAATTTTAACCGTCGTTTGCGTTTATGGTTTATGTCGCTATCATATTTCAACCTATATTTTCTAATTTGAAGACGTCCTCGGTTGATGGTGCAGTATTTGTAATCGAGATATTGAACTATTTTAAATTCGTCGGCTGTATGGAATTAGAGGCAAACGAATACGAAGTGAAGAATGTATTTTGCTTACATACCAACGCCTAACGGAAAAGAGACACAGATGGGACTACGTATTGCACAGTATAACAAATTCTACTTTTTTATCCGAAATTTGTAATCCTATGCAGGGTAAATGTTGATAACGAGTTTAGAAATTTAAAAAAAAATCTAGAAATAAAGCAGTTTGTAATGTTTAAAATCAGTTACTACACTGAAAACGGTACAGTACTGTACTGTAGTTGGGGAAGCCTTGTTTTCTGTCATAAAGTTTTTGTATGAAAAGACGTGAGATGCTGTCTTCCTAAAATCGCTAACCACATTTTCTGATACCTGTCAACGGGAAGTAGTGTTCAGAGATGCTCTGAACTACTCTTCAAATTCCTTGGTTCAGAATTCAGCTTTGTTTAGAAGCTCTGAAATCAATTGTTCGCGCAGCTCTTCCTATTCGATCTACAAGAGCCAAGATCGTGGAGGAACAATAGGCTTTATAATGCAACTAACATTTACATTTGCGTTTTGAGGTGTGGTTGTTGGTCACCTGTGACCTCAACCAGCATGCTGTTTACACTATTGCACTTATTTATACAATTTTGGTATAGTTTTGATCTTATGACTCCAATTAGTAGTCAATTTTGAAGCATAGTTTCTGATGCACGGTATTGCCAAATTTTCGTTTTCGTGTGCGCGCTGCTGCTGTTCTGCTGTTTTTCCCGGCAGTGCTCTATCAGAACTACTGTTTCATTAGACACAAGTTTAATTGAGTATTTGCGCTAAGAGCATTAAAACCCAGTTTGGAATTTTCATACTCTCTCGCGAGTTGTTTCACACACTGTTGGTTGTGTGGCGTACGAATCCTTTGGACCGCTTTTAATCCCTGGTTACTTTCAAAAGTAGTCACGGTATCATCTATACGAATGGCAGGGCAGCCTTAAAAAATATGACTCCTGTTTAACATCCCACGTTTCTTTAACTTTGCCCTTCGAATCAAAGAATGAAATATGTGTATACGTATACGAGTGATTTCTGATCATGCACCGTTTCTCTCGCCAGCTTATAGTCTTTGAGTGACTCAGTGTAATGAATGCACATGAATTCTCATTTCACAGAACTGCAAAGCGGGGACCCCCCCCCCCCCTACCTCATATAAACAGTCAAGTATATAAATTTGAATTAAATAACAAATAAATAACACCGTTATCAGAGACGCATTAAAGAGATTTCGAAAGTTTCATCTCTGGGTACTGCTGCTGGTTTCTTAGGGATTAATAGTCTTGCCACTATAAAGTTGAGAAAGTCATCACATTCGACAGCCTACAGTAGGCTCAGTAGGAGGTTGAATTCCTGAAAATACCCGAGTCCACTGCCGAAACGTCGGAAGAATCTGGGAGTATAATTGCGTTTATCTCATCAAGCATTTGATAACAACGTGACGGCTGCAAAATCATACATGTGTTTCTTACCAAACCCTACTTTGGTCGGTCTACCTGCGATGTTTGAATGTTCCGTGAACTGGAAATGCTTTAATCTTTTTGGTTGAACGCTCTACGCCACTGCCGAAGAAATCTGCCTGAAATAGTTCTAAAAAGGTAACAATCGCTGTCAATGCTATGGTAAGTGCTAAAGATTGTTCCTCGTTAGAGATTAACGTTCAGATCTTTGACACCAAATATATTTTCAACCTAGAAAACTACGGTTCATGCAACAAAAAGTTTCAGATAAATTTTGCACCCGCCAGTGTGGTTCGTTGCTCTGAGGAGCCGCACAATGGAGCGGGGAAGTACAACGGACCTGGCACGAGCCCAAGCCCGGCGCACCAGACACAGAACACACTTCCTTCATTAGTTCTCAGTGTGACTTGTCAGTACGTACTCGTACAAAATAGGTGGAGTCAACAAGGGCACGCGACCGTAAAAACATAGCCAACGATGCCAACTATCAGTAATACAGTCGATCTCAAAAATGTTGAAAAAAGGCGGTGAAGAGGGAGAAAGTTCACCTGAATTTTTCAGTGCCTTTCAAATACCTGAAAATGCGAAACGGGTGGCTATGTATACCTAGTGAAGTGAAGTGAAGGTCAAAAGTGAACTTACGGACGACTAGCCGGAAGTCGTAACGTAGTGAGGAATTCAGTTATTCTCCAGAAAAGGTGTTTGCGGAGATGGGATTTTTGTAACATGGAAGTAACTTTAGGATATGAGTAATCTTGGAAACAAGTGGTAAGGTATAAGACACCGGATGGAGAGGTCGATTGCTCCAATTATGAGTTTAGCCGGAATTTTTACAGGTTTTTCATCTGGGTTTCGCTTCTGAAAAAACCTATTTCGTGCATGTGAAGTACTCGTGAAAGCTCAGTGATTAGAATTACTCGTTAATCTTTGGATCCCGTAGGAAGGAATTGGTTTTATTATCTCTGACAATCATTGGCTTGGTACGACTCCTGCGAGAAGGTCCAGTGAGAGAAATCCCTATTAAATGGTGTTACGTATAGGTAGCTTTGAAAAACCATGATTATGATGGGCGTAACTAATTAGGTCATAAAAAGGGTAGCCAGACATCTACGGTAGCTTTACTATAGCCACAAATATAGCTGAACTAAATAATACGCAGGCATCAATACAAACGTTACAAAGAACTAGAACAATCAGAACATTGAATAGCTGTTGCACTTTTCATAGTCAGTTTTGAAGAAATGTTCTAAGATAATATACATTCAAAAGCGAAGCAGGTAGTATCGTTGAGGGTTTCAGAAATTCGAATCAGAGCGATGCTGAAGAGCATGAAGAATGACAGAACTCTCAAAAATTCAATTCGTTCCCAACTATCATGAAACTGGTGATAATATAATAATTCCGTGTGGTCCTAATGACCTGGTGACAGGGTTTCTGTTGGCTGTGCATTCCGCCCATGCCATAGCCGCATTAACGTAACCCGGCAATTCTACCGGGTACAGGGGACCTACAGTTTAACGTGGAATCCGAACTATGGAAAAGTTCTGGCGTACTTCACATTACACAGCAAGCTGTGTCAGAGGTGAAGATCAGGTTAAGGGTCTATGAAAATCCCCTTCGAGTCAGGGATTCGAACCGGGGACCTTTCGATCCCCAGTCAGACACCACTGAGGCCCAAGACCGCTCTATCAAAGTAATGATTCAATAAGTTTTACATAGGGGAAAAGGACCACCAAATCAGAGTAAGTCTATAAAATAAAATAGTTAATAAATGTAACAAAGAAATTTAATGAGCAGCAAACATTGCTAATTAGGCTAATCCAGATTTTTATCTCTTTGCTTACGCCTCGTCGATAGCAAGATGGGAAAGGATTGGGGGCTTGGAAAAGGTAGAAATTCGGCCAGGGCATTTTGAAAGAACCATCCTGTCATTCACCATGGAAAACCGAATCTGGATAGCCGGACGGGGATTCCAATCGCGTCTTTCAGAATGCCAGGCGACCACCTTACCGCTCACCCACCAAGGTCTGTGTTATTCCTTGCTATTATTCCAGTCAGTCGTTTGCGAGTATACATATGTCTTTCGGTCTAATTTATGAATCCTTAAGTGGTTTAAAAAGTCCGATTTTAGAACAGCAGGGTATTGCACAGATATGAGACACGCCGAACACACTAGCACGGGAACGTGGCGATTCAGTTCCTTTCATCTTTCTTCCTACGATTTCTTTTGATGGATTCTAGTAATCGACGTTGTTCTTCGAAATGTTGTGAGCCCTCGTGAACATTCCGCACCCATACAGATCGATCAGAGGCTACATCCTCACAGTTTTTTGTAAGGGAATTTCTTAAGACCGATCTTAAGTGCAATGGTGTATCGTTTCTATTGAATCCTGCTTCCGTCACAACTCTCTGATCGCCGCAGATTCTAAAGACGCCTCTGCGTGGGTATTGTTGGATCACAGCAACAATCACATCGTCTTTGAAGGTTTCAATAGATTTAGCCCAGTGGCGACCATTGAGTTGAGACTGCTGTAGCCTTCATCTAAGTCTCTAGAGCAGTGTTTCTCAAACTTTTAAGCTCTACGTACCCCTCCCAGGCGCTGGCGAAACCTCTTTTTTTTAGCTTCACTAATATCGGCAATGGCCAATAATGAGCAATATTCACCATTGTGCGTGTTATACGCGTGAGATAGGCAGTTCTTCATTGCGGAAATTTTGTCGCGAACCCCCTAAGATCAACTGGCGAACCCCTAAGGGTTCGCGTACCCCACTTCGAGAAACCGTGCTCTAGAGCTATACTGGTTGTTCCTACGCTCGGTTCACCGTTGAGAACTTCACACTAGTTATCTGCGAAATGCAGAGAAATGCGTAATAAAGCTTTTCAGCTGTGCCATTTTTAACGATAGTTTGCTATTTGGACGTACATAAAACTTTAAGTTCTTATGATTTTTTGGTTTTTTTTTTTTATTTTGATTTTTTGTTGTCATCAGTCTCTCAACTGGTTTGATGCAATCCTCCATCCCTTCATATCTTGTGCTAACCTCTTCATCTCTACATATCCCTTACAACCTACGTCAGGGATGGCGAACCTTTATTGATCTACGTGCCATTTTTTCTAAAGAAGTGTTGAATGAAGCCATGACGTGCCATCAAAAAATCATGACTTAGTAATTAATTTGAAAAGAAATAAAATTAAACTAGTGTAATTTCTGTTGTTCCAAATTAGATGCCAAATAATTTATATTAGGTTCATATTTTTATACTTTTAGCAACACGCAAGCTGAAGTGGAGTCATCTGACAAACGGTTTCGAAGCGAGTCTTTAAAATTATTCTGTTTCGCTTTTTTGACAAAGATATTTGTGATTTGTTTCTTGGTGCTGTTTTACAGATGATGTTATACACACTGTTCCAGAACATAAAGCACCCACCGCTTTATCAACTTATTAATCACAGCATATATCTCAGTCCGCAGAGGTTGAAATTCTCTTTACACTTATCTAGCGCTTCTTTTTTTTTTTTTTTTTTAAATTAGCCATGTTAAATAGTTGTACATATAACCCAAACAAACTCGAACAATCTGCTGTGTTAACGAAATTAATTTAACAAATGCAAGAACTATGCGTAATTGATAAAAGCAGTCAACGACATCAAGAAATCCAAATAAGTGAATAAGCTAGCTTAGCGCCCCTCCCGCCACATCGCCGCCTGCGCTTGCTCACTCAGTTCGTTTGGTCAGAAATGCGTTCGAAGTCTACCTCTTTTACGCAATCTGTAATCGTTCCAGCGCCGGTAGTTTCGTTCAGGATGAACTTTGTTACTATGATCTTAAATTATGTAGAGTAAAGAACATATTATTTATATCGATTACGTACCTACTTAATTAAGCCGTGCCCAATTATTTGGTTGCGTGCCATCATCGGCACGCGTGCCATTGGTTCGCCATCCCTGACCTACGTCCTCAATTATCTGCTTCATGTATTATAATCTCTGTCTACCTCTACAGTTATTACCTTCGACTGATCCCTCCACTAACAAATTAACCAATCCAGCATGTCTCAAAATATGACCTACCATCCTGTCCCTTCTTTCTGAAAGTTTCTTCCACAGACTTCTTTCCTCAAATGCTTCAATTTTCTTTTTTTCCGGTAATCCTAAACTCCATGCATCGCTACCGTAAAGTGCTGTGCTCCACTCATAGAGCTTTTAAAAGTTCTTTCTACCTCCTAGATCAATATTTGAAACTAAAAGATTTCTCTTTATCGTGAAGGCTCTTTTTGCTAGTGCTATTCTGCTCCTGCTTCGGCCATCGGTTCCATCGGTTGTAATTTTGTTTCCTAAGTAGCAGAATTCACTTACTTCTCCTATTGCATCCGATCCTATTTTTATATTGAATTTACTGTGATTGGTATCATTTCTGCTACGTTTCATCACTTTTGTCTCCTTATGATTACGAGTATGATTTTATCTCAGTAGTCTGCTGTGTTTTACTCTGTAGTAGCGACTCCTGTGACTCCGGCGCTGACTAATCCGGTCCCTAATTCGAATCTCGTCGCCGACGCAGCCAGGCAGCTCTGCCACTCACCCGTCCGTCGCCTCCAACCGGTTTGTAGGTCCTGTTTGGGGGACGTGAGGCGCTACTGGACGAGTCAACGCTCTCATATCCAAAAACTCACAGAAGCTCACGGCGCTATCTAGACAAGATTTGATGATTTTTCTCTGCTTGAAACAGGCTGTCAATAAAAATTAGTCCTCTTTGGGCTTAATATCTACTTTATTAGGACATATTGTTGTTAATATATTCAATGATTGATAGTTGCGGCAAAGTATTTGTAACCCAGGGTAAGCTTCTAGTTCTGGGAGAAAAGAAACGTCTCAAACCAATTTCAAGAAACCACTTGAACAGGGCTTGCTGGATCTCGATATGACCGCTTGCAGTGACATTAGTGTTGAATCGCCTCTCAACGCTGTTTCAGAGTCCCATCAGCTATGATATTATTTGATAAAATGATGGCAAGAGGATGTATCACTGCCTAGGTAGAAAACAAAATGTTAGGGTAGGAAATGCAGTATCAAAAGAAGTTGATGTAAAAATGGGAGTACCACAGGGTAGCGTATTGGGACCATTGCTGTTCATTATTCTAATGAATAATTGTGTTGTTGGTTTACTATCAGAAATTAGAATGTTTACAGACGACATAATGCTATATAAAAGGTTCAAAACGGCAGAGGACTGTAAACAGCTGCAAGGTGATCTGGACAGGACATCTAGTTGGGTTGGTAAACATGGGATGAAGATAAATACAAAGAAGAGTCAGCTTACTAGATACACAGATAAAAAACTAAAGATTGATTATGATTATAAGATGGGGAATGAATTGTTTGTTGAAGACTTGAAATGTAAATACCTTGGTATTACATTTGATAACAAGCTTAACTGGGCAGGTGGTAGGAAAAGGTTTAAAAATTCTGCACTTGTTGGAGAAAGTGATGAGGGGATGTACGAGAGAAGTAAAGGTATTGGGTTACAAAACTTTGGTCAGACCATTGCTTGAATATGGTAGTGTAGTATTGGACCCACAATTTAAGTATCAAGTACAGGAATTGGAGAGGGTGCAAAAAAGCGCTGCTATATTTGTTTCTGAAAATTACCGCAAAATGCAATGAGTAACTGATATGATAAAAGAGCTGGAATGGATTCATTAGAAGACAGAAGGAGGGTGAAGAGGGTCATGGGACTTTACAAGGCGTATATTGGTGATGAAGCATGGAAAGATATTGCTGAAAGAAGAAAAGTATTGTATGGAAGGGAAAAGATGACAATGACCACAAGCTGGCACTGGATATCAGGCACATGGGTGTAGGAAGATTCTCGTTTATAGGTAAGAGGGTCAGGAATTGGAATAAGTTACCAAGAGAAATGATAAATAAGTTACCAAAATCTTTGAAAGAATTTAAAGTTGAATTTTGCAGAGGGCAAATGTAGGTGGGTGCAGGAAAGGGGAAAATGGGTGTGTGGGGAAATTTGTCACAGGAGCTTGCGCTCCATTGCAATTAAAATTAAATTAAATTTACTATATAAATTTTTGTTAAATATATCTGTTAATTCAGAATAGCAATATTTAGTAGTAATGACTATAAAATTGTAAACTGGCATCTGACAATAGCAAGATATCAAGATGTCACATCGTCAGCAAATAAAATTACCACTGCGTCTTGACAATAACTATGAACCAATAAAAGTTACAACTAACTACAGGCGAAAAAGAATTATCACTGGGCTGCCCTCGAAATAAAATGACGTGCAAACAAAAGAAAAAAAAAAAGACTCCATCTTGGAAAATTGTCCCTTATGTAGGTTCTGCTGCCATCGCTTCATTTCCGTAAGTAATCCTGCTTTCACACTTCTCTTTACAACTGGGATGGAATACCGTCCAAGCGCAATCACCTTTAGTTACAGTAATTGTTATTATTAAAAAAGATTTTATGCTGGGTGTGTTATAGTGTGAACGTTCGGCTCAGAGATTTACTTCGTATTTGAAGTGGGAGTTCCATTGTTTCAATCAGTAATGCGTTTGTTGGTGTCGTAATAAAGGCTCCTAAGTACAGGCATAACGCCTCATACTGGCTTTTGTCCAACATTTATAATCTGCTATTCTTTGTCCTCTGAAATTTATATAGCCGCAATCTAAGTGGGAGCGTATTATTGTTCCGTTGATTGTCATTGCAATTTTCATGTCACCATCCCCCGCTACTCTGTTTGTGGCTCGTGTCATACCGATTACTGTTTTACATTTACGTTTATCAAATTGGATCTGGTAGGCCCAGCTATAATACCGACGAGATGATAATCTTATCCCTTTCACCATCCAAGTATAGGGTAATTGTACTCCTGTCAGTTCTATATGTTTTTTAACTGTCAATTTGTGTCGCGACCAAATCGAAATAATTGATTTATTTTCAACGATTCTTACGCCAATTTAACTTATCCAAATATTAAAATTCCTTGTTTCTTTACTGCCTCCAATGTTGCCCCTATTACATAACACACACGTTGTTACAAACATTACGGTAGACAGATTTTCCGTTAGTATCTTGCTCAGATCACTTGTGTGCATTAAAAAGTAGTTAAATTCTGGTGGCTTATATCCAGGATTCTATTTTATCGCAGAGAATTTAATTATTCTAGTAACTGAAAATGAATTTCGATAGTTTTCAGTTTTCGGACCAATATGGGTAACACAACGTTGTTATTAATTGATATCCGTGTGTAGTCAAATCTCATCCTGGTTTTTACTTAACCATAGTAGTGTATCATAGTATATCAACAGTTGAGAAAATGTTCCATTTGTTAATCTACCTTTATGGAAAGCGGATTCGCAATGCGCGAGGAGATTATAGTGTTCCAGGAACAATTTCAAAAGTTTTTAGTAAACTTAACAGCAAGGATATTGGATTATACGAGTCTTATCTGCATCGAGTCCTTGGCAGATTTTAGAAATGCAATAATTATGATTGTTTTCATATAATATATATTCCAACCAAACTATGCTCATTATTCTTAAAATTAGTGATATTCCTTGAGACAATAGTTGACTAATCATGGAACTTACATGTTGATGTATTTATGATCGCTTGCTTTTTGCGGTCCCGGAAGACCCCTCTTACCAGGTTTTCCATTACTAGTAAGTTAGTTTCAAGGTTTCTCCAAATTAAAGTCTGTAATGCACTGGAAGCTCTTATTCTTTGTCATATCAGTGGCAGAGGTGTTTTCTGTTGAGTGTTCCACAAATTTCTCGCATTTCTTATTTTTCAGAATTTTCTTTGTATGGGTCTATATATGTCTCAGTGAAATTTAATTTTCCTTAGAAGCGATACATTATCTTGTTTGTTATAAAGCCAATTTGCTTTGGTTAACCCAGTCATGATAGAAGTGTTTAAGGATTCTACTATAGCACATAAGAGGTTGTTATAATGTTGCGTAGCGTCTTCCGTTTCCTCCAGATTTGCTGCTCGATATTGTAAACGTTTCTCTAGAGTCTAGACGAATATTTCATTTGCTGGGTGAGTTAAAACATTGAGTCACTCTTGAAGACCTATCAAAAGGACATAGAGATTGGTAGATGTTTATTTGTGCCATACATGGTGACGCAATTATGATGTTCACTGATCTCGACTCTGTGGTCTCGGAAATACATTTTTTATTCCATCTTTCAAAACTACTAAATTAATCGGCTCCACTAAGTATGTAACAATTTATGCATCGTGTTGGTCCTAATGGATCTCCGTAGCGTACTGTGAACATTAAAAATCCCATTATTATGAGTAGAGTAAGGGCCTCATTAGTTAATTCTAACAGATAACTTTTATCAACTACAACATTCGGCAGTCGGTATGCCGAGGCCACTGTCATTGGTGAGTTATTTGTTCTCATACAAACTTGACATATCTCTATTCTGTCTGTTTCATCAAGGTAGCCTTACACTGATCAGCCATAACATTATGACCGCCTATCTAATAGCCGGTATGTCCGCCTCTGGCACGGATAACAGCGGCGACGCGTCTTGACATGGAAACAATGAGGCCTTGGTCGGTCGCTAGAGGGAGTTGGCACCACATCTGCACACACTAGTCACCTAATTCCCGTAAATTCCGGGGAGGGGGGCGATGAGCGCTACATCTACATCTACACCTATACTCTGCAATTCACAATTACTGTGGGTGGCAGAGGGTGCTAAGCACCAATCCTATTTTAGAGTATTCCAATCCCGAACAGAACGAGGAAAGAAAGAATACATAAATGTATCAGTACGGCATCTTATCTCTCGAATCTTATCCCTTCTGTCATTGCGACCTAAATAGGTTGGCGGAAGAAGTATTTCGTTGCACTCGTAAATTAGAGATTTTCGCATATTCTCCAACAAATTTAAACGAAAACGACGTCGTCTGTCCGCCAAACAATCCCAGCCTAACCCACGTATCAGCTCTGTGACACTTACATAAGGACTGTAACTAGCGGTCACGAATCGAGCGGCTCTCCTCTGTACTTTCTCTAACGTGTCAATCAATCCCTTGCGATACGGATCCCAAATTGCACAACAGTATTCCAAATGCGGACGCACTAGTGTTTTGTACGCTATTTCTTTTGTATGAGCATTGCAGCTTCTCAAAATACGACCTATAAAACGTAGTTTAGAATTAGCTTTGCCTACGACGGAAGTTATGTGCAAGTCCCATTTCATGTTGCTTTGTACTGTTACGCCTAGATACTTCAGGGAATCGACCGTGTCAACAACTGAATTGTTAACTTTGTACTCGTGAGCAAACGGGGTCCTTTTATTACTTATTTGCATTGCCTTGCACTTTTTACAGTTAAGTGTAAGCTGCCATTTACGGCAGCATTCCGAAATAACATCCAGATCGCGCTGTATTTCTAAGCAATCGTCAGAGCACCCCACTTCTCTGACGCCACGTTCAATCACATCCCAGATGTGTTCGACCGGGTTCAGATCTGGCGGGTGGGGGGCCAGCAAATCAATTGCAACTCACCACTGTGTTCCCCGAAAGATTCCACCACACTCCTGGTCTTGTGAAGTACATTATCTTGTTGAAAAATGCCACTGCCGTTGGGGTGTATGTGATCTGCAACCAGCGTACTATGCTTACTGGCCGTCATGGTGCCTTGCACGAGCTTCACTGGGCCGGTGGATGCCTACGTGAATGTTCCCCATAGCATAATTGAGCCACCGCCAGTTTTGTCTCCGTCCCATAGTACAGATGTCAAGAAGCTGTTCCCCTGAAAAACAAACGGATTCGCACCCTCGCATCCGCATGATGAAGAAAATATGGGGATTCATCAGACCACTCCAAGTTCTGCCACTGCGCCAACGTCCAGTGACGATGGTCACGTGCCCATTCCAGTCGTTGTTGTCGATGTCGTGTGTTTACATTTGCACATGGATGATTCGTAGGCTGCGGAGGCCCGTCGTTAGGAGTGTTCGGTGCACTGTGTGTTCAGACACACTTGTACTCTGCCCAGCATTAAAGTCTGATGTAACTTCCGCCACAATTCGCCAACTGTACTTTTTTTTACCAGTCTGCCCGGCTTACGACGTCAGACATCTGTAATGAGGGGTGGCCACCCAACCCCTCGACGTTTGGACGTGGTTTCGCCACTTGTTGAAGACACTCACCACAGCACTCCTCGAATATCCGACAAGTCGTACAGTTTCCGAAATGCTCGTGCCGAGCCTCCGGACCATCACAATCAGCCCTCGGTCAAACTCAGATACTACATGCACCGTGCTTTTGTCTAACTTGCAGTCATTCCTCATCAGGTGACGCTGTTATCGCCTGGACGGGTTTATATCAATAGTTGGTAGGTGATCATAATGTTCTGGCTGATCAATGTATATCTCGCTCCATTTGTGTAGCCACACCCCCGTAACCATCAATACGCTACATCCTTACTAATGAATCTGAAATGTAGTTGTAGCAAAGTTTCCAGTAACCGTATGATTGATATATTTCGTGTTTTTTATAAAAGTTCTGAACTTCCTTTGTTAGATTTTTAGGATCGTACATTGCAGTACATTAATCGCTGCTCTGCCTATCACTTTTTTTAAAAAAAATCTGATATTTGAGTGATATTTTTCTTTATGTTATGAGGGAAGTTTCCCGAGTAGGCCGTATTTAATAGGGATAATACAATTCCACGGATCATATCAATTAATTTTTCGTCTGTTGTGAAAGGTAATATCATTTATGAGTTTACAGTTATTGGACTAGAATTTTGTTACTGATCATTATGATATAGGACACTGGGAATTAAGTTGGCTTGTGGTTTGTTGGTAACATCATAGGACAGACCAGAAAAGATGTTTTGCTGTGGGGTTGACCTCCAGGTAATGGCTGGATCGGTTGTCGCTGAGGAAGTGGAGACCATCGAACCGGAATGAAACAGCTAAAATTAGGTTAGGGTAAGGTAGTTAATTTTGAGCGTAACATTGGCTGTAGCGTGAGGAGGTTTTTTTTTGGTCCAATTATGAATCCAGCGGATGAGGAAAGTTATTATGGTTTGGGCGTGACAATAGATCTTCTTTTTCGCAAATGAAGAATATGAGTCTGATGTTTTAACTGTCTTCGAAGCTTGAAATCCGATCGCAAATGCCTCTTGTGTTCTTTTGAGTTTTTTTTATCTCCTTTCTGAAGCAAATACATAAAAATTTGTAGATTATTGTACCGAAACGTTTCTTTAATTTGTTTAATTAAAATAGAGGTATTGTTCAGGTTCCTTTACGAGATTAGAAGTGAACATCGATTAGTGATAAAAACTTAATGTAAAAGGAATTTCAATATTAACGGAATTTAGTTTTATTGTAAGTTCTTAGAAGTTGATGAAACTCATCTGCTTCACTTTAATCGCAAGTAAAAAAGCTGAAGAATTGAAAAGTGGACGTACTCACCTTAACTATGACCCGCTTGTTAGATCTCGCATAGATGGTGCAGTAACAATATACATTGTTTAACAAGTGTATGTTTTGGTTTCACGAGAGTGGCAATTAATTTCTGGGCTACATGTATTTAAAATGAACGTGTATGATATATTTCCCGTAAAGCATTACTCATGGAAGATGAAGTACGTATTTGTATGAACATCTCTAAGCAACGTTTGGGACATCTTAACAATAATATCAGTGAGTTTACTATATGAGATTTCACAGTTACACACCAGAATCAATACAGGTTGTTCGGCCCCCTTAAACATCAATATCAATTCATTCAATATATTTCGAAATGATTCAGTGATTTTAATTACCAGCTATATTCAATATTATAGTACAAATGCCGCCGTTCGTTATAATAATTCTGTAGAAAAACTTTACGGAAAAGAAGCGGTTTGCAGAAAAGAAAAAAATATTTGTATACTAAAACCATCCATTCAGTCAGCAAAGTTATTTTCAGTAACTTGGACTTTACCCATCCTCCTACTTCTTAGTCTCCTTGAAACTCAAATTCCTTCATCGCGACAACTAGATGACCAGTTACGTTTGCGCTATGAAGTCGGGAGGACGTGAATTTGAATCCAGATCCGGCCATCCAAATTTCGGTTTTCTATCCTTTTCCAAGATAACTCTAGGTGAATAACGGGATGATCCTTCAAAAAAAGTAATTCCCATTTCTTGCCCCCTCCTTCCGTTCTTCCTAGTCTCTAATGGTCTCGATGTTTTCGAGGCGTAAGACCATTAGAAAAAACATCAAAGTTCTACTTGCTGGTCAGCGTTTTGTATCGAGTAAGGAGGTACTGCAGAATCACAAAGACGTTTTGAAGTTATTATGAAACAGGAATTTAGAGTGTAGATAAGGGTAAGGTTGGAATAAATGCATTCATTACATGATAAATTACGTGAAAAAGTAAAAAAAAAAAAAAAATAAAAAATCAAAATAAAAAAAACAAAAATCTAGAAACTGCAAACTCACTAAGTTAGGAGAAAATGTTTACGAAATACTTCGTTTAATGATTTAGAAAAATTCTTTCTTTAAGGTGTGTAGTTGGATTTAGAGCAAGATCAATGTCGCTGTCTCATATGTATGATATCCTAAAGCCTGACTTTCACTTAGGCATTGCTGTTGGTATAGTAGGCTTGCCTACTCTTTTGCTACTACTACTGCTATGGAGTACAAAGCAACAAGAGGTTTTATGTTTTCACCGTAATTATTTCATACTTTTGAAATAAGTACAAATAACGTGACTTTTTCTTCCTCCTTGGTTTATGTTTTCGGCTTTCCACTTATAAAAATAACTGTTTGGTAATGAAATCCTTCCAGACGAGTTGTCATTTCGACTGGCTAGGAAGACGCTTACAATACACCACAAAATATATTGCTTGTCTCCAACAGTAACAATAGACTGCATTTGAGACTGAACTGTGGTAATCGTAATTCTGGTGTCTGAAAGTAACTTACTTTGAGATGCTGGTTGCGAACAGCTGTGTGATAGTAACACCTTGCTATCTAAAATATACATTTAATCTCTTCGGAGAAAATTTCTGGACTATCCTCAGCTGACAACGAACTACTTAAAAATGCGTAGCTTACTTCATTTGTTATGATTTCTTACCATTTTTCCCAAAAAGTAAATATAAGAAAATCTAGTCGTGCTGCATATATCGAACATGGTGGCTTCCAGCGAATCACAATAAGCGAAACATTTATAAAAGAAACTTGTCAGGGATATTATTCTTCGTAGATGTGACACATAACACTGTCATGTGTTAAATGATTCTTCGAACGCTAGAAACTGAACATGGTGAATTAGCGGTGACGTTCTGGCCTCTCATTCGGGAGGACACAGGTCCGAATCTTCGTCCAGTCATCCAGATTTCGGCTTTCTGTGGTTTCCCAAAATGACTCTAGCCGAATGCCGTGATGGTTCCTTCAAAGGGTCATGGGTGAATTCCTTGCCGTTCATTGCCCTCGGTTTTCTCCAGTCTCTAATGACCTCGACGTCGACGAGGCGTAAAACAATAAGAAAAAATAATAATAATTTGGACGCCAATATCGGGCAAATCGGATGCTGTACACGGATGCCAGAGAAAAAGTTCTATCAATGTCAGAAATGATAAACTGCTCACTTTCTCTCTGTCACAAATATACTATAAACGGTCTGAGTTGTAGGGAAAGCTTTAAAGAGCAATTATAAATCGTAATTATATTTTTTGTGTTGCTATTCATAAGCTTTTTATGAATTTAGAAACACGTTGTGGTACGTAGTATTATACTGTTCTGCGTAGTTCAGTGTGTACTAGGGGCCAGAGAGTTGCTGCTGGTTCCACTGGTTCCAGCTATCAAATCGTTTCGTTCCGTGTCCTGGAGCCTCTTCTTCTCCAGTACGCGCTCCCTCTACCGTGGAGCCTTCCAGCCAGCGATCACTGTTCCAAGACAATTGACAATCAAGTTCCGCGTTCCCACAATAACGACACCGATGATCACAAAAATTGGCGGAGGATTCGGATGCAAAAACCGACTTCCTTACCGAGCTTCCGCAGTGCTCCCTGTTGTTCTCGGTTTTTAACTTAATTACTTCATTTCCGTTATCTTTATATCTATGGTTACTCCTCGCATTGTTCGCTCCTATTATTAAAGCATTGGCGGCGTTCGTTGCGCTTTTGTTCTCTGAAGAACAGCAGTAACTGTTATCTGAAGAGAGAAACAAGCCAGCCTACATCCCAAAGTAATATCTTCTCATTTATTAAATATAAACGGTCGGAAACAACCCACTGCAGTGAATATTCATCAAATGACAAAAAATTGAGAAATTTCGTGTGTCATCTTGCAGCCAAATCACCAAGGATCATCTGCTTCGACTGAATATCTTGTAGAAGCGGTTTCCGAAATAAAAGTATCGACGATAAGCATTGTTTCGAGAAACGAAAATACCGAAACTAGAAGGCAGTGTT
This sequence comes from Vandiemenella viatica, assembly GCA_031002005.1. Classification (NCBI taxonomy): domain Eukaryota; kingdom Metazoa; phylum Arthropoda; class Insecta; order Orthoptera; family Morabidae; genus Vandiemenella; species Vandiemenella viatica. Next base: position 104,230,403 of record JARYHS010011408.1, read on the forward strand.
ATAAACACCGACTGAATTAGGCTGCGTTCTATTTAATATTTCGTGTTTGTTATTACCAAAGTCAAATCAAATTCCGCCCTATGATTCTTTCTCCTCTCATTCATTCGAATTGGAAATCGTTCTGAGTAACGATTTCACTCCACAATCAGTTTAGATTCATGTTGTTGCTACACCCGTCACCAGTTTATTTTGTATCTAAATTAATCATGTTAATGCGATAGAAATAAATGGATTGATACATAAAAATCACAACTGACCCCTACTGCGAATAAACAAATCTCTTACTGTCTCGTTATACTTATAACATGTCCAAAATCTGTCAATCCGTTTACCTGAAATACTTTACGTACGTGATTTATAACGTAGCCTTCTCATCTCTATGATTTAAAACTAGAGTGGATGAATTTTGAAATCTTCTTTTAACCTAAAATGACAAGTTGTAGCCACGAGTATAGCTTAACCCACAAAACTATGTTTTATATTTCTTGGAGATTGAGTTAGCCAGCCTACAGTTAAAGATGCTTGAATCCGAACGGAAATAAATAATTGCGATACTCCCGTCACCCCTGCCCATTTTAACAACTCCTTCTTAGAGATGTTGACGATGCAGCAGAATTACAACTTACCTGCAAGTGTTTAGTAGACAACTAACTGTTCGAAGATGTGGTTCGAAGCAGTTGATTTGGACTTGGAGAGATAGCAATGTGCGGAAATATGGTATACTAAATTCGTATGCATGATACAATAAAAAGAAGAAAAATATAACAAGTATTTGTGGAAATAACAATAATAAAAATTATAGGCGCTTAATGCGTTGTGTTTCAAGTGAGAGTCGGAGTATTGTTAGTCATTTCGTGTTGAGTATAGTCTTTTGTTCTTTTTTCCCTATTAACCCAGCAGTTTAAATTGCATACCACCTACGTGGGGTCTGTTATTTCCTTTAGTGGACGCTGTCAGCAGTGCAGTTAAGAATACTGCACACATAAGATTTTCATCTGGGGGTTCATGTACCTTTCTGTTCCCAGCCTCATTGACTGGCGGCAACGGGTGAGTGTAACAAACTTCTGAAAGTTACAAACGATACACAATAAGCGTATTCAATTGAGTAAATGAAAAAGTCTTTGTTGTTTTCATTGTCTTCATATTCGATAGTTCTTTTGTTTAATAAAACTTTGTTTTAGAAGTTTCTTTGTTTTTTTGCTTAGGGATTTGAGGTTGCTAGGAACGTGGGGTATTGGGGCAAGGAACGTGTAGCGATGTTTCTGAAAGAACTATTCGAGTATTCGGCAGGAGTGATTTGGAGAAACCACGGAAAACTGAAATCTGGATTAGCGGACTGCGATTTAAACCCGCATCCTCAGGAATGCTAACTCTCATCGACTAGTTTCGGTTTTGACGTTTGAAAAGATGTTTTGTTTCCCTCAAGACTTAACACCTCGTCGACGTCGAGATCACTAGAGGCGAGAAAGAACTAGGGGCTGCGAACTGGTAAGAATTCACCCATGACGTTTTGAAAGAACCATTCCGGCTTTTGCCTGCAGTGATTTCGGGAAACCAGTTCCACTCGAGCAGTTAAGGAAGAAGCATCGTTTTCCTCAAGCGAGAGTGTAGCGCACACCGTCCAGCGGATTGTACCTAGTGCTGTGTATTGCTGTGTATCACCACATTCAACTAAGTGATACGATAAATTATACGGAATAGTGAAGTGAAAAGTGAGTGAGATGGAAAGTGGGAGCTACGGGGAGGCTGGTGAACCACCATACAGCCTGCCCGTCGACCAACAAGATGTACCGGCAGAAAACCTTCCAGGCGGCGATGATGAATGCCTTGCACGTCTTACACACCGGCCCACCAGACCTTGATATGGAAATATGTAACCTGGAGACGCACAAGCGGCGCAACGAAGAAAACAGTGGAAGTACCGACAAGCGGAAAGCCTTGGCAGCATACAACGTAAGTAAGCCAACGGAAAGCGCTTTAGTTAGCACAATGTATGGGGATAACGCAGTCAACAACCCAGAAACCCCAAGCCAGACAACCCTGTCCTCAGCACAGGAAAAACAAATGACTCGCGGCTAGAGAAAGTAACTAACAGAGTAGCATCAGGCGCCAATCTCACTGAAAAAAATTTCTCTCGCGCACCTGCTCATGTACACAATAAGACAAACCGATACAAAGTTGACGCACCAGGACCGTATTACATATACGTGGAAGGAGTAGGAAATAATATCGCAAACCTACATCCCATGGCCTTGGGGAAAATAATATTTGGATCTTGCCCAGAATACAGAAAACACATACAAAATATTGCTGCACAAGGGAAAAATAGAATTAAAATTGACCTCGCGACACCACAGGCTGCCAACAGCCTCGTTGACTCGCCAATATTCCCCACGCGACAACTTGCAGCATATATCCCGGCGCATATAGTAACTAGACAAGGGGTGATAAGGAATGTAGACGCAAGTATCGGGGAGGACGAATTAATTGGCGCCCTCGAATCACCAGTCCCAGTAATCAGAATCCGACGAATGACAAAAAGGGTAATAATAGAAAATGAAGCAAAGGTGATTCCACTGCGAACCTGTGTAGTGACATTCGACGCTCAAAATTTACCGGAATATGTATCAGTATACGGAATGCGCTGCCAAGTGTCTCCATACATAGCAACAGTCCGTCAGTGCTTTAACTGTTTGAAATTTGGACATCTAAGCAAACAATGCAAATCACAAACTAGATGTACAAAATGTGGAGGAAACCATTCAAAAACACAGTGTACCAACTTGAAACCAAGCTGCGTACATTGCCAAAAAGAACACGAAAGCCACGGACAAATCTTGCCCGGAGTTTAGCAGACGGGTTAAAATAAACGAGGTATCAGCTAAACTGAACATAACTTTCAAGGATGCAGAAAATATAATTACACAGAAAACATACGCGGAAGTATCCAGTCTAGCTCCACAGGTCAAGGAAAGGCCAGCCTTCCACCATTACCTAACCCGCAGCGGAAGTTTACTGTCTACAGACGCGCACGCTCACCTCCACCAGTCACAACCACAACACGGACCAAACTGCCAGTATATTACCAGCCACAGGAACTACCACTAGGGCCTATACGACGTAATCCATACGCCCCTCAACCACGGGAAACACCACAACAGAAGACTACAGTAGGATCACCTAATATAAACCAGCATACAGTACAAACGGAATACCAGGAAGACACTACAGTAGAAAAAGTATTCAGTATCATTATGCAAATAATTAACGCAATCCAGGGCCCACAACCCTTACCATAGATTCGGCTACTATAATAGAGATTATCAAGGAGCACTTCAACTAGGAAAACCAAAATGAAACTGTTACAGTGGAACGCAAGGTCAGTAGTCGCAAATAAAGAATCATTGCAACAAGAATTACACAGCCAGGAAATAACAGTAGCAGCCATATCAGAAACATGGATAAAACCTGGAAGAAATATCACATTCCCAGGATATCAGGTAGCATTGATAATAAAATCAGACGTACCCCATACACAAATCCCTCTAAGCAACGCGAATGAATGGAGCTTCCAAGCAGTAGCAGCACGTGTGCGAATCGATAAGAGAGAAATCACAATAGTATCCATCTACTGTCCGCCAAAAACAGTTACAACACTCAGAGAATGGTACACACTGATGACCCAACTAAAGCCACCGTACCTTCTATGCGGAGATTACAACGCACACCACACCAGTTGGCGCTGCGCGTACAATGATGCGGGTGGAAACGCAATCCTAGATATATTGGAAGAATTTAATTTAACAATCCTAAACGATGGCACACCCACCCTAATACAGACACCTGAACGATGACCCTCAGCTGTCGATCTCACCATTTGTTCACTAGACATTGCAGCAGAAATTATGTGGAAAGTAACCAATCAGTCGATGGGATCAGACTATCTTGCTATAGAATTATCAACACACAATGTAAACAATTTGAATTCTCGGAAACCAACAACAAAATGGAACACAAATAAACCCGATTGGGAGAAATACAGCAACAAAATAGATAAAGAAATCTACATAGTAAAAAGAGCAGAAACAACTGATACAATATACAACGAATTTATCAAACTAATAAATAAAGCAGCCAACATAACAATGCCGCGTAGAAAAGAAATTAACAACCCAAGATCACCACCAGCCCCATGGTGGAACCAAGCATGTTCTCAGGCAATCGCTAGAAGGAGGTTAGCACTGTCGACATATAGACGACACAGTACGTGGTCCAACTACCTGCAATACAAGAAAATCGATGCAGAAACAAAGCGCTTCCTTAAAGAAAATAAACGCACATCATGGAAACAGTTCTGAGAGAAAATATCTAATAACACACCACAATCTCAAATATGGTCAATGATAGCTTCACTTAAGAAGAAAAACATGTCGCATCACCCACTGACAGAAGTCACAGAAGAGTTTGCCGACATCTTAGCTCCACCCACAGTACTGCCACAACCAGAAACCATTTATAACAACAATACAGAATATCTATCACATCAAAATGAGGAACTACAGCAAGCATTTACCATAGAAGAATTTGAGAAAGCTCTAAAAGACGCGAACAATTCAGCCCCCGGAATTGACGGTATTCATTATTGCATGATATCGAAGTTACCAAGGTCAGCAAAAACAACCCTATTGAAACTATACAACAAGTTTTGGAATGAAATTTTTTTTATTTTATTTTATTTCCTGATTTTACATAGCCTACTACCTTGTTACCTAAAGTAGGCCCTTAGTTTCTACAGTTTTATTCTTAAAACAATTTACTTTATTTTTTGTTAATAATATATCTGGATAATTATTTTTAAGGATTTAATGGATTTAAGTATTCTAATAGTAAATCTACTAATTATTCTAATAATTAATATACCACTTAATCTACCAACTAATCTACTAATTAATCTACCATCTTACTAATTCACACCAAAATCAGCAATTGTCTTTGTATTTTCATACTTCTAATTAATAAACTGTCTATTTGTATACGTTCTTCTTTTACCACTGCTGGCCTGCGTCGACATCTGGCCGCTAGCTGTCTCTGCTGATGCAGCGGGGCGACTGCTGACATGCTGACCACAAAGTGTCGTCAGCCAGCTTCACGTTCCAGGTAGTGGTCTCGTTCTTCTCCGGTTTGTCCCTGGAGCCACCTGCTCCCCCATCAGGAGTTTCTCCTGGAATCAGAGCAGGCCACCCCCTGAGCCCTGGAGAAGGTGCCTCTGGCTTCCAGAGGCACTACGATGAATTGAGTCTTTGCCGTCTTCCTGGTGCAGGCACCGCCTTAGTCATGGGCAGTGCTTGTAGTCAAATTTGGGTTGTTCTTTACTCTTGAGTTTCTTCCTCTCCTGTCCTTCTTTCTGCTTCTGATGCCGGTTGCTCGCGGCGTCCCCTACGCTCTGCCTGTTTCAATTCAACAAATCTCGCCTTCTCGCGCTGCGACGCTAGATTAGCAGCTTCATCCAGCAAGTGCCAGAGCTCGGTATCACGCAGTATATCGTATATTCTTCTGTTCTGAAGTTGTATTTGGAGATATGCTCTTGATTCTTCAGTTTGTTTGCACTCCCAAACCACGTGCTCGGGAGTACTTACTTCACCACAGTCGCACCTGTTTGTTTCTTTGAGGCCTCTCTGTTCTAAGAAACTGTTGTATGGACCATGGCCAGATATGTAGTGTATGAGCCCTGGAGATGGTTGTAGGTGAGTCATGTTCATTCTCTCTTTCACGCAAGGAAGCATGTCGAAGGTCCTTCTGCCCGTGTTGCTGTTAGTCCATGTTTGCTGCCATTCATCCATCAGCGCATCCCAAATATCTTTTTTGGTTTCAACAGGCCTTCCAATTATTTCAGCAGCTTGGTCATACCTTCCTTTTTTAATCCAGTATAGCGCTCCTCGCTTCCTTACTTCCAGGTCCAGGGGCCAGATACCGAGTATAACCGTTAGGGCATCTGTGGCCGTTGTTCTGTAGGCCCCAGTTAGTCGGAGCAGAATTCCTCGCTGCGTACGGCGAAGCAGCTCCTTTGGTTTGACCTTTCTTAGGTGCTTGGCCCACGTGCTTGCAGCGTATCCAGTAATGGAGGTCAGTATTGCATCGTGATATCTTCTTATGACGAGCGGAGGCAGATTAAACCGTCGTTCGCCAATGCTTATCAATTTGTGCATTACCAGTGCTGCTCTTCCACATACTTCCTCCATGTGAGACGCAAATTTCAGTTGTTCCTCCAGGTTTACACCAAGGTAGCGGACTACTGCTTTTCTCTTTATTGTTTTTCCCTGGATCCTAATTACCGGATTTCGTTTGAGTGTTCCTTTTAGGAGCATGTAGGTCGTCTTTTGTGGGGCTAGGTTTAACTTAACTGCTGCACACCACTTACTCAGGCAATCCAATACTGCTTTGCATTTTGTTTCGAGTTCCTGCCTGGTGTCCGCGTCTATCAGAAGTGCGAGATCATCGGCGAATGCCAACACCCAGCAGTTCTGACATTTGTTGCAATATTTCCATGACCGGTTCCAAACCAATGTCCCAGAAAATTGGTCCACACACTGATCCCTGCGGGCAACCTTTCGTCAGTCTTTTCTCTATGTACTTGTTGGGGCACCGCAATTTGGCATATCTATTTCTACAATAATCTCTAAAACTGGTATATAGGTTTTTTGGACAGTTGATGTTTCTTAAGCGTTCGAACAGCGCGGGCCACCAGAGATTGTCGAATGCGCCGGCGATATCCACAAATACTCCCACCACATAATTTTTGGAAGAGTTTTGAGCTATTTCCATTAAGCGGTTGATGGCGTCCTCTGTTGACTTGCCTGCTCTGAACCCATACTGATTTGGGTTCATCCCATGTTTTAATCTATGTTCCTTTAGTTTCTTGCAAAGTATCTTTTCTTGTACTTTCCCTAGAACATTGAGTAAGCAGATTGGACGATAGGATTTTGGAAGTTGTGGGTCTTTGCCTCCACCTTTCGCTATGATAATCACGTCACTCGTTTTCCATGCATTTGGTATTTTTCCCTGTACCAGGCATTCGTTAAAAAGTTTATTTAAGGTTGGAACCAGTTGGATGACCAGCTCCTGGAGGACCTCTGCTGGTATCCCATCAGGTCCAGGTGCTTTTCTTTTTGGAAGGGAAAATATTGCCTCTACTATCTCTTCATCTGATATGACGCATTTTTGATGTTCACTCTCGTAGGGATCCCACATTTTTTGACGCAGTTCACTTTGCCGATCTGTCTCGTTTTCTGTATTGTCATCTGGAAGTAGCACGGCAAGTAACTCCCGTGCAGTTTCCATCCAGTTGGTGGTCATAGATCCATCCAGTTTTCTTACTGTAGACAAGGTTGTAGGTGGCCTAATTTTGCCAGCGGCAATCTTGTAGGGGATGCCCCATGGGCCTGATCTCATATTTTGTCTGACGAAGGCTTCCCAGCTTTTTTGTTTTGTCTTCAGCAACAGATCCTTGAACTCTTGCTTTTTGTTCCTATATCTATCTAGAAGAGTCTGTCTCTCTTCTGTAATGAGGCAACGTTGATATGCTTTTCTTGCCTTCCTCATTGTGATTCGTAGTTTCTGCAATCTTTCTGTCCATGGTTTGTCTTTTACTCCCGTTGTTTTCTTTAGTGGAATTGCAGTTCTCATTGCGTCCTGGATTGCTCGAATTGTTTCTTCCGCAGCCTTGTCCACATCAAAATCTTTATCTTCGACTTGGGGGGAATAAAGCAACTCCTCAACCTTGGCCAGTTGGCTTTGCTGATGTCATATAGCCGTTGAATATTGGTACAGGCGCCTTCGCGCGCACCGTCCGCAGTCTTCCCAGTTCGAACATAATTAGATTGTGATCACTGGTGGTTTGGTTCTCAATCACCTTCCACCCGCTTACTAGGTTTCCTGCTCTTCGATTTGCTAAAGTTATATCTATGTTCGATTTGGCACCTGCTCGGTCACTGAACGTGTATGGATTGTTTGGCTCGTTTTTGACATACAGCTGTAATTCTCCAATCAGCTCGAGTAACTTTTCTCCTCGTGCGTCTGTACGACCGCTGTGCCAGAGTGCAGATTTGGCATTTGCATCGGCAACTATCACCGTAGGGCTGTCGCCTATGGCTGTACATATTTCCCTAATCTTGCAAAGATAGGGATCAATATCGTCTCTGTATTGGAAGTACATGTTAACGAGGACTACGTTTCCCCATTGCGTACCTAACTCCACACACACCGTATGTTCATCGCAGAATTGTGTTATTTTTGTGACTGTGATTTGCTTATTGAAGACTATGATGGCACTCATTGGTTTTTTCCCTGTCGAGATTATCTGAGACGTCACTGGCATGTGTGAGATTTTCCCTTCCCTGGAATGGGGCTCTTGAAGACAGAGGATATCTATTTGCATTTCCTCAGCCAGTTTACTCACTTCATGCAAAACCAGACTGGTTCTCCTGCAGTTTAACTGTGCGATCTTAATTCTCTCTGCACCCCTACTCATGGATGCCGAGTATGGATATTGCACTGTGGCCACGGCTGTCTCGAGTCAAGCATTATTCTTCCATGAGTCATCACAAAATGACGATAAATTTGATCTGGATCAAAGATTTCGTTCCGTCTGTCAAATACTTGCTTGACTATAGTGAGTAACTGGGCTGAATTAGTAGGTATATTGTTTATCTTAAGTTGAATACGATCAATTGCCTCTGGTTGCGGAAATGTGATGTTTTTGCCATTTGGATGTGCTATTCTGGTTAGGTGGCGTAACGCCATAGTGAGATTTTGTGTTTCCTCTAGTCTAGCAAGCTGCAGATTGTTTTCAAACTTTTGGTAGATATGGTCTGGAGCTATAGCAGCGTGTCTTGGTTTTTCGTTCGCTCGGTTTTTGGAGGCGCCACTAATTTTGCAGTAGTTGGATGTCATTGGAACTGGTCCTACCCACCCAAGTCCAGCTCGTTTTGGTTGAGGTCTAGGAGAAATATCACAGATGGTAGAAGTAATCTCTGAGTGTTGGAGGATAGATTCATCTGTCTGCGTGCTTACGCTGTTTGCTGTTTCCTTCCCTTCTTGCAATATTTTCTCCCTGTATCTTGCAGCCCTCTCTGCGTTCCTCCTCTTCCTCGATGGCGTGTTTCTTGTTTTATTCCTCTTTCCTTTCCCAGAATCCAGATCATCGTGCCAATACTAAAACCAAATAAAGACCCAAGCAAAGCAGCATCATACCGGCCAACAGCATTATCATCCTGTATAGCGAAGACCTTCGAAAGAATGATCAAGCACCGATTAGAATGGTGGCTCGAGAATAACAACCTACTGCCCAATTCTCAATATGGTTAGCGAAAGGCAAGGAGCACCCTGGATAACCTAAGCCTGCTAACTACTGACATTGAACAAGCATTTTCAACCAATAGTTATCTCACAGCAATTTTTCTCGACATCTCTGGAGCTAATGATGGAGTAAACATTACGCTACTCATAAAGAAACTAAAAGCCCTGAATCTACCAAACATCTACCTCAAAGGAATATACAGATTGCTATACAAACGAGTCATATATTTGCGCAAAAGAGACAATACCATGTTCGGTACTCGAGTAATCACCAAAGGCCTTCCACAAGGTGCAATATTAAGCCCGCTGCTATATGCAATCTACGTAGCTGACATAGAACTAATTATACCACCAGCTGTAAAGATCCTGCAATATGCAGACGATAAATTCATCTACACTTCATCCGCAAGTTTTACTTTAACAAGGAAAAGGTTAGAAGAAACAGCGAAAGCCCTAGAAAAATGGATGGAACAAAATCAACTCAATCTGTCACCATCTAAATCCTCAGTGGTCATCTTCACTAGGAAATATCAACCAACGAGCCAGACACAACTACAATTAGGCCCATACTTATTCCAAATTAAAACATCTGTAAAGTTATTAGGTCTATATTTAGACAGCAGGCTTACCTGGGCACGACACGCTGAATACTTAACTGAAAGGACAGGGAAAGCCTTAAACATATTGCGAGCAGTAAGTCACGTCTGGTGGGGAGCCCACATAACAACAATGTTAACACTATACCGCTCTCTCATCCGATCAATAATAGACTATGGAAGTATCTTTTATGGAAATGCCCCCAAATATGTACTGAAAAAACTGGACACCCTCCAATATCGAGCCCTAAGGATATGCTTCGGAGCAATGAAATCATCCCCCACTAATGCACTCCTGATAGAAGCGAAAGAGATGCCCCTGCGCATCAGAAGGGAACTAGTGACAAAGATTTTCCTCATCCGGCGAGCAGCAATAATGTCACATCCACTGCTTAACAAACTCAACATCTTAATGAAAATCAGAAACTCACAAGGAAACAAAAACCAAGAACGAAAACCTCTTCTGCTTAAATGTTTTGAACAGCTGAAGACAATGTTCCCATTGATATACAAAGACCGAGAGCTGCCAATTTACAGTTATCCATACAAACTGAACTTATATAAGACACCGACCTATCAACAACCATGCATCGAAACCTACAGAGGGAAAGCCAACAATTACATTCAAAATCATATTTTGAACAACTGGCATGACTTCACAGAAATATACACTGATGGATCCAAGACCCCAGAAGGAGTGGGCTACGCTTACTACTGCCCCA
>JARYHS010011408.1:104242074-104303845 GCA_031002005.1 Vandiemenella viatica
GTTATAAACACCGACTGAATAGTCTGCGTTCTATTTAATATTTCGTGTTTGTTATTACCAAAGTCAAATCAAATTCCGACCTATGATTCTTTCTCCTCTCATTCATTCGAATTGGAAATCGTTCTGAGTAACGATTTTACTCCACAATCTGTTTAGATTCATGTTGTTGCTACACCCGTCACCAGTTTATTTTGTATCTAAATTAATCATGTTAATGCGACAGAAATAAATGGATTGATACATAAAAATCACAACTGACCCCTACTGCGATTAAACAAATCTCTTACTGTCTCGTTATACTTAACATGTCCAAAATCTGTCAATCCGTTTACCTGAAACACTTTACGTACGTGATTTATAACGTAGCCTTCTCATCTCTATGATTTAAAACTAAAGTTGATGAATTTTGAAATCTTCTTTTAACCTAAAACGACAAGTTGTAGCCACGAGTATAGCTTAACCCACAAAACTATGTTTTATATTTCTTGAAGATTGAGTTAGCCAGCCTACAGTTAAAGATGCTTGAATCCGAACGGAAATAAATAATTGCGATGCCCCCGTCACCCCTGCCCATTTTAACAACACCTTCTTAGAGATGTTGACGATGCAGCAACTTACCTGCAAGTGTTTAGTAGGACAACTAACTTTACTGTTCGAAGATGTGGTTTGAAGTAGTTGATCTGGACGCGGAGAGATAGCAATGTGCGGAAATATGGTATACTAAATTCGTATGCATGATACAATAAAAAGAAGAAAAATATAACAAGTATTTGTGGAAATAACAAACAAAAAAAATTATAGGCGCTTAATGCGTTGTGTTTCAAGAGAGAGTCGGAGTATTGTTAGTCATTTCGTGTTGAGTATAGTCTTTTGTTCTTGCTTCCCTATTAACCCAGCAGTTTAAATTGCATACCACCTACGTGGGGTCTGTTATTTCCTTTAGTGGACGCTGTCAGCAGTGCAGTTGAGAATACTGCACACATAAGATTTTCATCTGGGGGTTCATGTACTGTACCTTTCTGTTCCCAGCCTCATTGACTGGCGGCAACGGGTGAGTGTAACAAACTTCAGAAAGTTACAAACGATACACAATGGGCGTAGTCAATTGAGTAAATGAACAAGTCTTTGTTGTTTTCATTGTCTTCATATGCGATAGTTCTTTTGTTTAATAAAACTTTGTTTTAGAAGTTTCTTGGTTTTTTTGCTTATGGATTTGAGGTTGCTAGGAACGTGGGGTATTGGGGCAAGGAACGGGTAGCGATGTTTCTGAAAGAACTATTCGAGTATTCGGCAGGAGTGATTTGGAGAAACCACGGAAAACTGAAATCTGGATTAGCGGACTGCGATTTAAACCCGCATCCTCAGGAATGCTAACTCTCATCCACTAGTTTCGGTTTTGACGTTTGAAAAGATGTTTTTGTTTCCCTCAAGACTTAACACCTCGTCGACGTCGAGATCATTAGAGGCGAGAAAGAACTAGGTGCTGCGAACTGGTAAGAATTCAGCCGTGGCGTTTTGAAAGAACCATCCCGGCTTTTGCCTGCAGTGATTTCGGGAAACCAAAGAATTCGGGGTGGCCGGACGAAAATTCGAACCTGCGTCCGCCCGAATGGGAGACGGGGCGTCACCGTTCACACAGCCCTCTCCGTCTTAAGGTCTTAACTTCGTCAAGCTGTGTTAACATATTTAGTAATGACGCGTGTTTCCTGCCTTTTTATGTGGCTACAGCTAGAGAACTCGTTGCCTGGTATCCACTAAGATTTGTAGTTACACTTGTAGTGTCTTGAACTAATTGTGTTCATGATTTCATACTATTGTTTTTAGGTCTTCTACAAAACACAAATTTTGTCCCGGTACCTTCTCACATGGCAAAATCGTACGTAGAATTTCATTGTAATCCATTTTTAATTACATTCGGTAAAACTTCCTTCACTAATGACAAACCATATTTAAACAAACTGTAGCTCTTCAGATGTACTTTAGATGTTAATGGATGTATTATAAACGTCACATAATTTATGTAGACTATGGTAGTAAGCTCACCTGGGTAAGCACACATTGATAGTAAACTGTGCCAAAGTTCTACGTCTAATAAAGATGTAGCAGCAACTGGTGAACTGGTTTACGATCTTTGGATTTTGTCGAGGTTATTAGAGGCAGGGACAAGAAACGGGAAGGAATTTGGTCATTCCTTTTAAAGGGATCACCCCGACTTCGACCACGAGTAATTTGCAGAAACCACCGAAAACCGAAATCTGAATAGTCGGATGGGGATTGGAACTCTCGTCCTCCTGAATGCGAGGCAAGAACGTTTACCGCCCATTCAGCACGCTTGGTCGATCTTTGGCGAGACCCCCGTTTGAGAATGGCGAGAACCACAATACAAGTATAAAATACATGGCATATGAAAAGGAGGGCAGTCAGATCAACCTGCAGAAATCATCGCACATCACAAACATTGCCACAGTCTTTCATGTTTTTAGATTTACATGCGTGTACCACCAGGTTGTACTAACAACAACCAGGCGATTGGAGGCGTAGCCATACAGCGGGGAATTCTCATTCTTTACTAGCTGTCAGCACGTGTTCCCAATTGTGTGCTCCCAACTTGTAAAAGAGTTAAGATACAAGCTTTCCTGTTTTCTAAAAAAAAGCTTCAACAAAGATGTCAAAATCAGTTACTTGCTGTGCGCCAAAAATCTCATATTTCATTGGCGAACTAGTCTTGAAGTTTTTAATCATGGGGTGTGCCGTGGTTAATCACTTTGTTCCTTGTGAATCGGAAAAGGAAACAGTTAACCATCAGAATAAATATTCACGCGGACCTAACCAGAAATTACGTAAAATGTCGTGATTGTGTTCCGTAAGGACTTGACGCCGCGCCTTCAGAAATTGATGCCAACGGAGCATATTAGAAATAGTACATTTGTTAACAAACTAATAAAGTTACTAAAGTAATTTCACTGTAAAATTAAGATAGTTTTGCTGCACCGGACAACGCTCACAACGTTGTTGCAATCAGAGTCGATGTAGGACTGGAAACTTACAAAACCGCTACCTCTCGTGCACTTGCCAACGATCTCGCTGGGTGGTTCTTTGAAGATTAATTTTTATTAATTTGTTCTTCAATTAACAGGTTACTGTAGTACGGCTGACAGTTATTTTTTAATTTTATTATTATTTTTACCAAAGGACTATAATAAACATAGATTCTGAATTAATTTTTGTGTTCAATGAAATAACAAGACCGATGACACTCTTTCATCTAGCTGGTATTATTTCGGCTAGACGTTAAATAACAAAACACGAATAGGTATCAACTTCGTCCGAAGATACTAAAGAACATTACAAAACTCCAGCGAATAAACTTCTAGGACTTATAAAAACAACGACAGACTGATTGCAGTTAATAAATACTGATGAAAACTCTCCGTCTGCTCGCCATTGCCGCCAGCTTAAATAGGCGCTAGAGAAAAATCTAGAAGACACTAAAGGATGCCAACAGATGTTTCTAGAGCGCTACAAATAACGTTGACAGTCAAACTCATACAAAAACAGTTGCATCTTATACAGAATCGCTCATAATCATTAAGAAATGCTTCAAATCGAAACAATAGCTATTTACATACATATTTAAACATGAAACTAACAACATCAAACACTCCAAATAGTTAAAAATTGTCCTCAAAATACAGTGGCTTATATAAAATTTATAACTACAAGCACACAGTTAATATTTCACATGTTATACTTCTTCTGATCATATTACTCATCATTTACACAGTCTCTATCCACAAAAGCCTTATTCATTCACATGAAACATATATAAATTAATAATTAGTCAACTTTCAAAACCCTGTACTTAATTCCTCAGATTAATATTCACAGAAGGCTGTGTTTGGGTACTATTACGCACTGTTATAACCACGAATGCTTTCAGTGCCATTTAAATCTACACTACTGTTTGTGAAATTGCGACATCCAGAAGGAATGGTCTGAATAACTCCAAAATCGGAGACTCTGTAATAAGTGATTAATATTACAAGTGATGAAGTGCACGTAGCCCCAGCACCGCCCTCTTTCTGTGACCAGACACTTCATTGTTGCGCCACGCTCAGTCAGTGCAGAGGCGTCAAATGAAGAGGAAACGTGCAAGTAGTGCCGGTATACCTCTTCGATGACAAAGGGCACAACATCAGCATGTCGGTGAGTTCGAACGAGGCAGAATGATTAGTAACCGTAAAACTATTTTCCCGTACCGTTACAATACGACTCGTACAGTGGTACATTGCTACGACAGTGGAATCACTGGACAATGGATACTGAATCACACAATGTCACCTTAGCGCGGGATGACAGCCAACTTGTCCGCGTGACCGTAACCGACAGAACAGCTCCGTCCACAGTGTTGACTCGACGTTGAAGCTCTGCAACTTTTGCGAAAATGTCTACCTCGACAGTTCGACGCTATCTGATGAGGCCTGGACTGGTGGCACTCATGACATTGCGTCGGTTTCCAGTGACCAGAAACCACCAACGCCTCAGACTGCAATGGGCAAGTAAACGCCGTCACTGGAGCGCTGAGTGTCAAAATATAGTGTTTTCGGACGACTTAAACATCAACGTATCCTTCAGTCACAATCGCGTACGTGTTAGACGCTACCGTGGTGAACACAGTTGGGCAGATTGCATTGTTGAAAGACGTAGCATACAAACGTCAAGTGTGATGGTTTGGGCGCCATTTGTTATAACAGGCGATCTCATCTCCTACATATTGAGGGACATCTGAACAGCAGTCGCTATGTCAGCCCGATGCACTGCCTTTCCTGCAGACAGCACTACATATATTTCGGCAGGACAATGCTCGGCCACATGTAGCAAGAAATGTTCAAGCCTTCTTCGAAGAACGACGAGTACCACTGTTTCCCTGCCCTGTAAGTTAGCCTGACTAGTCGTCTATCAAACATGTCACAGACAGTGTCGGTCGATAACTTGTTCGTTCTGACACTCTTCCAACCACTGTCGATACTATGTGACGAGTCGACAAAACGCGTCGTAGTGTATTCTGCAGCAGCATATCCAGGTTCTCTTTGATTCCATGCCATGACGTCTACAGGTTGTGATTGCAGCTAGTGGCGTACTGAATTCTCACAGGCAAAATTCTATATTCTATGCAAATCTGGTTGTAGGCCATCTTCCGCAGTTGTTGGATAATAGATTATAAATCAAAATTCCATCTGGAACAACTGATGATGTTACTGTTTTCTTTATTTCCATACGTGGAACAGATCGCCATGTAAATACCATCACCCTAGCTGTAAGTACAATGTAAATATGTATATAATAATTTATAATTCCTCTGTCAAATGTAACATATCACATGCAAAAACAAATTCACAGCCACTGACGATGCCCCACACCATAAGGGCGAAACGAGTATGGAAACAAAGAAAACAGTAACATCAACAGTTGTTCCAGACGGAATTTTGATTTATAATCTTCTATATTCTAATTCGCGTATTTTTATGTCCTTAATCTGCGAAATAAATTTAATTGAAATCACTGTTCTTGATGTTACAATTTTCACAATCAGATGTGTAGTTTCGAATGAGGAGAAAGTAATTTGGCTTTGGAAATCGGATGTATTACCTGTCTTTCGCGACTACTTGTAGACGCTGCGCACAAGCCAATTTTCGTTAACTTTTGCATTTTCATTGCTCGTAGCGACCGATAGCCCCTAGACCTTACATCTTTCCCTCATGTGAGAGTGGTTCCACACACTACTAACAAAAACTGATCAGAAACTCTTTCGTTTTTGTCGAAACCAGTTTCCGTTGCAGACGACCAGTCTTCTTTAACATAACATGGTAATTGGCTCCTGCAATCTGCTTGTTGATCGAGGTGAATAATATCTCAGCTTGGACGAGTACACATCGGCTTATAAATAACTTCAGCAAAGTAATGCCTTTAAGAAGGTACAGTAAGAACACTACAGCGGCATCACAGCCGTGAAGTGAGATAATTTACCCGTAACAAACTTGTTTTTGTTAGGTGGAAAGGATTTAGTGTCCTGCTAAGAGATCTTTTCAGTTTTTTTTTTCTTCGTAATAACGTCAGCTATGTTTATGTGTTGCGTAAGCTCTATCTTTGCTTCTCTATTTTTCTGCATCGAAATACTGTTTTAATGCACTTACTTAGGACGCCTCGATGACATGGCGTACAGCTTCGTACATTTAAAAGATGCCTATGCCAACGGCAGATTTCTATGGTGGATATGAAAGTAATTTTTGTACAATTTGATTCTACAGCATTATTTTATTGTTTCAGTTTTAGAAAAAGACACAGAATTCACATCACTCGTGTTTCAGGAATCGATTTGATGATCTTACAGAATGCGAAATTGGATTTTATGTATATATTAGTTTGCGTTTTCTTGGTTTTTAATAATCATGCAAAATTTATTTTTTCTGACTATTCTACCCTTTCGTTCCTTCTTTGTTCTTATACTCTGGTTTTATTAATTTTAGTTTTTAGTTGCTTCCTATATCGGCTCTGCAACTGAGAATAACAGTTCGAAGCAAAATATTCTTTTAACTAATATTGTTCTATTACTATTTTTACAAACGTGAATATGCATTTCTTACTCAAATTGTAGTAAAATATATTTCCTTATAATTCATTATATTTTACACAGTACTTTTTTTGGTTACCATAATATCATTTCATTTATTTATTTTTTTATCACAAAGGAACTGCTAATTCACATTTACTTTACCGGAACATATATTTTATAATTCTCAAGTAATACAATAACCATTACAATCACCATTCTTAGGTATTTACACATTTATTATCACACTGAATCGTTCAAAAATTTTCATTCGAATAGGTCGAGCTCTATTTACAATCTCCACCGCCAAAGATACTCTTCCCTATTCTTCCACCAGAGATCATCTGCATCAAAACTTCAACTCCAACACCAAGAACAATCGTTACTATTAATTAATATTTACATGTTAATTTATATGGTTTTCATTTGTCAGATCTAATCATGCATACATGAAACCAAAATACTGTTGCTCCATCTTTTGTATTCTGTCCTGTAAGAGGTATATTGTGTCAATGCCGGTCGACGCGTTGTTTAATACACGATACAGTATGCAAGCCGTTCACCCCTCACACCGCCACAGTAAACGTGATTCCACTCCGATATGAGTGTCCGTTGAGCGGGATGGAGCGTTGATGGATCTCGCTGGCAATGTGGTCCAGCCAGTCCTGAGCAGCCGCTGCCCGCGATGTTCCATAAACTTTTATGACACTGCATGCAATTCACAGCTGGCCACGTGTTAACAGAGTTCATCGAACGTACCGGACGTTCACACAACCTGCATGTCCCCCCAAGCCGTCCATCCTGCCTCTCTTTTATATCTTCTCCTGAAAGTCCGTCATTTTATCTTTTTTTGCGGCGGTCAGTTTTTTGACTGGTTTGATGGGATCTTCCGTTTCTTGCTACCGATCCCCGCACATATGCTTATGATGGGTGGTCATTTCGGAGGACACTGATTCGATCCCAAAACCCATTTATATGAATTACAGGATGGTTTTTATGATCAATCCCCGTGCCCACAATTCTCTCCCGCATCAAATATCATCACTGTCAACGAATGTATGAAAGAAATCTCTTAACAAAAGTATCGGCTGAATGAAAGTGATTTGATACGTGTTGTTGGGTATCTATTTTAGTCCTGAAATAGAAGGGTGAAACCCTCTGCTACCGCAGTTGACTCGAAGAAATATGGTTATTTATTGTATCACTCAGCTGCCTGAAGACACTGTTATAATGAAAACAAACTACATTTACCCTCATTTTCTTAATGGAATTTGTTTTTCTTTCCTTTCAAAGTTCTGTTTCCTTTAACTGGGCGACAAGGGCGATTCGAACCTCCCGTATTTTGTGTTCCGTACTCTAATAATTTAAACTGTTACGTCAGACGACAGCCGCTTGGTGCAAAAGTGAATGCCTGACACTTTTTAGGACAGATAGAGGAATCCAATACAGGGATATCCAACGCCACGCGACGTTCCTGCGCGCGCTGCTAATGTTACCGTTCGGTTACAATAAAATATATTACATATAGTATAAAATACAATGAACAGTGAATTTAGAGCATTTGAAATTAATAAGTGACAAAGTAACTGCAATTATAATGAACAAAGAATCAGTTAATTAATTAATTAATTCCTGGCACGAAGCGTCATCAGTTACGAAAATTTCCAGGTTCAACCTATTCTGATAATGGTTCTTCGAACAAAGTATCATTCTTTTCTTCTTGTATAGTTGAAATTATATGTGATAAGTTTGTTGCAGTTTACAAATAATGATGACGGTACTTAAAAAAACCTCGTATTTTGCTATTGTCGTTCTGTGTTTTTGCTTATGGCTTCACGCTTCGTCGACGTCGGTATCATTATAGGTGGCATACCACTGTGGCAAGGAACGGGAAGGAATTCGGCCATGGTCTCTTGAAGGCACCATTCCGGCATTCGCCTGGAATGATTTCGAGAAACCATGGAAAACCGAAATCTGGATGATCGGAAGGAGATTCGAAACCTTGTACTTCCGAATGTGAGGCCAGAGCGTTACCTCTCACCCACTACACGCTTTGTATCTCCATGCTGCATCGGAGCTGTATGATGCCTGAGATTTTTCCTGTGGACAGATTAGTATAAACTTTAAACACACACACGTAGAGAGATAGTAATGTGTCTGCATGATTAAAACATGTTTGTTTAGTCAGCCGATAGGTTCGCTCACTTAAAGTTAAATTGCCTGAAACAATATTACCAACAGAATTTCCTGCGCGCCACGTGTGGTATATGGAACAGAGTAGAACAATCGAGAAATTGTTTCGAGATTCTTAACTAAAATAAACGAAAATGCACTGTTGATCGTCTAATCTAAATATAAATATAATAATTACAAATATTCATTGAAACCTTAAAAAAAGTTTTTCTAAATGATAGGGAAAATTGTTATAAAGTTTTTTTAAAAAAAAACTGAAGAGGAAAAAGCAACTGAAATAAGTTAAAATTGTTATCTAATTGATTTGAGCGCAATTTAGGTAGGCCAAATTTTTTACATTACCTTAGATGCCAGCTCTATGTATGTGAAGCATTCTGTATTGCTCTGTGATGCGCATTAATCTGTAGTTCTAGCCATGACAGTGGTGAAATGCGCGGCGATTTGAAACCTAACCACCAAAAATTACGACGAATAAAACGACAGAGACGTAGAGTTAACAGTACCAATGAGTCAACAGGTTGATTAGATGTAATCAACTGTTCCTATTTACCATCATTTGTACCTTTGAAATAAATAAAGTGCATCTAATTGCAATTTTAAAAAGCAAATCTTTTTGTAAGGAACGGATGCCTGAAGAATCGCGCTATCTACGTGGAAAGTCTTGTTTGTTCAGGCACAAATGCTGACTAATAGAAACGATACCACACCCAGTCACGAAGGTTGCTGACTGGATTATCGCATTAATCTTAAGTTAGGTACTGGCCTCCGGTACTTGTTTCGCGTTGACTCGTCCTATTTTTTTCCATAGTATATGTATAGTACGGAAAAATCAAAACGTAAACGGGAAAGCAGTCAGAAGATGGCTATACGGCTTTGTAGTCAAATGCTATTAAAAAAACAGTTTTCGCGGTATATTATGAACAACGTACCTCAGAGATAAAAGAAAATCGCGTTACATTAAAGTAAATAGGTAGAAGACATAAGTTCCATGCCAGTTATTTTTGGCCAATTTTACAGTTGTCATCGTCGTTTACGGGAAAGGGGACGGTAAGGTACGCGAAAGGAATTTGTCCTTGCTCGTTTCGTCGGAATTCTGACAGGGATTGGAACCCGCGTCCTCCCGAATACCTGGCCCGAACATTACTGTTCACATATCGGGGTGGGTTCTAATATTCCAATATAAATGAAAAATCTGAAAAAGTAGTGATGATATTAATAAGGACTCCCAAAGAAAATTGGTCTCAGTAAGATACTTCAACAATTATTATTAGATTTTCTCTTTATTTTACTGCAAATAAACTTAATTTTGTGGTATTCATAAATGCAAGAAAAATACCTACGGTAAAAAGATGATTAAGTTACGCATGAAATTGGAGAGAAAAAAAAAACGAAACAGCTCATCTTCAGCACAAATTGACTGTGCATGTTGGTTGATGTTTGACATTTCTATGACAGCTTTTATGGTAACGTTTTTAATTTTTAACAATTCTCCACATGTTTCTCAACAGCTGTTGTTCAATGTCGTTCAAGTAATATTACTATCTTATTCACTGAGTAATTAGAATGTAGAATTTCTGTATTCTAGAATTAAATATTGAGATTATCAAAATAATATAAAAGCCACGTAGCCTTATGCTATGCATGCTTAAATGATGTTTTCTAATTTATTATTATTATTATTATTTCCGCTTGCTTCATAACGAAATTCTATCTTACCTTTTCTTTTCCTCCATCGTATGTGACAGCATTCTGGTTGCAACCAGTAACATTAACTCATGAATACAAGATTTTAATTTATTGTTAGTAGCTCATAGGATCCAATGAAACGTATGCAGTTTTGCGCGTCACTTCGTCAGTGTTGCTTGCTAGATTTGCATATAGTTTACAAGAAATCGTACTTCTTAACAGAGAATACAAGTAATTTATAAAACCGTGTTTTATTTTCAACCTGAAAGGTGACAATAGCTTAACAGAATAACATGAAGCAATGGTTTTCCGCCTCCAGGGTGCTCTAAAAACTAGCAAGGAAACTACGAGATCGATTTTCTTGGATACATATTTACACGCACTTTTAGAAGATCTTTTAGCTTGAATTTTTTATCCATCCGTTGTACACACCCGAAATAATATTAAGAAATAAATCATGCCCATTAGTTCCAAAAATTTTCAATGAATTCTGCTTTTAACCTAGTGAATAATGCAACTAGCTACCTCGATAAATGTGCATGAGTCCTGTAAAGGATATGGTGGTTACTTTTTTTCGTGTGATATGTATGATATGTGTGATATGGCCAGGAGATTCCTGTAGGGGTAGGTCGCCTCGTGGCAGAGAGTTTGGTTTACGCTAGTTTGACGTCTTTACCGTGACACTAAACAAATGGAAACCACATTCACAAAGCCATTGCATTAAAAGAAAACTGTGCTTAATGAATTCACTCATTTTATAAATGAGACACTGTTTAAAACATTGAAGAATAACCTTGAAACAGGAATATAATACACATAAAATAAATTACAACACTGAAACCATAGCCCAACAGAGACATATTTTAATAATACATAGACACAGACATTATAATGCAAGCAAAAACACTAGGTTGGCATCACTGTAAAACGCATGTAAACAAGAAGATTCTTGCTGTTCGTCAAACACAAAAGTAGAATTTTGAAACAGTGGTATAGTTACCTCCAAAAAAAGGATAAAAATAGTTATTCTTACAGTTATGTGGAACCACAACTACAGTTCTGGTCACGAAAAAGTGCAAATTGAGCTATTTCTGACCACCATGTAACTGTCTCAACCATAAGTCTCACTGACGATGCCCCATTCCACAGTGGCGAAACGCTTCTGAGCACATACGAGTAAAACCAGTTGCTAATAGACGGTGTTTTCATTTACAATTGTGTAACAAGCAACTGCGGAAGGATGGCCAATATACCATATATAAAACAAATGGAGTGTTGCAAACTGCTTGTGAAACGTGTAATCTGTATGATTCGTATATTTTTGTTTGTGAAAAGTTTAGTTTATGAGCTCGCATGATTGAGGACCATATTCTGGACGGGCGGTAGACAGATTTTAGGATCTGATCCTGTGTTCGTTGTGATACATGACCTAGTGTGGTGGTGCTTTAACGCACTCAGGTACACTGGTGGCTGGTGTAGTAGTACGATATATTTTTCATTTCTGTTGTGTTTAATATTATCAGTTAATGGTAGTTTCCTCAGTAACTGACCAATTATATGGCGTTAAGATCTTTTTATTTGTCACGGGGTTTACGATTAGTTTAACGACCCCTTGCGCTCGTGGCTCGCCTCCGATTTTTTAGTCATGAAAATATCTTTTCCGGATTCCAGAATTTTGATGCCTGTCTCATATTATTGTAGTGACATAATATTTCCCGCGTCTAAGGAAACTCGTATTTAAAATTATCGTATCAAGCAAGGAGAAATACCAACTCAAGTTACGATTTAAATTTTATTCAACGTCTTCAGTACTGATAGTTCTGATTTCAAACATTCTGGTCGTCGATTACGTAATAAAACTTCTGTATCTTTCCATTTTATGATTAGAAACTTGACACAGAAACAAAAATACATTCATAAGATGCTGATTTAGCTTATCGTTAGCTAATTGGCTTCATACATTTTCTGTACACGAGAAGGCAGTAAAATATACCTGGCACGAAACTTTATATTTCGATATAAGAGATTATTACTTTTAGCGTCCCTTGAAGCACAGTTTTCTATTTCCTGTACGATACTTGTGTGCCGTAGGTGACTGTACTATTATTTTTCTATTCCCTGTTGTCGATCCTATCTACTATACAATTTCGTAGGCTCACTCCACACTCTCCTCGATAGCTGTTGGCTATATCTTAAGCTGACGTCACGCACCTTGCCTTCATGGCCAAATTAACAGCGGCCGGATATGTGAGTAGAAATTCGAGGTTACGAGCGCAATTTAATAGCTAAGCAACTGTGATAAAATGAATGGCCAGAATACTTCCATTAATTTTGATTTTTGAAGCATTTCATTAAAAATTAAATACGTCCATATGATAACATTTTACGGCTGAAAAAAAAAAAACAAAAAAAAAAACGTGGAGTCAAATCGTACTTAACGATTGAGTGAAGTCCTTTCCATTGTTGCCATTTTTCAGTCACTACTGTCGCACGGTTCAGCGCAATCTTTAGGTATTAGCATTGGACATCAGATTACATCAAACTTTATGTTAAAGCTATGAAATGTAAAAATGTGGGTGATTTTTTATGCGTTTTCTTTGATTTTTTGTAACTGGATTATAACGTTAGTTTGCCGTCTTTAGGTATTTTCAGAGATCGTCACTGTCTGTGTTTAATCCTTCTAAGTCTCTTCAAAATCAAGAGATTTTATTCAGATTTTGCAGAGGAAATCAACTTAAACACCGTCACGGCCCTCCACTAGTTTTTTAATAATTCCGCTATGTTAGGGATAACGTAATATATAATTTAACAGCTACGTATTGCAGACAACGTTAATAAGCTAAATAATTTTCTCATGGATTGCTGGCAAACTATGGTGTTCTTTGATATAGCCAACATGATCAACAAATTTAAATATACTATTGAATGCACGCCTGTGCCGCTAGTTTTCTATTTCGTAACTTGTTTCCATTCAGGGAAGAATTGTAGCAAAATCTTTTGCTTATGGTATAATTTGCTGTCGGAGTGAAATGTTTAGAAATCACAAATAGTGTAGGTAGATGTATTTTTAAATAAGCATTTTACCTTTATCTTTACATAAGAAACGTAGAGTCAGTGAATTGATCTGATGACTTGAATGGACAATCTGCTATATTGGTACGAATTGTTCGTGAAATTATGTACAAGTGTTCATGGTACACAAAGTAAAAACAAATAAAGCATCAACATGCGTAATGTCAAAATCGCATATAGTTTTATGCTGTTTTTCAATTGTTGATATTAAATTTAGAACCTATGATTAATTTGCTGCGGATATAGTAGAATAATTTTTCTGGTCTGTATGTTTGATAAACATGGCAGCGTGATTTGCTTTCTCTGGCTGAGTACTGGCCACCCATCTGTCTGCGCTGTCAGGCGAGAGAGGTGGGTGCCGCATGCTGTGCCCCTGCCTGGGTTACTACAGTCATCGCTCTTCTTCATACGCTACTACAGGACAGCGCTATACACAGGCTCACCAGTAAAGCCCCGTACACACTATGCGGTATGGCAAGACCATGTGGCGTAGTGTGTCTAGTGTGGCGAGAGTGACGGTCTGTGTCATAAGCAAAACCCTACCACATGGCTTGCCATCACACATCCGACAGGTGATGAGTCAATTCGCCTTGGGTGGCTGGTTGATATTCCCCCTAAAGACAGACTGAACTCATCTGCATCATTCATGAAGTCACTGCCTTCGTATCTGGTTCTAATTAGGAGATTTACTTACTGTTATTGTCGTAGCGGCGGCAACAAGCAGATCTTCGTAGGTAACATTATGTCACTGAATGCCATTTCCTATGTGGAAGCAGGGAATTTTTAGTGGAGCCATATGGCTTTACCAGCTGATTTTGCGATATGACCTTGCCATATGGCATAGTGTGAACACGCCTAGAGCGAATGAGTTAGAAAATGGAAAACGAGATTTCGGTTTGCCGTACATGACACTAAATTTCATGTTGCTGTAAGAACGGAAAGGCTACCTCCGCTTCACTCAGCCTTCAGCTAAATCTCATTCTTTTTCACTTACGGGTTTACATCGCGGAGAAATCGACACTAATAAAGTTAAGAATTGACTCGAGCATGGATAGGGTATGAATTCGGCATTCATCTAGAGTGTTTTGCGGAAACCGTGGAAAACTCAAATCTGGAAGTCGGAAGGGGATTTACACCTGCGTCCAATCGGATGGAAGGCGAGAACCTTACCCACCACACTCGATAACACAGTGAGAGGTATTTTTCTATTTCTCGTCAGAGATCATCTTAGCCCTGACGTCACGGAGGGGAAAGCGAACACACGAGTCCCTTAAAATTACAAATTGGATCTTTACCATACCATCCAAATATCCATTTATGACCTATGGTAGAAGGTTGTTTTGCTTGTACGCTTCTATTATGTCGGAGTAACCCAATCTTCGACTCTAACAAAGTCGACGAATGAGTCAGCTCGTCCCCCTACGATTACGTATCACTTTTTGAAGAAAGAAATAGACCTTGTTTAACATTATGATGGAAGACATAACACTGTACGTAGCATCATCTTCATGAACGGTTATGAGTGTGCGATACTGGTGGCTTCCACGACGCGCTTCAAATTTCTGTCCAACGGAGGTTTTGCCGGTTGTTGATAAGGCCTGACTGAAGCAAAAGCACCAACAACTTGAAACACTGCTTCATTGGGGCCACTCGTAATTATTGTCATTCTAGATCACGGATCACTACCTCTGACTGCGTTGATGTAAATGAGTTTTATGTGAGTTACACTCATTTCCGTTGTGCAAATAATGTTTTCTACGTTGTGGCAGAAACGCTTGGTGACTAAACATCACACTTCCAACACATTTAGGCTAAGACCAAGATGTGATGTCCATCGCAGCTCTCTTGACCACCATCATATTTAAGTTCTGAAATTAAATATATATGTGTAGGGAAAAAAACCATCCAGGACATTTGTATGTTTCAACTTGTACAAAAAACACGACGAAATTGGATTAATTCTGCAGAAACATTTAGCATTAATTATCATGCGTGTGCTACATATAATCACAAGTAGAAGAGTGAGCGCTCTGGAAGCTCAGTGGTTAAGGCGTTTGCTCTATATGCTGAAGATCCCTGTTTCAAATCACTGGGGTCCAGGAATTTTTAAGAGTTCTACTTAATCATGTCAGTTACGCCAGGACGTTCCGTGGTTCGGATTCGATGTTGAACTCTAGGTTCAGCCACAAAAGAGGCAGGTCGTAAGACAGTACAAATTTATATTTAGAAGAAAAGTAATATATACAGAAATACTTTTTTTTATTTATTTTTTACTCCTCGTCGACGGCTAAGGTCATTAGAGGCGGTATGGGACTGGGAACAAGGAACGGGAAGGAATTTTTGAAGGAATCATGCAACATAGCATTCGCCTGGAGTGATTTGGGGAAACCATGGAAAACCCAAATATGGATTCCCGGACGGGGATTCGAACCCGCGTCCTCCCAAATGCGACGCCAGAACGTTAACCGTTCACTCACGACGCTCGGTGATACAGAAATACACGTCGATTCTACTTGTGAAGTAATACAAATTAAATTCGTGGTAGGTTACACAGAATCCGAGATTGACACCTCTCGTAACATGCCAAATGCCGGAAACAGTTTCCAAAGCAATTATCTTCCTTCTTTCGGCTAGTTCATCACGCCTGATCTGAAACTAGAAGCGAAATGGCCGTGTGGGCAGATTGTGGTAAACAGCACGAGGAGGAGTGCAGACTAGAGTGAGTTAAAGAGTGATAGAAAAAGGATCGGTAACTCAGTGCGCTGAGACACCGTGCAATGGATCCGGGATGTACAACGGCGCCCGGCACGAGCCCAAGCCGCGCGTAACGGCGGTCCTGGGGGTTTCTCGCAAGCATTGAGGTAAATTCCGAGTCTGTCCGCAGTCTTCGCCTCACAAACTACACATTTCACAAACAAAAAGTACGCTCATCACACAGAGAACACAGTTGCACTTTTCGCAGACACGTGACAACACTTCCCTCATTAGTGCTTAGTACGACCTGGCGGTACGTATAAAATGTTTGACGTCAGCAAGTGCATGTGGTAGTAAAACTATAGCACCAAATTCGACCACGCCAACGATCACTAAAATTAATGAAAGGCAGCTGACCCCAAAATGTTTGGATAGTGAGCGTCCATTAATTATGTGGTTTTTTTTCTTCTTCGTAATTCCGGACCCCACCCCCCTCTAAAATGACGTGAGATTTTGTTGGAGACCCCTTACTAACCGACCTCGTTAGTTTTTGGGACCTTTTTCTTCCCTCCCGAGGCCGGTTTTTTGAGCAAAAATGTTGACATACGCGTCATTTGTAAAACTTTTTTTAGCTCTACAGTCCTTAAAGGATTTTAAAACCTCATGTGAGATTTCCGTTAACCCCCCCCCCCCTCCCCTTGGTGAGGTTTCGGTGAGATTTCGCTGCCCCCCCCCCCTACATCACGTAATTAGTTGACGCCCCCATAGATGATTAACAAGAAAACAAGGAGGCATGGTGGATGGACTGGAGTTATCGAAGATGCTTGGATTATAGACATATCAGATCTTTAGTTAGATTATGATGGCTGATTAAGCTAATTTATTGGAACTTCAATTCAATTGCGAGTACTATAACTGTTCAAAAGAACTTCACTTCTTTTCGTGCCTCATAAGATTAACACACAATATAATAAGCTAAGTTTATCAAATGTATTTTATTTCAGTTTTGGTTATTAGAGATACTGTTCGGAGAAGCCATAACTGCGAGTGAAATACGGATGAAGAGACGTAAAATTACGTGGAAGGCTTCATTTGCCAAATCATATTCTATCTGGAACGGTGTACTTGAAGATCGGGCTTATGTCACATTTGTAGGTTTTTTTAGAAATGGAGAGTGAAGGGTCGTAGAATGGAAAAGAGAAATCTGACTGAGGAGGAAGGGGACACCGGCCTAGCTGCCGCCCGATGACATTCCAGTGTGTCTCTGTGTTGGTGTCCGGTCTCCCGCAATACACTCCTGGTGACGTAATAGAAACACCTGTCGACCTTCGGCCGCCCCGTCCCTGCTCAACGCCCTCGCTGCATTAACATCTGGGTCAGATCCACCGCTGTCCCTTCGTGCTTGCCGGCCGCTTCTCGGTATCACTGTACACAGAAAGCACTGTTTTCGATCCTTTCACAATTTACTCGATGACGCTCGGTATTCTATTAGTTTGGGTATTTAGGTATGAAGCCGAGTTGTAATAATATTTCTCCTAATAATATCTTTATTTTTGGGAAATCCCGCGTTGTTTATTTGCTTATCTGAGCTTTCGACTGCCTACAACCTCCGTCAGAGATACTGTTTTTGTTTACATAGCAAAGAGCGCCCAGAGTCATAGATTACTAAGCCACTATCTTCGTTAAAATTGGTATTCTTCAAAATTTCTGCTTTCACTCGTCGAGGCCAACACTGATCTTCTCTCCACAGCAGCCTTGTCTCTTCATATTTTATGTCGCGCCCGAGGTTGATGGCTTGGCAGTGCGACCTGTCTCCCCGATCTTTCTCCTGTTCAAGGCCGGCGTTAGGGGGGGGGGGGTAAACGGGTTAAAAGTACCCGGGCCCCTCCGGCTGATGGGGGGCCCGATCACCGACTATAGGGGCCCTCAGGCCATGAAGCCAAGAATACGCCCATTGCTGAAACTTCGTCTTATTATAATAGTACTTTTATTTAATGACAATTTACTTTTCGAAATCTTTAAATTTGTCTTCCTTAGATTGAGTACCGGTTATTCCTTTCACGTCGAAACATGTGAGAGTCGCTTTTTTTTAGTGACCACAGAAATTTATACCAGTTATTGGGATATGTAGATAACTTGACAACGAATAACGTTAATGATATTTGTTGACTGTGAGTTGTTTTCTAACAATTATCGTGAATTGAAGTCCTAATGGTTCTCCACAGAATCCAAACCAATTGTATCAGGGTTAAGCAACAGAGTCGAACGTTTAGTCTGCAGAACTAACCAGCTCATGCAGTTTACATCTACGCCTCATTAATTATAAAAAATCTACTGATGCAGGAAAGTTGTTTGGGTTGGGACTAGGGTGGTGATGTAAAACGAATATACAGCCAATGCCGCACAAGAATTCGAAAAGTTGTCACCCTATGCTTTTATAGTTATGAACATGACTTTAGATCAATGTCACATGTGACGTAAATGACTTTGAAACGCGTTCGTAAAATTAAATAAACGAAATTAAACTGCATTGTACATAAAATTGATTATATCCAGATGAGGTGTAAGGTTTTGGAACAGATTTTATTATCTCCCTTCCACAAACGCCAACCACCATGCGGCTCTGGTTACTGAACTATTACCTGTATTGTAGGCCTGTCCCCGCCCCTCTCCTAACCGCGATCGTTTTCCTGTTTGCGTTGTAAATGGCTCCTGAAGTTCGATGAATCTGAAATGGTCAGCGACACTGAAAAGCAATGCAATCTAAATAATTGCTTTAAACGCAACAGGGCCATTAATGCTATGTGACGGTTTTAGAGTCTCTTACGCAAACACAGTAATTATTACAAAGAATCTCCAGTTATCCAAACTAACTGACAGTTTTTGATTCGCATACTTGCTGATTTAAGCAGAAGAAACAGAGTATGAATTTTGCCTGAAGACCGGAATGACACCAGTTTTGACAGCAGATAATACCAACCAGCGAGGAACCATTCCGGAATTCACCTGGAATGATTCGGTAAAAACCGAAATCTCGACGTCCCGACCATTGATCGAACGCACGTCCTCTTGTCTGATATCTTTAGTATCTAACATAAGCCTAGGTAGTTTCGCAACAAAGCTTCACTACGCTATAAGCAGTTATTGTACGCAGCCAACAGTTTCAGCAGACATCTAGACCACGTTTTTGTGCAACTGCTGGCAATATTGGAGCTGATTACAAATGAAACTCGATGCCATTGAGAATTTATCTGACATATTATCATCACTCTATACCATTGAGAACTCTCATTGCTATACGGGGAATACACCTTTCCCGTCAGCTTTTAATTTAAAAAATAAAAAAATATTACCAATGTTTTCTTTTATTATTAAAGTCCAGCTTACGATTTTATCTGTACGTATAGCTGCTACAGTGAAATTTCGGACACGGAATAAAATGCGAGAGGGCATCGTTGTCTGTTGGCTTCAGTGATAGAATACTGTGTCCACGCATCAAATGGTAAGACCGAGGGATGTGGATTTCCAAGCCCGCTGCTGGTAGTCTACAGTATTACAGTTACAAGACGCCTCTGTAAAAAGGCATTAGCGTAGTGTCTTCGTTATGTTTTACTACATTGAAATGAATGCCATGAAAAACTGTGACTTACTTGAGATCCTCTGTTTCCTGAGGAAAGAACTGTAGAGAATATTTCTGTAAACTCTACTGTTTCTCATTTAGACAGTCATTACATCTCCTCTCTTCACCACCTGCCACAAATGTTCGTTTTGTTGCAATTATAACGGAACAAATAACATCGGAGCAAAATTATTATGCAGAGGAACTCCATAAGTAGTTAAGCTTGTTTCTAAAGTTTTTATGTTTTGGTAATTTACTGCAGTTTTGAATAACTAGCGAACACGTTACTGATTTTCTGCTGCAAATATGTCTAATTCTGAAACAAATTATCTTTTTTGTTGCAGTAATCATAGAAACTGGTATGTACTTAAGAGAGGATTTAGAAATCTTAGAGCCGCACGTAGACTGAAGAGCCAAAGAAACTGGTACAGGCATGCGTACGCAAACACAGAGATACGTAAACACTCAGAGTACGACGCTGCGGTCGGCAACGTCTATATAAGACAACAGGTGTTAGATCGGTTACTGCTGCTACAATGGCAGGTTATCACGATTTAAGTAAATTTGATCGTGATGTTATAATCGCCGCACAAGAGATGGGACACAGCATCTCCGAGATAGCGATGAGGTGGGGATTTTCCCGTACGACCATTTCACGAATGCACCGTGAATATCGGGAATCTGGAAAAACATCAAATCTCCGACATCGCTACGGCCGGAAAAAGATCCTTCAAGAACGGGACCAACTACGACTGAAGAGAATAGTTCAATGTGACAGCAGTGCAACCCTTCTGTAAATTGTTGCGGATTTCAGTGCTTGGCCATCAATAACTGTCCGCGTGCGAACCATTCAACAAAACATGATCAATATGGGCTTTCGAAGCCGAAGGTCCACTCGTGTACCCTTGCTGAGTGCACGACACAAAGTTTTACGCTTCGCCTGGGCCCCTCAACACCGTCATTAGACTGTTGATTGGAAACATGTTTCCTGGTCTGACAAGTCTCGTTTCCAGTTGTATCGAGCGGATGGACGTGTACGGGATTGGAGACAACCTCATGAATTCATGGACCCTGCATGTCAGCAGGAGACTGTTAGATCTGGTGGAGGCTCTGTAATGGTGTGGGGCGTGTGCAGTTGGAGTGACATGGGATTCCTGATACGTCTAGATACGACTCTGACAGGTGACACGTACGTACGCATCCTGGCTGATCACCTGTATCCATTCATGTCAATTGTGCATTCCGACGGACTTGGGCAATTCCAGCGGTACAATGCAACACCCCACACGTTCATAATTGCTGCAGAGTGGCTCCAGGAACACTCTTCTCAGTTTAAATACTTCCGCTGGCCACCAAACTCCCCAGACATGAACATTATTGAGCATATCTCGGATGTCTTGCAACGTGCCTTTCAGATATAATCTCCACCCCCTCGTACTCTTACTGATTTATGGACAACCCTGCAGGATGCATGCTGTCAATCCCTCCAGCACTACTTCAGACATTAGTCGAGTCCATGCACGTCGTGTTGTGGCACTTCTGCATGCTCGCGGGATCCCTACACGATATTAGGCAGGTGTACTAGTATGTTTGGCTCTTCAGTGTATCTTGTCACTTTGTATCAGTAAGCGGTAAAATAAAATGCAGCACAACATCTCTAAGCGGAAAACTAAAAAATGCTACTCATAAATTCCATTTTAAATGACAACACCACGAGAAAATAACAGATTATGAAAATTAGTAAGACCGATTGTGCTCGATTCACATTTATTCTTGGGGAGCATAATATACCGAGCGTGGTATGTGATGCTCTGGCATTGCATTCAGGAATACGCGTGTTTGAATCCCAAACGAATGATCGAGATTTGGGTTTTCCATGGTTTCCCAAAACCACTCCAGCCAAATTCCGGGATGGTCCCTTCAAAAGGCCATGGGCGAATTCATTCCCGTTCCTTGCCCGTAGTTCTTTTCCGCCTCCAATAACATCGAAGAGGCGTAAAGCTAGAAACAATAAATAAATAAAGGAACATAATAGGGTAAATTGTAAAACAGATACGTACTAAAATCTAACTTCAGTTTCCGGAGTTACCCTAGCATCGGTTAACTTAAGGGCTTTAACAGCGAAAGGAGTTTTAAAGGAAACGTTCCTTTATCGTAGTATTCCTGTTGAAAGGATGGACATTCACAGACACATTTATGAGTGTACTTAAACTTCTATTCGTGTTATCATCTTGGTTGTCAGGGTGGAACAGCTTCAATTTCCTCAAACCTGATATTTCAGCCGTCATCATCTGAAAATAAGTCATCTGATGGAAACCACAGGATGATGGATGAAACACGAACTTCCTCAAAATTGACGCGGTTCCATTCAGACAGTAAAATAACAATGACAACGATAATGGAAGTCTGTGCAACACTATTCGTGTTGATCCTAATGCCAAAACTTCTGCTGGGATCTACGTTTTTCCGTACTCTTCTACCAGTTTAGCCTATTGTTGATTGGATGCTGACATAATTTCCACAAAGGATTTCAGGAAATTTCTCAGCACTGATGACTGCATTGGCATTAATTCTAAACCGCACCAATGGCTGCACGCGGCATCAACCTTTTCGCTAGACAGATGATATTTCCTCTGTGTTTCTCCGTTTCCTCTCCACTGCAGTTCAGTTTTTGCACAGCTCATTACGGTATGAAAATGGAAGCGCGTTAATTGTAGCGTGACAGTGCGGAAGCAAAGTCTCAAATCAAATGGAGAACCCAACGGCTTCTTGCAGCAAAAAAGGAAAAAGATATTAATCACAGATCGCGCTGTAATTTAGTTTCTAACAAGGTGCGGGTGATCAAGCAATTTGTAAGTGATTTCGTATCGGGAGCATGCCATTACACCCACTGATTGCGCTTCTTCCATTCATTTCCCTTTCTCAGAACGACACGCTATTCCTGGGAAGTTCATTGACTTAAACCACCTCGCTCTTAATACTGTTGAAATTGACACTTAGCAGCGGTACATTACCTTTGCTTTCATTATGTTTGAATTGTGCACTGGTGATCATAAAGAGAACAATAAGGCACGGGCTATAAAGTATGCAGTCGTCAGTTGACTGTTGACAATTTATTAACCGACTTCAAAAAAGGAGGAGGTTCTCAATTCGTCTGATTTTTTTTTTTTATGTATGTTCAGCGATATCTTTGTCAATTTGGAAACGATTTAAATAAAAAATTTATAATGGATAGAGTATGCCTCCAAAGTGGTCCCATATGAATTTAATATTTTTACAAACCCACAATTTTTATCCCCCTTTCTACCCCTTTAATTACTGTCAATGTTCATTATATAAAGCTACCGTTTCTGTCTGATTTTGAAGGAAGTATGTACATGTATACTTCAAAACAAACAGAAAAATACTGTCTGGATTTAGGTTAGAGAAGCCAAACCTCTCTCCCCCTTTCCACCCCTTTAATCTACACAAAGCACAGTTTCTATCTGATTCTGAAGAATATTTGCACACGTATACTTTAAAATATACTGAACAATTGTGTTTAAATTAGGTTTCAGAAGCCCAATCCCTCTTCCCTTCTACCCTCCTACTTTTCAATGTTCTATGTATATACCTACCGTTTTTATCAGATTTGGGTGGAACACTGCACATGTATACTTAGAAACAAAGAGAAACATTCTGATTACAAAACCCAACCGCTCACTCCCATACCCCATTTAATTTTTGCAAATGTTCTTTACACAAAGCTACAGTTTTTATCTGCTTTTGATGGAACTTTGCACAAGTATACTTTAAAACGAAGAGAAAACTACTGTCCACACTAGCTTTTTATATATCAATAGAAATTTACAAACATATGCTTTAAATCAAACACAAAAGACAGTCTACTTTTGATATACAAAAGTCCAATCACTCTTCTCCTTTACCCCCATTGTTTATAATTTCCAATGTTCTTTACAAAATCTACAGTTTTAAATCCCGTCAAAATCATTTAAGCTATTTTTTAGTCATAGCAGAATATTTATAAAATAAATATGTCCTAATGTCTCAACATGTACTTCAGATTTCAACTTGGACCCCGAGCTTTTACGTTGTGAAATCCAATTAAATATCTAAATTTTCTGTGTCATGCCCGAACAAACAGATATATTCCAGAGACAGATTTGTGTATGTGGTATATATTAATGTCCAGATGTTACATGTTTCGATTATCGAGCAGAAGATTTAACAGATGTTATGATTAGATCGAAACACAGCCTGGACCAAAATGTAAAGAGACATTACTTAACACAGCATCCCATTCTGAAAGTTGTTAGGGTATATAAAGACAGATTTTTTTTAAAGCATTCGCTTTAACCACTGAGCTACCAGGAAGTTCGCAAAATGAGAACCGTTGCGGCATATTTAAAATACAAAACAAACTACAATATCACTAAAAATTTAAAAATAAAATAATTGTTTAAAAAACATAACAACCGCATTCAAAAAAGAGCACTAAAAATTGTAAAATAACTTTATACTTTGTTTAGAAGAAAGTAAATCTTAATGGAAAATATTTTATGTTACTGTTATTGAAATTTTTACATTAATTAATAATTAGTTATTTTTGGAGTCGGTGCCAGCCAAAGCAAGAAAAACAAAGACAATAATAAAGAACAATTAGACATAAAACATCATGTTATTACTTACCTACAATTAATTCTAGAAACACGTTTCAACAAAACCGATTTTATACTAACTATAAAGCGTTTAATGCGTAACGCAGGCTACCAACTGACACTGTAGCGCCAGAGATATGCCTGGATGACCAACAAGGCCGAGCCACGGATTAAAATACCGTTAATTTGTTTCCTCAAGCTGTCTCCCACAGTAAAACTATCTTCCTCACGACATACTGTAAAATATTTGGAATTTTTGTTCGTACTCTCGGTTCGCCTCGAACACCAAATAAAGTTCAGTAGTTCGATCTGCGCGATTTTACAGTTGGCACCGACTCCAGAAATACCTAATTAATGTAAAAATTTCAATAACAGTAACATAAAATATTGTCCATTTAGATTTACTTTCTTCTAAACAAAGTATAAAGTTGTATGACGTCACAAGATGGCGGATCGTTAGTTCATTTGGTGGCCGCTACGAGAGTGGAATATCTGCGCCCAAAGAAATTAAGCCCTTGGGAGATGCTGCTCCCTAGCGGCCGGTCAAGGAACTAACGTATGCGCAAGCCCGGCCGGTGCTGCCCCCTTAGCGGCCACCAAATGAACTAACGATCCGCCATCTTGTGACGTCATACGACCTTGAACGCTGATTGCCTGATTCAAAAGCCCGCCAAGCCGCCATTGGAGGGGAGGGGAGGGAGGTCCCACACACCACCTCGTGACGTCATGGTTTTCCCGGTTTCTATACAGAGTCGCCTTAGTATATCTACTCGCGGGGCTACCACTCCAGACTTCTAGTCAACATGCAGTACAATATATGCATAACACTTCTTTGGCACTGTACTGCTAGTACTTCATGACACTGCGAGCAGATAGATATTCAAGGCAATACACCTGAAGATATTTCTGAAGAGAGCTTCTATTACGTGGACAAAGTATGTTAATTTCCAGTCAATATAAATAACCCCGACGGGGATTCTAACCCGTGACCTCCGGAATGTGAGACCAGAGCATTACCTCTCATCCACCACGTTTGGTATGATGAAGATAAAGCCAAAAATTCTTATGTTTGTTTATTTCGGCTCGCACATGAAATTCTAAATACAGTATATACCTTCTGTTAGATCCACTCTGTTTATTAATGTAGAATTTAGTCCAGAATAGGACAAATTAATGGATGGTAAGGTGACTGATTAAAATGGCCTCGCTAGGTGTTTGCTTTTGTTAAAACATACTTACTGATCTATTGGACTCGAGCAATAAGTTGGAAAATTTGAGAATTGTGCGCGGTATTATGGGCAACAATTAATACCTCGAGTCAGTTTTTTATTTACCAACGATGATCAGTTATCTGAGTCTAAGGCAGTTTTCTGAAACATTTCATATACGTTAAGAGATAATCCAGATTGCGTGTTATGGCATGACCGCAAGCAACATACTTGAAGTTGTTATGGTTGTATGTCGTGCGCAGCTACCAGTTCAGGATCAATTGTTTCTCATAAAACACCTAAAAATGGAAAAGATGACATCCGTCGAGATTCTCATATATCACCGAAGATAGCAGGGTAACGCCAGAGAGCTTGACAGCGACCACTGGTCCCGTGTGTTGACGGTCAGCTCGTGGCTGCAGCCCACGTGACAGCTGACGCCTTGCGCTAGTCAACAACAGTTTACGACGCACTGGTATGTTCAATGTCTGAGGAACTGCACAAATCGAAGGAATTCTCGTGAAACCACAAGCTGTAAATAAAAATAATATCGCAAAGTTACTTAAAATTTGCGACATGTACAGGTCATGTCCACTAAGACAAACAAAATAGTTGGCTGAAGCTTATTCAATGCAAATTTGTCTTAGAATGCGGCAGGGATACATCATAAATCAGCGTTAATCAGGATAGACATACATTACTGGACTGAGGAAGCTTTACTGTATTCATTCGACATTAGCACCACAAGCAAATATCAAACAGCAGTCTATTTTTTGCCGGCATCTTTATTTGACGTTCGAGGACGACCAGTGCTTTTATCTTTGCATATCCACCGATCTTCTTCGAATTTATTGTATTAATCATAAGTCTGTTTATAACTAGGTGGTACTTTATTGAACTTAAGACAGAATTCTAAAGCACACCAACGGTGGATTCACTTTTTGCATACTATAACATACAAGACGACTTCACCTGTGGCGTTGCCATTTCAACGTAAACAGACAACAGCGCCGTTGGCGGTATCGAATTGAACTAATAGGCGGAGGTTACAGATAGGGTTGTTGCGGATGTCATCTTTGCGGATGCGTTTGCGGATGCGGATGTTCAGAGCTTGACATCCGCGGATGCGGATGTTTTGCGGAAGCGGATGCGGATGTGGAAAATTAAATTTATAATTATTTAGATTTTATTATTTTATCAAAAATCAATTAAAAATCAATCTTTTTCATAATTAAATTCCATTTCCATTTAATACTGCCATATTGATTTGTTTTTGCCTGATCTTTCAACAACAAAACATGTGGGATGATTTCACAAGTGAATTAAATTATTTAAATAATTACGTACGCGTCTAAAAACCAATCTTTATCATATGAACTTTGCGGAGTTCGTGGCTGGCTACACTAATTCAAGCGTCAAGCACAAGGGCACACCACCGCTCATCTCCACGCTCGCTTTTTTTGGTGTTATAACTATACGCCTCGTCGACGTCGAGGTCATTAGAGGTAAGAAAAGATCGGGGTTTGGAACGGGAAGGAATTCGGCCATGGTCTTTTAATGGAAGCATTCGCCTGGAGTGATTTGGGGAAGCCATGGAAAATCCAAATCTAGATGCCCGGATGGGGATTCGAACCGTAGTTCTCCCGAATGCGAGGCCAGGCCGTTACCGCCTACTCACCACGCACAGTTCCGTGCTCGCGACCCACCTTCCCACCGCTCCAGTGGCGCATTCACAGTACAACTTGTAGGATCTACGAGTTCCGATTTTCGATAAAAGAACTCTTGATGGTCCGTGAAAGCAGTTACAGGTTCCTTTCGATTCACTCAATATTTTTTCAACAAAAAATAATAAGATTATTATACATTTTAAATTAAATACAGACTGCAAATATTGTGTAAATTAATAATAATTTCGTGTGATCTAAAAATTTCAGTCATAGAGTTTCTTACCAGCCGCGCAGTGCACCTCTATCTTGTCATCTATTTTTAAAAGGAGATCTACAGATTAACGTGAAATTCGAACCACGGAGCGTCCCAGCATCTTAAGCTGGGTATCCACTACGCGCGGCAAACCCTCGAACACTGGCTCGCGCGGCGATACCTGGCTTGGTGGCAGGTATCGCCGCGCGAGCCAATGTTCGTGGGTTTCTGTTGACGAGCGCGGCTGCCGCGCGAGCCAAAGCAACCCAGCCAGAGTCGCGCGGCAAGCAATGCAGGCACAGTCAGATTTCGCGACCATTTTTACTGAGACTTCCGCAAGTAGGAATATGAGTGGTGCTACATTCTGTCCTGCAGGCTACCATATGGCTTATATTGTAGACATACATAGCACAAATCGATAAATTACACCGTGGGGATCATTATAAGTGTTAAATAATAAATACTTTCCAGAACCAGTAATAAGACTTAGCTATTCTTGATCTTTCTCTTCTGTATGATGCCAGAAGCGTAGTCATCTTCTTCTTTAAGTCGGAAACGCGTAAGGGGGCATCCATAAATTCATAAATTACGTGAGGTGAAATAAGGGGGGGGGGAGTCCAGCGAAATCTCACAAAATCTCACCAAGGGGGAGGGAGGATCAACGGAAATCTCACGTGAGATGTTTTAAAATTGGGTAGGACTGTAGAGCTAAAAAAAGGTCTACAAATGGCGCGGAAGGTCGACTTTAGGGGGGGTATTTCGTAGAAAAGTGTCGGTGAGACCTAAAAAAAGTCTCAAAAAGTCTCAAAAAGCTGCGAAGACGATCTGTGGGGGGGGGGGGGGGAGGGATTGTCTAACGGGACCAACCAGATCTCACCAGAAAGGGGGGGTTCGAAAATCAGGAAAAACACCTAACGTAATTTATGGATGTCCCCTAAGCCCATTGCTGAACTTACCTCCTTCAATGCATCGTCCCTCAGCGTTTTGTTGTGGTAATCTGCACATTTACTATTCCACAAAAATTCTTTCGCACCATACAGCTGTATTATTAGAAATCGACACTTTTCGTTGTTCATGGCAGTAAACTGTCGCTGTGCCGCGCGAGCCAACTCAAAGAAAGACACCACCGTCCCAACTGCGCGCGAGCCAATTAGTGGGGGTCCTTTGCCGCGCGTCTAGAGACTGACAGAGAATGGCTCGGAGCGCGGCATGTTCGACCGCGCCAATGTTCGAGCTGGCTCGCGTGGCAACAGCGTATCCACTATGCGCGGCTGCCGCGCGAGCCAATGTTCGAGGGTTTGCCGCGCGTAGTGGATATGCAGCTTAAGCATTAACAAAATCAAAGCTTTGCCAGAGGTGACTGTCAGTTTTAAGACCCATGAAAATTGCAGCTGAGATAAGGATTTGAACACAGGACTTTCAGCACCCCAATCGTACGCCGTATCCATCTGAGTCAAGAGACAAATCTGGATGTAATGAAAAATAAATATTCAACCATAATAAAATCAACATACTTTTTTTCTGTAGCATTTATTTTTGCTATTCCAAAACACAAATGTTCTTTTATATGATTAAATACATATTTTTCAGTACTTCTAAATTTAGATGCTTGCGGCGTGTGATTTGGGTATGGAAGGTCCCCGGTGCAAAATCCGGGTCTCCGATGCAATTTTTACAGGCCTTAAAATCGACCTTCACGTCTGGCAATTTCATTTGTTAATGTGAACATCCAAGGACTATATCTACATTTTACGAACATCTGATGAACCTAAAGTAAGGCTGAAATAATGGACGCTTTTCTAAAGCTACATTTAGTCGTAAAGGACCAGAAATTTCTGAACTCTTTGTTTACGATTCTCCATATCGACCAGCCCGACACCGGTTTGCACCGTCAAAAATTAGATCCAACTAATGACTGCCGACACACGGTGCGGTGTCGTTTGAACTCACTTCAGTGAGCGACAACAATAAGAAAAGTGTCGGTCAGTGACAGTGCGGGTTCGGTACTGTCTATTGTAGCCCGACCTTTACTTTACTCACAAGTTTAAACTAGTAAATTCGTGGCTTAGGTAATAACACCGTTTAGTTCATTGTTACTTTTATTGCAAGATCGTCAGCTAAGCTACGATGGGCAGAATCTTGAATAAAGAGAAAATAATAATATATATTGCAATGTAAGCAAAACATCCGCAATACATCCGCATTAAAAATTGCGGATGCGGATGCGAAAGCGGATGTATGAATTCATGCGAAAGTTTCGCACTTGCGGATGCGGATGTAGACATCCGTTACATCCCTAGTTACAAACTGCAGAACCTTCCTCTCTCGTGATGTATGGCACGTATTAATTTCTTTTATAGCGTGTGAGAAATAACATCGTAAAATAAACTTATTCTTGAATAACCCTACATATTATTAACGTATTGATATTGTATTGTTCCAAAATAACGTGATAAAATATAAAAGCATGTTTTGAATTCCTGCGAAAATACAGTAATGAGACTGGGAGTGGACCATTATATATTGAACATACTCTTCATATTAATTAACCAAATGAATAATAATGGTATGATTGCGGACCACCTGCTTCATGTTGGCGTACCACAGGTTGAGAATCGATGTCACAGATGACACCAAGACCTTGTTAGCAGTGCGCCCATGGCTCCCGCGCAGCTCTGCTGTTACGGTAGTTTTCCCAGCAGCCCCCTCCGGCCCTAACATGCATACAACGGCTGTAGCAGTAACAGAAATGAAGAATAAAATAAAAATATTCTTCTCAGCACCTACAAGCTTAAACGTTATATACTCCCATCTTTCTGACAGACGTTGCATTTTTCTGATTCTTATGAGTGTAATTTAGTCCCAAAAGAACAACAAGAGCTAGACGATTTTTGAAAATACACATAAAGCTTAAGGAGAATGGCCAACCTGTGTTGTCATGCGGTGACAACACCAAAAGAACCACAGCTTCAGAAAAACCATTGTTTCAACATTACGCGTGCACCATGTAAGCTTTTCCGTGTGTGATAACAAAGAATAACTGTCTCCAGAATTAGGAATCTTCATTGTTCATACACATGTACAGCCCTTGAGCAAAAGGTTTAATAAAAATTTTCAGGTTTCTCTCGGATTTTCAAACCTTTAACAGTCGGTTGCTTCAGAGATTTAAAATTTTTGGAGGCTCGCACAACAGAAAATATTGAAAACCTGTCCATATCACTTCTTCGAAGTTTTAAGTTAGAAAACTGAAAGGTACTCAGTTCAAATTAAAAATGTCAGTACGTCTATACCATCCACTTGTAGGTAGTATTTTTTCTCAAGCTAAAAAAAACGCAAAATCAAATTTAGTTATAGGACAGAAGTAGGGGAGAGATTCTCCTAAGCTTTGTGAACAGATTAATAATAATGCTTTACTTTACATCACATTCTTGTGTGAAGTTTCCCATATGTACAATCAATAAAGAATTTTGTTTTGATGATGAGTTGATATATATATATAAAAAAATCTGTTGCATGTGATTCTCCGAAAAAAGATTTTTTTTGTCGATTGTTTACGGTTAGTTGACAGCTAGATCATTAGAGACGGAACAGAATTGTTGATAAAGAACTGAAACGAAATCGATCTTTACTTTAATAAAGAACCGTTTATTTATTCACATGTAGGGAATTCGGACAGCGTGGAAAAGCTAAGGATCGAACCTTACTACTCCCGAGTGGCAGGCCCGAACGTTAGCGCCCGTCCGCCAGCCTCGCCTCGGTGATGACTTCAAAGGCGCAAACAGTAAGCGGAAACGTTATGGTAATTGCTTAAGGTTCTTCTAATACCTCTACAAAAGTATCGACTGTAGTAAAATGCGTTCTGCCCGACGACTAGACGTCAGTTCAGTAACTCTGTGACGTCACGAACACGGACTTGGTTGGCGCTT
This sequence comes from Vandiemenella viatica, assembly GCA_031002005.1. Lineage (NCBI taxonomy): Eukaryota > Metazoa > Arthropoda > Insecta > Orthoptera > Morabidae > Vandiemenella > Vandiemenella viatica. The sequence continues at coordinate 104,273,661 of JARYHS010011408.1, forward strand.
AGCAACGGCCGGAGATTTTTTGGTTTCTGTTCACAAAAGCCAATAATCCAATGTACGTATTTCGTTTAAATCTACATGTTGCTTTTTCTTTATTTATGACTACAATCAGATGAGGAAATTGATGCAAGTATAACAGAATACGATGTATATATTCTCTTCTCTGTAGCAGTTAATATAACTTAAACTATGTGTGAGTGGAGACTTTCCCGGCGTAGTGATGAAATATAATCTTCACGGGTGTTCAGACAGCCGAGCTTGCTGTCGAAACGTCGTGTTACTTTGACACCATCCGGCTGAACACCCGTGAAGATTATATTTCAACTTAAACTATCTTTAACGGGTGATTATTAAAGCGTTATTCGTTTTTGAGGAACTTTTCAAGAACTGTAAAAATTTTCGTAAGTTTTTACAGTCATCATGAAAGTAAGAAAACATCGAAAGGCAGTGACATAAAAAAGGCAGAGAAGCCGTGTTCATTTTCTTGCAGCGACTTTACCTCAATACCTGTTGTGGATGTACAAAAAAGAAAGCGGTATTTTATTATTTAGGAACGTTATTTTTTAATTATCATCTTCCTTGAAATAAAAATTTTGTCACTATTTGATGCAGTGGTGGAGGGCAACCTTAAATAAGTACTTTTATGGATAACTGAAGTGATTTACAAATTTATAAGTTTAACGGGCGTTCCTCAGGTACGACAAAAATGTAAAAAAGCAAATTATTCCTAGATTATTTCTAAAATACTTCAAATACTGTGAAATTAAAAACAAGTTCTGTGAAGTGGATTCTGATGGATGTCTGTTATAATTGATTCTCTCTGCAGCACAGAAAGTCCGAGTCGTACTCTGCAGCCTCAAAGGTGTGCTAAGTGTGTAGTTAGTAATACAGCACAGCAAGGGATATTTACAACACTTGTTTCCACAGAAAAAAATACGCAGTCAAGTGGCATCGTTTCAAACCCCCTAATTACATTAGGTAAAATTTCTTCCAGAAGGATTATTCGTCGAAAAATCCATTTGTTTGCGTTTTCGGTCTAGGCGGTGGTAAAGAGCAAGCAGAGACTAAGTTACAATTCAGGCCCTTAATTGGTAAGGTGGTTAAACGCAAGGATTGAGCGAAATAATTAACGAATTCAGATAAACTAAAATTGACGAAAGCTTCTCGGAAAACATATAAACTATTATAAATCTATAATGGACCTGCATCTGTCTCTCCCTTTGTTCAGGCATCACGCAAACACTATTGAATCAATTTGGATAGGGTTATCACAGTCTGAAAGCTTGTAGTCTAGCATTAAATCTGGGGTATATCTAATGACTCGACAGGGAAACGAAGCACGAAATGGTAATTCGTTCGTACGGGGAACAGATAGGTACCACAGTTCACACTGCATACTAGAGGAACACTCCTTTACGAGATACTCACCAAAGATCATGTTACAATACAGATAAACACTACATCCTTTTGTTCTGTCAATATTATTATTTGACTATTTACCTTCGGTTTTTTATTTCTTTAGTTTTCTGAAATGCAGTACTTTAAATACACACAAAATTTTAATCAAACTACTAAAACAAAACAAAAAGATAAATTTACAGTAAGTACGTGATTACATGTTGTAGGACATATGAAATGATTTTGAGTTTTGAAGTCAGTTACTTAATTTAAGTGGAGATAGGAATAAGCTGTGTGACGCGTATTGTGTATGGTTATGTAGTGATATGTTTCCATCACAGAATAGTGGTAATCTGGTAGATAAATTTTTTGCAAAGGCAATTCATCCTATTTGAAACTGTAAAGCACATTTTGATCTGATATATAGTTGGCGATCTTTTTGGACAGCTAGGTGAAACTTCTTGTGTTAGTATAGAAACTGAAGCTACATCTTTAAATTATTCGACTTATTCTAACTTTATTCGAAGATTAGTAGTGAAATGTTACACGAGACTCAGTTTTCTTAACTTCTGTGTTTTATGTTGTTAGTTGCCCGCATAGGATGAGATAATTGAAAGATATTGTTGTTATATATAGGAAGCTAAGATGTTAAAACAGATTCCTATGAATTAAGTTTATCAAAATACTAGTAGCCTAATTTGGTTATAGAACACCGCATTTCAGCGATCAAAAACTCTGTCGCCATTTTCAACTGAATATTGTTGTAAGGTCAAAGACTTCATATACTCTGCGATTGACACTTTATGTCTTTGATTGCATCACACGCACCCCGAGTGGCTGACGTTGGTTTCGTGGGAAGGAGAGTAGAGAAGGCGGTGACTTGACAATATTGCAGAGACACATTTTGCTGACTTCGGTTCAAAATTATCAGTCTACGACTGAAGATCGCGGCTTTTACCACTCCATAGTGATAAAATTAAACTGAGTCAACAGTCCGGAGATTGGTGTGTTCTGCGCTGTGTTAGAGATTGGAGAGTCAGTTTCTTTTCTCCGCGACCACCGAGCGATGCCACTATACTTAACATACAGCTCTGTAGAATCAGAATGAAGGCGCGTTAAAATTCCGGCCCATATCTGCTTTAATAGAATGTAACTCAGTGAAGTCGGATTGTGTTTCTACTCTTCGATCTCTCCAGGAGAGTGACAGGGGATGCTACCAACTCCACAGTCAAAGAGCATGCCATACTCGGCAACTGTGCGTCGAAATTGTGTTTCTCCTCCATAGTAACGTCCTGGGGATAAGAAATGGGTTGGTTTCAGTTGCCTTCGCTAGCGCTAAACAAACTGCAGCGCAATTCTGTGTAGTGATTCATGATGACAAATTTCAACGTAGCGCCACGTAGAAACAGGTAATGAGGCTGTAAGATAACTCTTAGACTTCTTAGATCGTTTCTGGCAAGGACAATATATACAAAAGAAGTAATTTCTGTTATTGTTCTTTATTTATTTCCGTAAAAGTCGTTAATTTACCATCTTAATTATTTAATTCAAGTTCGCCCTTAGATCGACGAAGGAAGTTGTTTTCTAGTTTTGGTACCATTCTTTAATTTCCTAAACAAATCGCCTCTCTGTACAAGCGTTTCGAATTATCTTTGTTACTGCGGAGGCCGCACTGCCATTCCTTCTCAAGGCTAGCTGCTGTGAGTTCACACTGTCGTGTTAGTTCCACCCGCCTTCCTGATTGCTGTCTCAAGCTGGCATCCCACGGCCTGTGCATTTGTCGGCCGCGCCGGTCTAGCTATGAACAGCGGGCCGTGGGAAGCGCACCGCATCTGCTGGCAGGGATGGCGCGCCTCTATCCGTCACCCAGTCAGTAAACATCAAACGCCCGGCTAGCGTAGTGGTGAGGTGGCTGCGAGGTGGCGAGGACTATTCTGTGGCGCGTGTTGATACGTACAAGCCGCCTGCATGGCGCGCCCTAAACACCACAGGCAGTGGGAAGCCACCATCAGCCAACGAGAGGACTCGGCAAAACCAATATATCTGCTTAAGCAAAATATTCTTATTAAGAGCGAGGAAATGTAAAATTAATACGTTCCTGTCAAGTGGTTGGGGAGGAGTGTGGTGCTGGTGCAGGCACAAACGCTTTCACTAAACCAGGAGACGAGGAAGCTTGTTATGTCCGAAATACGACTTTGTATTAGTTTGTGCAGCTCCGAGCGACGTGGCGTGAGGGTGGACACACGAAACGATGAGCGGCGGGCGAGATGCCTGCAAAAAGCGCCCCCGTCCGTGTTATTAGGCGGCCGTAAATCTGCGCAGTGGACCATTAGGCCGCTACCCGCCGACACCTGCAATTACTCTGCCTCGCGTATTTACGGTCTTCCAATCGCTCTCAGTTTTTACATGGCGACTACACTGCCAGGCAAATGAGAGAGAGTTTCATGCGAAGTGTTTTCCCCCCCCCCCCCCCTTGGCGTTATGAATTTTGTCGACACCTGTTGTAGCGTTTAAAGGTGATACAGATTGTGGAAGTTAGTGAGTGCTGCCATCTGTTTGAGATCCCTCTAAGCTTCTTGCTAATTTGCACTTCTCTCAATGTAGCGGATTAAAGATGCTGGAAAACCGTATAAAAACTACAAGGGGTGGTACCATGGGACCGGGATGTGACGCGAGAAGTTTTAACATATATTTTTGTTACCATAGTAATGCGAGTGCCCTGGTGCCTCAGTGGTTAAGGCGTCTGACTGGAGATCGAAAGGCCTCTAGTTCGTATCCCTGTTTCGCCGGGGTTCTTCAAAGGCCCTTAACCCACCTCTGGCACAGCTTGCTGTGTAATGCGAATTACTCCATAATGCTTCCGTGGTACGGATTCCACGTTAAATTGTAGTTTCCCTATACCCGGTAGGATTTCCGGATTAGATTAAGGTAGCCACATGCGAGGCGAATAGAAATTTTTTCAATCCACGGCCGAACTCTTCTGGGATATCCCGGCTAATAATGCCGTACGCATTATTATTATATCACGGTAATTCCTGAAATGATGGTATTGACTTTCGTCTACTAATTTTCCTTCCTTAAATACATATTCCTTTCGTAAATATAGATTTAAAGTCCTACTTTTTCTGGATGAAATTTAACCTACAAATTACTCCGATACTGAGATGATAACCTATACGAAATCTTCGATTGACTTATAATTATCTCACTTCGTGCGGAAGAGGTTAATGTTTCTAAAGAGTGTACAGATGATTTACTAGCACTAGTTTAGCTAACGTAAATGGTTGCTAAGCAATCTATATTGTGCATCATTTAACGCTCAGTCATAATACTTACCCTCTTTCGTCCGAATGAATTATTCATGAGTATTTCATGTTGTGGTTCTATCGTCAAATATCATTCATTACCTTTCAATACCAACTGGGATTTACCTCACCTATCTTTCCACATAATGATTTTGTTTTCAGAACTTGATTAATACAAGATGTTTGATATGACTTGTTCGTACATTTTGTGTGCAAATGAAGCTAACGTAAGACAAATGTAACCGCTGAAGGTGAGTTTTGCAGCTCAGTGCGTCTAAGGAGCAACAGATTTTCTTTTTGTCAGACATTTTCTCGTAAACATCTCCTTATTGCTTGCTTACTTCCTTATCACATTCTTTCTCTAGTTCTTCTTCGTTGTTTTGTCAGAGGCATCCACTGCAAACTTGTTTACAAACTCGTTCCTCCCCCATCTTTCCTTTTAAACATGCAGATATTTTATTCTTTCTCAGTTACATTCATGACAGTGTTTTTACTGTCTTCACTTTATTAAAGTTGTCAAGTGTGTAATTTAAGAGTTAATGAGATAGTACTTCCATATTCATTCTTGATTTTATATTAGTATTTAATGCAAAAATATGACTTAAAACTATACATGATTTTCATAGCAATGTTTTACACGTCTCTTTTCCCCTTACCCCATCCTCCAAACCAACTCATCGCAGCATTTAGGCCTCTTCTATATCCTTGTCGTTTCAGTGCAATAAATATATTTTCCCAACCTTTATAGCTTTTATGATATTATTACAGATGCTAATGCCTTCTTTAACTTTATACCGCCATATTTCTCTCATTTTTATGGTTAATGAAAAAGAAGTCTCATTAAACACTTCTGATAACATAACGTAGACACCCAGTTTTCTTTAACAAATATGTTGCGCCATGCTGAAAGCTAAATAACGAATTGTAACTGGCTAATGAAAACTGATGATACAAATTTCAGTGATAGAATGTACTTGAGGCTTTATTAACGTACATTATTCTGCAAACCATCACCTTTCAACACAACGAATGAGTATTATCGATAGAAGCAGCTACAGAGTAATTCATAACGAAGACTTTACTGACTCATTTTTCATTTAATTGTTCGTTTCTGGCGTACAAAGGTGATACATATTCGCCTATTGTCGTATAACGGAATACAAAATCTGTTTTAATCTTTTTAAACCGCACGGAATACTGTTTTTAAACTTTGATTCGAATTATTTTCATCTGTCACATTCCGCAAAGTTATTTCATAGAAAATACGTGAATATCCTGCTTAAGCTTTCGAAATACTCCAGTGTCATGTACTTTAAATCTCGGATCACCTAACGCTGACAACATGAATTTCTTGAGTGGTTTCCCCTGTTGTTTCACTGTTTAATCCCCCTCCAAGCCAGTAATCAGTGCTACATGCAGAATATCACCCTGTTTTGAATCGTTGACACTAAACGAACTGACCACTAGTAATTATTTTTACTTTAACTTGGCACAGTTTTTGTTCTGTGCTATATTCTCTTTTGCTAAAAAATCTTATGTCTCCACAACACACCAGTTAGCTGAATTTTTAAATAAAAAAAAGTGCGAATTATAATTTTACTTATAAGCTTATGACGGATGTACCAACGTTTTAAAAACATTGCCTATAACCTAAACATTTGTGGTAAACGCCAACAACTTTTAAATTTGGTGCCATTTAACTACTGAAAATAGACGGTTTGTTCGAGCATTTTACAAGAAGTAAAGCTACTATTTGTTTATATATTCTGATTAGAATAAAAACAAATAATACTAATGAGGACGCTATTTATTACTTCATGATTTATTTTCTTTCTGATTTACATTATCTGCAAATATTTTTCGAAAAAAGACATTTTCGGTAGATGTTAGGGCAACGTTAATAGGTGTGAACAAGTAGCTTAATTAAATACAATCTTGCTGTCTTGACACTGAATGGTAACATAAAAAAATGTAATATATATAAATAAATGATTGCCATTTTGCTGTAAAGTTTACACTTAAAACGATGCTAAGAGACTTCATGAGAGATAGTTATTTCCAGCGAACAGTTTAATGTACTCAATTATATTAAAATTTGATAAAAACCATCACTACAGGCGGTTATAACACCAACAATAATAGTAAAACCAAATTCTTGTCTACGATTTAGAAATAATACAAGTAACATGTTCCAGACTTAGAACGAAGAAGATCAAAACGGTTCTATTAAAAAAAAATCTTTATTACGTTTAAAATGTGAATTTATGTTTATTGTGTAGCTACAACAAAAAGCAACAACTAGCTCTGCTGTTTAAAATTTTAAATTATGAAGTTTTGGTTCCAGAAGAGGTTATGTGGTAGAAATTACTATTGCGTAGTACCATGAAGTACGCGGCATTGCAAAAACATTTAAAGAAACTTTATTTCATCAGAAATATTTTTCTTATATTATAGAATGTGATAACCGTCTTTTTCGCTGGTAACATTATGATAGCCTGTTATTATTAGGAAGGCATGGATAACTATTATAAAAGAATACATCTGATAGCTAAAATCAATACGTGAATTTATATATTGAAGTAAATCAAAGAGAGTGATACAGAAGACACCTAACGGCTCCAGTTGTTAATGCAGTGTTTCAGATATGGCGCAGATCGATCTGAAGATCGCATGAAGAAGATACCACGTTCAAAACCAAATAATAAAAGATTAAATAATAATTTGCTTTATGTGAAATAAAAACTTCAGATTTGTTTAATTACTGGAAATATCACTTTGACATTCAGATGGACTTTTCAAAAGATGCTGGGATAAACCGGAAGCATGGTTATCCAGTAAATAAGATGTAGACAGGATAGATAGATGATGTCAAATCAGAAAGATATGAGTGTATCGTAAGGAACAGAACAGGTCAGCAACATTCGTTAACGTATATGTCAAGAAGTTGCAGTGGAACATGTAATTTGTACAAAATGTTAGTTAATTAACAGCTGCAATTCACAAGCCGACGAAAAATAATAGCGGGATTTTTAGTGTTCCAAGTGGATTAAGTCACGCGCAAGATCTAGATGCCATGTAAGAAGGCACCTTTGACAAGTTACAACAAGCAAAAGAGTTATAAAAGGTGACGACAGTTCTGTGTCTTGGAATGGGGAAAAAGTCTCATCATCGGTTTATGCAACACCGGGAAATCTGGGAAAGAAGAGTGAATTTTGGTTGCTACAATTCATTTATTTTACTTTCTTCCAAGTTTCTAGCAGGCGACGGTTTATAATAGCAGATAATCCACATATTTAAGCCATAATTCTCCCCTTTATTTTCTGATAACTTATTCCAAATTGAGCTCAATTGGCTGCCGAGAATTTTCTACGAAGCTGAACTACTGTAGCTTTCCCCGGCTTAATCAGCCAGTTGTCCAGTGAGTACTGGAGAGGGATAAAAGGACAGGAAAAAGAGGGGATGATGAATTGATAAGGAATAAGTCTTCTTAAATGATAAAAGACCGTTTACCTGACAGAATTATCCTTCAGATGTTCGTCAAGTGTTTATAGTGTTTCGGCTTGGTGTAGAATCTGGATATTTGTCTTTTGTGAACAAAGGTAGAAATGGGGAGGTGGGGATGATCAGCAGAGTACGAGGTGGGGGTAATTTATGAGAGCCACAAATTAAATGTAACGCGTTCAATTTGAATGTCGTAATTTCGCCAGGAACCGTTTAGAAAGGTAATGATGCTAAGAAAAACTGGAAAAGAGGTATATTCGGTAGTGCAGTTGGCATCAACTTTGGAAATAAGCTAAAGGTAAGGCTTTATCGGTGATTCAGACGAATAAGATCTTCTCGAGTTTTCCACCGGAAGGGCGCGTCCGAAAGAGGCTACGTTTTGGAACCAGACTCTGGTTCCATCTTCCGGCGAAAGATAGAACTAAAGGTAAGGGTGTTTCTGTTTTAGGGGCTGGCGGAGTTTGAGTTCTGTAACCCCTTTATAAGTCTAGCCGCTAAATGCGAAAGTGCCATGAGTTCTACCAAACACCAGTCTTGTTATCCCTCTCCAACAGTCACTGGACAACAGGCTGAATGCTCCGGGAGATCGGTTCAGAAATTCAGCTCCCTAGTGAGCTAAATATGAAAACAGTTATCAGAATGTGGAAAGAGAGACGTAAGGCTTTCCCTGGCTTCCCAGATTCCAAAATAGATATTTGCCGCAGTTGCGCGAGAGCTTACTGGACGCAACATGGCGGCGTGCCCGGTGGCCAGTGTCTGGGCGGCTGGTTATCGGCAGCTATGTTGCAGGTTTGCGGATGCAGGAATGCTCGGCGTAATCGACGAATTGCTCATCCGGTGCGGCTTGGAGACGTGACGCGGGAACAGGTTGGGCGGGTTTGCGCGATCCTCGCAGGCCACTGAACTCTGCCGGCTCCGTCTCTCTCGCCAAATCGAGGAGCAACACCTGCACACGTCACACGATCCCACAGCCACCGACAATCACAACTCAAAACACAAGAGTAATGACTCTGGAACCCATCAAACAATCTTATTACACAGATTTTTTTTTTCCACTAGGCTACATAGCTACAGTAAACAGAATAAAAACTACAACATCGATTGCTAGAACGTCAGACCCGAATTCTGAAACCACACCTCTTACCACAACTCATCATCTCCAGCACGGCGAAACCCACTGAGTTTTTTTATCAAAATAGTATTGATGTTTACTAAATACCTGAATAAACTTCATTGTGCTGTGAGTTGTCAAACTTCATGAAAGCCTACAAAAGATAATCATTTCGTGCTCCCTTGCGAGCAAGTGATCAGATCGGAATTCTCAGCCACTAACCATTTGCTGGTCTTGATGGCCGAATACCTCATCCTGAAACGCGAAATTTCGAAATAATTTTTATTAGAGCTGAGATGATACATATCTGTGCCATGATTCAAGTTAGAATCGGGATCAGTTGAAACTGCCATTTTGCAAAGCTTCTTCATAAAGTACAAATCTAAATGATGTAAAAAGACAATCGAAATATATAATGAAGTTCACTTGCAATTTTTGTAAGTCCTCAACTTGATGCTGATCGAATGTATTTTTCAGTGTCAGGGCCCTCGAATTTGTTTGCCCCCTTACTGTGAATACAGAGCTTTTCTGTATCAATGTAAAGCCTGTTTTATTTGGGATGTAATTAGTTGTTTTTTTTTGTTATTGTTGTCTTGTATTGATCTAAGATTTATCACAACATGAAATCCACAGCTCCATCGTAGAGGCACCACTTTTGATTGTGGATTGTATTTCGGAAAATCTTCGCAGTTGCTTGTTACGGAAATTAAAGCAGGGGATACTAAGAATCCGATAAGCAATAAGAAAGAATTACCGTCAGGCCTAAGAAAACAATTGGAAGAGGAGTATTAGGAAGCTTGCATGACGGATGTCATCTGTTCCACTGACGGAGCTCTGACGTAACATGTAGGCTTTCGGGAGAGTTCTCAATAACGATCGAATAGTGGCTACCAGTAAACTTACTACATTTAACTTTCGATTTTAGACCTGATATCAAGCATTATTCAGAAAATCAAATTACCTCTGAGTAGTAGTGACCCCACCTGAATCAGTTAGGGCTGTGTGGATAAGATTGACTAATTCTACCAAAAGGAGCTTCGAGTAAATGGTCAGGTATTGGAGGCGACCTGGATTCTGGATACAAATTTCAGTATATTTTAATAACTTCAGCTTGGTAAATCATGATTACAATATGTACACCATGATATACAAATAATTCAGATAACAACACGAGATGCGAAACTGACAATCTATGAACAGTTGCGTTGTAATAAAACAGGTGACTGATTAAAACCCTTTCTGTCGAGAGAAGAGCGAGCTTGCAATTCGTGGATGAAGAATGTTTCCTTGCCGTTCTAGAGCCGTATGTTGCTCTCCTTTCCCCCGGTAGAGCCACCTGGTTAGCGGCTGCCACTGCGTAATGACTGACATATCCGCTGGGAGTGGCTTCCACTTTTTTTTTTATATATATATCTTTGCGCCTCGTTAAAATCGAGGTCATTAGAGACGGGAATGGACTGGGAGCAAGGAACGGGAAGGAATACGGCCATGGCCCTTATAAGGAAGCATCCCGTCATTCGCCTGGAATGGTTTGGGGAAACTATGGAAAAGCCAGGTCTGGATGCCGGGATGGAGATTTGAATGCGGGGCATCGAGGCCAGCACCGACCGTGGTGGGTGAACGGTTAACGTTCTGGCCTCACATTTGGGAGGACGCGGGTTCCAATCCCCGTCCGGGCATCCAGATTTGGGTTTTCCATGGTTTCCCCAAATCACTCCAAGGAAATGCCGGGATGCTTCCTTCAAAAAGGCCATGACCGAATTCCTTCCTGTTCCTTGTCCCCAGTCCCATCCCACCTCTAATGACCTTAGCAGTCGACGAGGCGTAAAGCCGAAAGAAAAAAAAAATCGATGCTAGGTGGCTTCTCTTCTGCGTCGACGGCTGAGCTGGCTGCTGGCGTGAAGATGACAAAGAGACAGACAGCCAGATAGTCTTACCCGGGGTTATAAACCCCGATCTCCCTCCATCGCTACAGTGCTGGATAGGCAGTTTTTGCCAGTCCTGAGCTTTGCCGATGCGGTCATGTCACCCACTTTGGATCAGCCAAGGCGCAGTTCCGACGGGCTCTCAGCATTCTGCATCCCTTTGCAATGTCTTCCCAGTGTTTACTAATAACGTAAGCTTGGCGTCCTCTTTTTGTACCTTGGTTACTACAGAATATAAGACTAAACCGGAATTGATAACTATAAATAATCAAAAAATATCAATATCCGGGTGCTATGTCAACTTATACTGTACAGTAAGCCCTTCACATTTTTATTGTGAAAATCAACTAAGTTTCGCTGACAGAGTCACGCAAAACCGTCAGTACGGATTTTAATGGGCTTCAAAGTCCAATGTCTAAGCAGTATAATGAGGTATGTTTCATATTCGATGGCAAACTGAGAAGTAAAGGTTTGTTCCCTTCAGTGCGTACAGTGATACGTACTGTGGTAGACACGGATTTAGGTCGGTAATTTGGGATATAATTATTGTAATTTTAACTATATACCTGCTATTAATTTTAGAATTTATAATAATCATTTTAATATTTTGATAAGTTGATTTTATGAAGGAAGTGGGTTTGAAATTGTATTATATCATTTTATCCATAAAAATGTCATGACAATTTATTCATTAACTACAAAAGTATACAGACATCGGTGTATTTACGATTACGTCAATACAGAAATTATCGAAGTTTTGAATAAAATCAACACCTTACCATTCAATATAATAATAACAAAAAATTTATGAAAAAGTCAACGTGAAATCCTAATATGACATCATTATAAGGAAAACTAACATGAAAATTCAATACTTCTAGAAATTATTCACAAATTGAAACTTTTAGAAAAACGAATGTCTTCGTTTTTAATCAAATGAGGGCAGGATCAAGTCATTGACCTAAAGAGAAATACAAGTTATCGATAGGTACGGACATTCGACAGTTTTTCCATATCGTATCATTTTGCTCATGGTTATTTAACTTTGTTCAGTTTGCTCATCGGAGAGTGATTCTGATAATCGAACAGATTCCTCTGCACGGAGTCGTTACAGGGTGGAAAAATCTAAGGAACGCGCACACCTTCTTTCAGATGACATAATAGTTTTACCGTTTTGTATCGACGACAGAGTTCTGTACAGACACACACAGACAGCTCCGGCGTGACGCAGGTGCAGTGGGCCTGCGACCCTCCTGTGACTGCTGCAAGGGCACACCTCACCAGTTCTATGTCAGGTAGTGACCTACCAGCTTGCGATAGTGGAAGTGCTCACGGAGAGTATTAATACCTCTCTCTTCTCCGGGTGGAATCGCAAGACCTCACTTAAACGTTCGTTTGCAAACATTACAGGTCGGTGTCCCCCCTCAGTCTTATTGGATCACCAATAGGTCGATTTGTATCACATGCGAAAGCAAAAGTCACACAAAAGCTAGTTACAATTTTATAGAAACATCGTTCATGGGATCGCAATGGGGGAATTTTTAATCGCGTGGCACGCATACTTATATTCGCACGAGCTACCTTACTTCGGACACAATCGTCCATATTCGGGTTTGCTTCAGGCTAGCAACCTTCCCGTTCGCCGGAAGCGGTGATACATGTGAAAAAAAAAAAATCCTTAGCCGACTTCTTAAATCTGGCTTATTAGTCCTCTTGGAATACATCCGAGGCTGCCGACTGTGTGTCCCCCTTGCACTCTACTGTTCACTTTGGTTCCAGGTAAATCGCTGTTGACTGTTGTCGCGTTAAGAGTCTGCGACCGAAGCTATACTGGAAATTTCTGTCCGCCAGCCCTCGCATATTCAGGGAAAACTGTAAATATTTTCCTCGAATGATTAACATTATTATTTGAGCACTGTGAGAGCAGCCTGATTAAGCTGTTTCGTTACAGAACCGACGATATCATATTATTCTGAATCTAAATAAAATTATTTGGAACTGAAACCGATATTCAACTCTGGCACACTTCGTGATTTGGACTCTATGTTAAACTGTAGGTCCCTGTTACTTGGTAGGATTACCTATTTAGTTGACACAAGAAGACTGAGAAACTGGTAATAAATTCAAACACCAAGTCATTAAGACACACGAAATTTTTATTATTTAGTTACAATTATACTAAGAAGGCTATCAGCCCTCGCCAGTAGTGGTATAGATAAACACTGTTGTTAGAAATAATCTGATTTACCAATGCCTTCTACTGACGCGTATACATGGTACTCGATGGTGTCTTTTTTGTGACTGCAAACCGTAATCACCTGTCATTTAATTCGTTCCTGACAGTTTTGATCCGATGATTTTCCGATAGCATCTGCAACATTATTTTCTGCACGTTGATTGCAAACATGGTCGAGTAACTTCGGAGAAACATTTGACTTCCTCTCATATAAAACGAAGTCACGTGCAACAGATAGTATGCAGTAAACAGATTGCGAAGTTAACCGGTTAACCGGTAAAATGACGGTTGTATAATAAAGCGGCAGAGAATTGAACTGTTTTTATCAGTTCCATGTGTGAAACGTCATTGGCATGCTGTCTACGTGCGGAAAGATAAAATGCATATTCTATTTCCAGCGTTGCCCTAGTTAGAAGATTAAGTTGCTTGTGATTGGTAAGTCGAGAAGATGAACTTAGCACATAGTAGCAACAGGTAGAAAACTGTTTTAAATCATTTGCTAAACTCCTGATTAATAAGAAAATATATCTATCAGCTGGATTTATTGCTTTCTGTTTATGAAGCAAGTCGCTCGGATTCAAATTAAACTTTAAGCTGCAGGTACAGTTCAGTTCGCAGTGTGAAAAAGTTAGATTAAGTTAATGTAGAAGCAGAATGCTTGGTGGAATTAAGTCACTTGATCATTACGAACAGATTAAATGATTATTACTTACGTTCAGTCTTCTCTTCTGATGGAGATTGCTGTATATACTCATTAATTATCCGATATCTGCTTTATCACTGTTGACGGATTAAAATGTCCTCAGTAGATTCGATAATGCATGCGATACCTCTGGTGTATAACAGTTGTGGTGGCAGCACTGTCGACCGACATCTGTCACTGTGGAACTCACCAGGCAATGAATTATTGGGTGACCAATGGCGTTGCGTGGGAGGGAGGCTTTGCCAGCTGTCGAAACGGAGAGTGGGATTCGGTGTCGAGTCATCAGTTCAGAACGAGTTAACAGATAAATTTAGCATCAAAGTGGTCTGGTTAAGGCTGCTGACTCGGGTATTCACCGTCTCGCCTCATCTACACCGTGGGCAAACCTTTCAAAAAGTTAGGATAATCCGAGGTTCAGGTCACCCTATGCCTGGTAGGATAAATCTGTCATCAGGAATTTGACACCACACGAAATTGTTATTAATTAATTTCACATCTTTCTAGATTTGGTTGTAGCGCAAGACGCACGTCAATAATCACAGTGCACCATTTTCTTTTACGCAATTTTTACTTAAAGTGTGGATGAAATCAAATGTACCAACCGCAGACGTCACACATTATCACTCAGAAGCAAATCTGTTAAGGAAAAGCTAATCAAACCTGTAGAAACTATGTCTTATACTTTACAGACCTTAGGACGAAGATTCTAAAGACATTAAATATATAAATATAACAATTGAGAAGGAGAACATCCTAGGCGTAGGAAATATTGTTACTATTATAATTTGTGAGCCATTTTGAATCAAAAATCTTAGAGTCACGAGTACTGATCATCATGAATTTCTTGCTTCAGTGGCGGATTGGTGAACCTCCATTTTGCCGGAAGTAACTTAACGGAGAAAGCTGTTGTGTTGCCATCTGTCTGTGATTTGTGTAACTTGTCTTCTCTGATACAGGATCATTTTTGTTAGGAAATGTGTAACTTGCGAGTCGGAAATTTGGGACCGTCCGCGTATTCGCCTAAGTGACTGGGTGACTGGAAAACCAGGTATGTGTGGGACACAGCGCGAGCCTGGTCCCGTTATATCTCCCCGACATGGTGTGGTGGTTCTTCACGCTCGCAGCCACTCTGGTGGGTCCTAGGACTTAGACAGGTAGAAAATAATAATCCCGTAACGAATTAACTGAAAAAAACCGGGAAAGTGTGTGTGGAAGCTCGTGCAGTTAATTACCTTAGGAGATGTAAGAACGAAGACTTTCCCGGCGTATGACTGCAATGTAGTCTTCACGAGTGTACCGCCGGATAGTGTTGTGGAAACACAATATTTCGACGGCTGGCAAAGCCGTCTTCTTCAGGTGTAGAGACATCTGTAATGGTCGGCTGTCCACAGATACAAGAAAATCAGTGTATAACCGTATCTGTGTTCCCACAAGTGTCACATCTATCAGTTGCCTTAAGATGTATGCGGTTAGCTTCTCGTTGGTAGTCAGGGTCTTGTTGGCTAGTTTGTACCACAGGGTTTGTTATAAGATGGAATTGCCCTATTCAAAATATTTCTCCACACGTTTTTCCAGTTAATATCCGGGTATTTATTTTCTATTTTGTTGCCACGTTTATGAGCCGTCATGATTGTGTATATCTCTGGTATTCTTGGGGAAGTTTTCCTATGATGTAACTGTAGTAAATTGGGGACGGTTTTGTTTCTGTATTTCGGTAAGTAAATTCGTGTAGCAGTTTCAAAAGAAATAGAGAAAATACTGCATTCTAGTCAGGGCACAGGAGTTACGTACAAACACCTTACGGTAAAAAAGGATGAATTTAATGAGATTCGTGAATTTCAAGACGGTGACGCATATATGAAACAACGTTCCTGACGTAAACTTGTGGCAAATATGTTCACGAGACAGGTAGGGCCTCTAGTACGCTGGTTTAGTGGCAGCGCATGAGGATAACCTGTTTTCACTTACGTGGACTCTGTCTTAACTGTAACATTAAGAAGGCACAACACGGACTAATAAGCTAAGGAATAAAACTGCACATAGTTTTAAATTCTGTAAAAACATAAAGTAGATTTTTTAAAAATTGTTATTTTATACTTACAGCTTTATATTTCACTAGCTATGCCAGAGACTTCGCACTCGGAATTTGAGATCTGTGCAGTTAATTCACGAATAAACTATCAAAGAAATGTTTGGCTGGGTAGGAAAACCAGAGCTGCAGCCCATTTTTTCCCTATTTCTAGGCTTTCTTCCCTTCCTTCGGAACTTAGGTAATACGTAAATATTTCAAACATGTTCGTCCGCATAATATGAAACCGCCACTATTTCGGAATGTTTCATAGTTGATGACGACAAACAGGCTCACTTGTGTATTGTTCACATAGTTTCTCTGTATGCAATATTTGATTATATACTGCCTGTCAAAATACAGACAGATTGTTTTGTTTGTACATGTATAAAGTGTGGTGTAAATTTCCTAGCTGAATCGAGAAGTGAAACACCGAATCACCTCTTAAATAGAGCTAATCGCGGTAAGCTTTTCAACTGCTAGATGATAAAATTAAATGGATGTAGAAAAATTCCATAATTTATGGTTTTAGCCCCTGTATTATAGTCGAACTATGGTACCATCATAGTGAAAAGTACCCTACACGTTAACTGATGGCATAAGCCAAAACTATGCGCAACACTGCCGAAGTTTTTGCGGGAGGAACATAAAAACAGCCAAAGATTGAAAAACTTACGTTTATCATCGAGAACTGTGTAACTTCGTTTTACTTACTGCTTTACGCCTCGTCGACATAAGGTAATTAGAGGCGGGAGGGAACTTGGTGCAAGGAACGGGAAGGAATTCGGCCTTGGCCTTTCTGAAGGAACCATCCCGGCACTCGCATGGAGTGATATGGGAAAGCCATGGAAAATCCAAATCTGGATGCCCGGACGATGATTCGAACCGGCGTCCTCCCGAATGCGCAACCAGAGCGTTAATCGCAACTGTGTTACCGAGATAAGTGAAACAGTGTTGTGTATGTTAACTGGTGACGCAAGCTATCGGTATGCGAAGTTTCCTTGAAATGTGTTCATTAGTATTTGGGATACGCGTGCACAAAAAAAAAAAAAAAAAAAAAAAAAAAAAAAAAAAAAAAAAAAAAACGGAAATTTAACATTTTGGCCCTTGCATTATTAAGAACTGTGTTAGTGATACGCATAAAAAGTATTCTGTTACCCTCCGACATAATCTATCACCAGGTGCAGAATAATTAAAATTTGTCAGTTATGTTCTGCGTGATCACCGATCAGACAGAAGAAAATCGACAGTCGTGGTTGGGGACTCTGTATCACAAGAAACTTTGTAGTTTCTTGCTATAACAATCATCCCACATCCTGTATAATGACATATGCTACCAGTATGCACAGTTTTTAAGTGATGCGCCAACATGCACGCAGGCAAAATTCCAATCCCTGCGGTTTTCCTACATTTCAATTACACTTTTCGAAATAAATTTCATGTACAACTACAACTTTTCTGTAATTTTATTATATAGTATTGATAAACTGACAAGAGAACTTGTTCCTATTCAAATTTTATCATCATCATAACCTGACGTTTCACTTTTTGCGGCTCGTCCGGTACATCCTCTTTCGTTTTTGACAGGCTCCAAGGTACTAACTCTGCTACTTGTCTCCAGTCAGACCCTTCTCCTCTATGTCTTTCAGCGCGTGCTATATGTTGTGCGTAACCTTCTAATGGGTCCCATCCCATTAGCTTTCTTCAAAAGCGTTAACTTTGCGATCGCCGGTCTCGGTAGCGTAGGGGCTCCGCGTGCCGAAGGTCGCCGGTTCGAGTCAGGCCGCGGACATGGGTGTTTATGTGTTGTGTGTCTGTGTTAATGTCCTGTCCGTCCTGTGGTGTCCATACTTAGGAGATACAATATATAAACACTGGATGACGACTGATTCTCTGGAAGCTATAATAATCACATTGAGCTGGCTGTATGGCCTCAGCTGCCGAAAGACATAAAAAAATTCCTCCATTCTCTTGAAATGCCACATCAATTGCAATGTTTTAGTCATTAGCGTATCTTCTAACGTTTCCTTTTCTAATTATATCCTTCCTTGTGACACTTCCAATGCCTGTCACAAACCTCTTCACTACCTCCTGTAGTCTGCTTAAGAGTAATTCACACTGGTAGACAACATTGCGTGCCTTATATCTATGAACAAATTTCTGCGGTTGTTGATAGACAGTCGGGGACAATTTGAGAGTTCCACAACTCGCGGTAGACAAAAATGTCATGTCTATAGGTTTCCTGTACAGGATCGTAGGATTGTTGCGTGGACGTATTATTGAACAGAAACTTGAGTCTTTCTTCGCTTCGAAGTGCGGTATACGGACACGATGTTTCTTCGTTAATTATTTTTAAAATGTGGCCAAAAGATAAAACTTTTAATTTAATCGAGTACTTTCATAGTTCATCGTGTCTCTGGAACGTGACTTCGACTGCCTATAAAAACAGAGTTTAAAATAGTTTTTCTATATATTTGTAATATCATTTGTTCTGATGTCATGATCGTGAAGGAGGCGCCTCTTGGCTGTGACTGCCAACCTGGAAGAAACTCGGAAGGTTTCCCGAAATTTGTGATTTTTCCCAACTAACAGAAGTAAATCTGCGAAATAAGTCAAATGAAATTTCGGAATCCCATCGCATCTTCCAGTCTCTATGTATCCAAGAGAACATACCTATTTCAGGTGCTTCTGGTAAAACCTGTAGTGTGCACCAACGTTTTCTTTTCTATACTGAATTTCCCAATGACCTTAAGCTAGCGTCAACCCACAGGCAGCAATGTCTCCTAAAATGACGAAGAATTTTCCACTCTTACTCCAGACAACTGTATAAGTGTTATAAGGTATTTGTTAATGATTTAGTTCTTTTCTTCGTTATCATTAGTAAATGAACCTTTATTCAAATCAACATTTTTCATAATACACCTCCTTTACACTTCATACAATCCTATCCATCAAGTATCCTCTCTTTTTCCCTCACCTACTCCACAAATTATCGCACCTCTTTCTTATTTGGTAACCATAGATATTACATCATAACATTTTTGTAACAACCAAAAAAAAAAATTAACTTGGTAACCTTTTCTGTTTTAATTAATATTAAATTAAATAAAAATACACCTTCATATGTTTCCCCTTATAGTGTGAACGTGTGACTAAGTCTACCAACAGCTTTGAAGCTTTTTCGAACATTATATAGAAAAAAGTTTTATGTTGTCAATAGCGGTTACGCGATTTCGGTGGACTAGGCTTCAAATATCTCTTTATCCACGTCCGGGTTTCAGAGCCACAGATCAATAATTCTTGGTAATAAACTTGATAGAGCAAGGTTCTGGCTTCCTTTCAGATGAACTACCTCTAGATTATGTCCTGGATCACAAGATAATTTTCCCACTCTTTCTTATTCTTTATTCTATTTCCTCTTGCTTCTTTCAGTTAATAGTTACTCTGCCATTTTAGTAAAAGTACCACTCAAACCATTCCTACTTCTTACTGTCAATTGACATCACCCTCACTTTATACTTTACTATTTTTTTTTTCTACGCTATTCTACAGGTCATTTTTTCTCATTGTTATCACCCATCTCTTTCAACATCCTCTTCTGCCTCCTCACAGATGATTATATCATCAGAATGTGCCATTACCTTCAACTCTGCCGTTTCTGAGTTTACGTGGTCGCAAAACTTGGCGAGACACGTTGCAGCACTTTCAGGATGGCGTTAAGTTCCAGGACTCGTGCTGGAAATTAAGTAAGAACATTTCGACTAGTTTCAACAATGTGTCGCAGTTGGAGCTTGAACAACTGCAAACTTCTAGTCGAGTGTCTTCAGCTATTTGCGCGTGGAATTAGCACTTCGTGCATTAACGTTTACACTTTAGTTCAGCTGTGGACTTTACTCCAGAGCGCGTTTGCAGATGAATGACTGGTGTGCTGTTCACTGATCTATTCACAGAGGGAAGCGTTAGCATTGCTGGCAACAGCGATACCGTGGCTCCATCAGACTCACGGAATTGCCTTTTACAGTTTGGACGTGTGCAACGAATAC
The DNA here is from genome assembly GCA_031002005.1 of Vandiemenella viatica. Lineage (NCBI taxonomy): Eukaryota > Metazoa > Arthropoda > Insecta > Orthoptera > Morabidae > Vandiemenella > Vandiemenella viatica. Next base: position 104,293,948 of record JARYHS010011408.1, read on the forward strand.
GTTAGACCATCAGAGAGCAGATGCGTTGGTACACACCACGCTAACAGCACTTTTCCGTAACACATTTTCACAACCCCTGACCTTTACGACAACGCTCCCGTCCACTGCATACTTCCAACGAATGTTTACCTCGTTTACGACACAATGGCTTACTCGTACGAGGCAGCGCTTTTTCCCTGCGCGTATTTAGAAACAATTGTAACACAGACTTGAATTCTGCAGTCTCTTCATTTTTCCGACATTTCGCTAACATAGCCACAAAATAGTACATTGCTACAGTATACGCCCATCCAGAAAAGAACCGGAACATGTTGATGCCAAAAACTGTTGAGGACATCCTATGAAGGAACAGTTTTCAAATAGTTATTTTAAGTCATAATAATTCATAGTTCCCAAATATAATGCTGACGAAAGAATAGTTACTTGCGTTAGTAGTATCCCACCGTTGATAAATACACCGAACTCTACCATACCATAGTTTCAGAGAGAGAAAACCTTTACTCGGGGATAGAAATGCATGACGATTGATAAAAAAAATACCGTGACTTAGAAATGACATAGTTAAAAAAACGTAGAATGTCACAGAAATAACAATGTAAAGTTATAAATAGCATGTATTCATAAATGTTTATTTGGATCGCCACTAAAATCCCGAAAGATATTTGCTCGCTGTTCAGACTCATGCACACTCTTCGCAGGATTGCTGCTGTTATTGTTTGTATGGGTGTATTTATTCATTGTTAGCCTCTTGTGGTGGAATAAAAACTAGATATTTTATGTTACTCCTCAGAAAAAAATTAACTGAGGTTTATCTCATGGCTTTTTGGGGAGCCAACGATGAAGAGCCGAGGAACTAACCAAATCGTTAGCATATCCAAACAACAATGGTCTACTGAATGGCCCGGAAACTTTGGAAACTTTGGATACTGTGCAAAATACACTCACCTCGTTTCAGACCGTTTCACATGGTTTTTCTTCACTCCCAATCTGTGCATTATGCTGGATGACTTGGCCGTTTGTAGCGAAACTACTTGTAATCAATTTCACGGCGTACAAGCAAAACAAAAGCCAAAGTAATTTCACAAGAAATCCGTATTAGTTTACATGCATTTGTGTAGACGAAATTGAGTACAATTAGTAATAGACGAATTATTACTTAAAACCAGTTTATTGACGAAATGCTTTCACAGTTAAGCATTCACAGGCAGATAAAATATTGCTGAATGCGAGTAACAATTTGAAATTAGTCTCCTCATATGTATCTACGAATATGCAAGCTACTATAAAAATGACAGAGTGTTGAGAAGGGAGATTGCTATACTGAAATGAAACATCCTGATAATCCATCATTTAAGTTAACTTTTGAGTAAATAATTATTGCGATTTAAATCTGAACGCCCCTGTAGGTGTTTCACACTGGTAGTATTGTGTATATTACTAATAAATAATCGGAATCAATTAAAACAATTCGCCATTTAATTTTTTAAACATATGGAAATAGGTTGTCGGCACAATCTGACAATTTCATAAACAACTGGCAGTTTTGGCCGATCTGGCATTAAGAAAACAGTACTCATAGGACATGTTGGTACACGTAGTCTTATGACAGTATCGGAATGTTTGAATCAAATAATACTACGAGCAAAAAACATTTTAAGCTAATTCTGGGTTACCGAGATTTCTGGTATCTGAGACAGGATAACTGCAATTACTAAAAACCATTGTAGTAACTGCTCATTGTCTTCGGTTCGACGATGGAGAAGTTCCTTTGGACTAATTCCTTTTATCTAGTCTTGATCAACTTCATAAACGTTTGCTCAGGTTAGGGGACTGTTAAATAAATTTCAGTAAGTTTTCGTGGTAGTGAATTCAAGTATTATCTGATGTGATCCACATTTACTAATACCTTAAGAAAGCGTCTTTGGCTTAAAATTTAAATTTGCTACAGTATTGTAGATTTAATTTTACAATTTAAAACAGCAGACACTCGCTAACCAGGAACCAAGAATGCGAGTATCTACTCCTGGAGTTAGGATTCCGAATGCTTTCCAGTTTGAGAAATTTATGCCATAGTCAGCTACAACTTTATAAGTAGCTAAGGGGACAGCGAGACAAATAAGAAATTATCAAGTAAACATGAACTGACTCATATAAACCTTTCAATTCTTCACATAGAGCTAAAATAATTTGTTTTCCTGTTTGACCTATATCATTTAATAACGGATATATTCCAAGAGAAAAAGAGGTTACGAATACCTGTAGGTATCTCTCTCTTTAGCTGTTTTTCTCTCTCTTTAGCTGTTTTTCTCTCTCTTTAGCTGTTTTTCTCTCTCTTTATCTGTTTCTCTCTCTCTCACACACACACCTGCTTGATGTCTCGTTTTTCTCCATGCTCTTTACCTGATACCTATTCGCGGTTTGAACTGTTGAGTGTTATCTCTGCACTCGTGAAACTGTCTCTAGTCATAATCCAGTCGCCAGGTTCCCATAGCAGCCGATGCACGAGCGACTGCAAATGAAAACTCGCGGCGTAAACAGCCGGAATGCAGAGAGGTAATTCCGTTTCAGAGAGCCTATCAACGTATTGACTGAGCACCGACGACGGATAAATAACGTCCCTATGTCCGCTGTATGCGTCGCAAACAATGGCTGTGGCACCTGGACGGGAACTTAATCGGATTGTGAGCTCGCCCACATACGACTGAATTGCAGACTCGTACAACAGGCTTATGCTTTCACTGGCCTGCGTGAGAAAACCAGGTTCCACAGCCTTGTGATACGCTTCTCTCTTTGATACTCAGTTAATGCTTTATTGCATATGCCAGCTGAAGAAAGAAACATGTGCAATAAAATTATATTCCTTGATAAAGCAGTAATCTGAAATATTTCTAATAAGAGAAGACGTTAAAAATTATTTCCTTTTGTTATGCGATTCTGAGATTTGAATGTAGCAATGATGAGTAGCTGTTCTGCGTATTGAAATATCTTCCTCTTAATTCATTCATGTGTGTTAAATTAAACATCTATATTTATAAAGATGAATGTATGTATGTTTGTTTGTTTGTTCTTCATACAAATCCACAGTTTTCATACAATTTCGATGAAAGTTTGCACACTTATCCATTGAAACAAGGAGAAAAATACTGTCTATATTTGGCTGAAAACTTTTCTGTATAAATGATACAAGTTGTCTTATAATTTCGAAAAATTACTGAACGATGATAGACAGACGCGTAGGATATGTAGGTCTCTGTACTGCCTTTCCATATAGCGGTCTGGTAGCTCAGTGGTTAAAACGCTTGATTACTGCTGTTTGGGTAGTGGTCTCCGGTTCAGATCTCCTTGAAGGCAAAAATGTTTAAAAAATTGTTTTTGATCGTGAGTCACGCCTGTACCGTCTGTTATTCGGATTGAATTTTAAACTGTAGATGTCACAAATTTAGGGGTTCAATGAGAGACAAATCGTAGGTAGTCTTGCAATGCTGTAGGTGTACACTTTTTTACGGTATAATGATCCCTCAGGGGTTGTTCGCAGTCAGTGTGTGTGTGTGATCTGCAGTAATAATACTATAAACGAGGAAGTAAGTCTCTGTCTTTTTTACATTTTGACAAATAAATGGCTAAACCGATATTGATGGAATTTGACAGCAAAATCTGTAGGAAGGGCACAGGACATTTTTTCCGTTATGATTAACAGTTGAAGTCATGAAAGTTTGAGACCTTATCGAATGGTGACAGAAATATGATGGAAATTGATTCTCTTCAAGAGAGAGGTACGATGGTAGAATGATATAGTGATAGCTTTCCTGTTATATTATGCCGACTCGGTGTTGTTTGGGACCAATCCTTCGTTACCAACATCTTCCTATATTCAATTCTGGCAAAAAAATTCTTAATCCACGCGTAAGAAGTCGCGGGTATCAGCTAGTAATGAATAATTTGATATATATACTCGTATCTACGACGTCCTTCGACGTTTATTGGCGGTGTAGCCTTCTACGTCTGTCTCTGTAATCCAACCATTACTCACAATATGTCAATAATCCATCTTTGCGCTCTATTTCCTCCCCCCCCCTCCCCCTCTATTCTTTCTCCAGCCTTTTCAACTCTATCACTATGTTCTAGCGTCTGCTGGTATGTTAGTTCTAACTTTACACTCTGTTCTATATTTTATACGTTAATCTTCCTCGTGATTTGTCTTTAACTTCAATTTTTCCCCAAAACTTAATACCTTATTTCCAACAGTTGTTATACTTAATACACTTTTCTTATTCATTAGTAACATCTGTGTATCTGCAGTATGTATCTTATTAATTTTTGCTCTTTTTACCACTAATATACATGTGAATGTTCAATTAATTTTCATAAGACCGTCCAGTTTATAGAAACTAAATATAGTAATAGTAAGATTTCTTCCTTATCTGCTTTTTGTTCCCAACATTATGATTTAGATCGTTATAAAAACTTTCCCATTTCTTTACAGATGCCATATGATTGTCATATTTCTATAATTTATAGCAGCTAGTTTTTTTAATTCCAAGTATAATTTTTTTTTCGGCTTCACCAAATTCTATGATTTTTTTTCCTTTATACGTCCTTCTTTTAATTAGTACCTGCAGATCATGTTTTGCTTCCCATGTTTATTTTTGTCATTCATATGATAACGATATCCTGCGAATACATCTCCTGCCTCGCTGTACATCTTTTGTGAATGACTGTAGTAACTAATTTTGAGTTTTATATAAGAAGGCTAAGAGCACGTTACTGTTGATGAGTACTTGTTCGTTTATCTTAGGAATTAGCTATAGAATTCTTTTTTAAAAAATGTATTCATATTTATTCACTTACGTAATTATTATTAATGAGGTATTACAAATTTTTTCCTACTATTCCGTTAGATATATGTTATGTAATTAAGACTATTTTTTGTAACTACAAGACAATCGGTGACGTCCTGTTTTGAAATTACACATCAGACTCCAAAAACTTAGGAAAAATAATTTTAACAAGTATCCTTTCGGTGTGAGTATTCCTAAAACATTTTTTTTAAAATTAGCTGTCGTACTTAAATGAATAGTATCAGTTAAAAATAATTTAGAAGTAGAAAACATTGTCGTTGTTGGAATTTAATCTTTGACGCCTAAAGAAACGTTTTGACGGTAAGTTACTATTCTGTAATTAGCACAAATTTACTTTCGTTAATGTTTCTAATATTTCTTAGAGTCATCCATAAATGAAATTTAGCTATTAAATTGGCCATAATGCGAAGTTTTATCTTGTTACTTGAACTCCTTAAATCATTTTTCTGTAACACATGCATCCATTAAATCTTTAATTTTCCCAGCTAAGAATCATGTTCCTCAGGATCATCAAATCAATCTTCTATTTAAAGTCTAGCAGTAGGTAACTTAGTTTAATTTCTTCGTCAAAATCGATGCAGTAATATTACTATAAACGATTTTAGGGAGGAAACCAAGCAAAGGCTTTATATCATATTTAAATAATCTTATTTGTAGAGCAAGGAGGCATACAACTGACTAAACGATTTTATAATTTTCTTTCGTGAACAGCGAAATACATAAAAACTAATGTTTGATGAGAACAAAACAAAGGAATTCAGAAGGGCCTGCTCAGTGGTCATTATAATACATTTCAACTCGTCTTGAAGCGCAGTCAGTAGACGTCCGACTCTGCTGAATGGTGCAGCAGTGACATTGACCCCGCAAAGTGTTTTCACCGAGGCAGGCCGGCGGCGGCCTCCGTCCATTTCCATACAATGGACATCTCATCGCTCTGTCTCGCCAGCAGAGCAGAGAGACTACGGCAGGTGTCTGTCGGGAGGGAGCGTGTAGTCTGACCGACGCGACGGCTCAAAAGGAATGCGTTCAAAAATTCCCTCCTTCATCAAAGATCATTTACAGCCAGAACACTGGGAGGGATCGGAGAAGACAGACAGAGGGGTGCGCAGTTCATTTTAAATTTTCAAAGTTTTGTTTTGCATCACTGTCAATAATTAAACTCTGAAATACGCCACCGTTAAATTTTCAATACCCATGGTCATTACTTAAGGACTTTTTATTCTCTATGATCGAATTTGACTTAATATTCCTGTTTCCCTTATTGTGTCAGTCGTAGCAACGGCTGCAAGACACTACATAAACAAATTACTAGTTATTATCGAGACTGGTTCTCTGTTTTCTCCTCAGATGATCGTTGCGGGAACTAATTCATGGTTTCTCCAACCACTCCAGGCGAATGCCGGGATGCTTCCTTCAAAAGGTTATGGCCGAATTCCTTCCCGTTCCTTGTCCCCAGTCCCATGCCGTCTCTAATGACCTCGACGTCGACAAGGAGTGAAGCCATAAGCAAAAAAAAGGAACTGATTTTGCAGCATCGTCACGTTTTTAGCATCTTGTATGTGAAAAAGAGCACTTCATCGCATTTCACTTTTATGATTTCAGTCACATTATCATTCTTGTAACAGATTATGCTTATTCATGTGGAAAATGATATTTAAATCGTCCAAAAGTTATTAGCAAATGCGATACTTTTAATTTACTTACAAGTTCTCATGGCACTTATTTCCTACCATCGGCTAGTAGTTAATCAAAGTTTAGGATAGACAGCATAACAATATCCTTAACCTGTAACTTGAACTGCAAGTAACAATCCGAGCTTGGGAAGTTAGTAAATGAACGAATAAATAAGAAAATTATTAACATCCAAAACTTGGTTCTAAAAACTTTGAAATGTATTTTTCAGATTATAGCATACAAAACTGCAAAATTTACACCTATCGACGTTGTTCTTGGTCCATTTATGTCCTCATAGCATACACTCAACTGACAGATTCGACCCTGGTGCTAGTGTTCATGTCTATTAGCCTCGTACGAAATACCCTTATACAGTGAAGCAGAAAAACTATGTGTGGCGAATGAAAATATATGAAACTGAAACGTCGCCAATCGACTTTACTTTCACTCTGCTAGAATACAGAGAGATTTTTTTCTACAGTATGGCCGCCGCGAAAATGTACATAGTTATCTATATGACACTGATACTCGAATTATTTTATAGACCATCCATTTAATAGATGCGGCTCGAGTTTAGTCTGCACTGTCCCCACGCCAATGCCCTTATCCCTACAAGCAGAGGGACATTTTACCACCCGCCTGTTTAGTTACGACAGGAAAGGAAAGAATGGAAAAGGGAGGGGAGGGGGGGGAGGCTGAGGTGAGGAGCGGGGCCGGAGGAACATGCCCTCGAACCGCCAGTTCGGAGTGAACAGGGAATAGATAAAACTCCTTATTTGGAGTTTTAAGATCTAAAATTAATTAAACTGAAACACCATGATATAGCATATACAAGATAACAAACATTCACGCTGTGGCTGAATAAAATGAAATTGATGAAAATATATTAAACCATACAGGAGGGAGTAAGAACTGGTTGGAGGCGTAGTTCAGGGGAGTGGGGTGATTACGAGTTTTTTTGTGGCTTATTTCCTTCAGTTGGTGTAAACTGTTTCTTAGGAATTGCAAAAAAAAAAAAACGTTGTTTTTCTAAATAGCTGATATCAGTAACAGTGACTTTTAGATTAATTCAATCCAATTGCAGTGAAAATAGTAAAAAAGACGCAAAATAAGGATGGATTAATTACAGAGGAATTATTAATTAATATGTAGGGAATGCAGAATTTCTCACTTTGAACTCCCAAATTTCGATCAGGAACATATTACCAATTGAAAGAACAGAAGTACAGTATTTCATAATTGTCTTGTGTACAGTGTACAGAGTGATTCAGGAGGAATGGTAAATATTGAAGAAAGTGGTAGGTATAACAATATTGAGTAAAAAAGTTTATTTAAACATGTGTTCGATTTCCATTTGTTTTGGAGATACAAGTGCTGCAATGTTATGCTTAAAAACCTCAAAAAATGATCAAGAGCACATATATAAGTTACTGAAATGCTTTGCTCATGCAAAAACATGCGCATACTTTACAAGAGTTCAAATTAAATGTTCTAAAATCCCAGCATCGACTTCAATACACAAACCGAAGTATTTTATTGATGCTTCAAGTCGACACGTAAAGTCCCGATACGCACGCCTCTAATAATCTAGTGTGTGGTGATAGTTCACAAACGAAGTGTACAAAGAAAAAGTAAACACAAGACGTGAATGACTCGCTCGCATTCTAAACACTGTTACCTTCATAAAAGTACACCAAGACATACTCAGAAGAGCTACAAGTAGTGTTGCGAACAGAGCTGCAAAGTGTATTGAAGTCGATAATGGGGGTTTTCGAACATTTAATTTAAATTTTTGTAAAATATGCGTTTTTGTATGAATAAATTAGTTCAATAAGTTATTTGTGTGCTCTTGATCATTTTCTGCGGTTTTTATGCATCACATTCCAGCACCACGAATGGAAATCGGGTACACCGTTACATGAAATTTCGTACTTAACATTTTTCATACTAACACCTTCTTCAACATTTACCATTCCTTCTAAATCACCCTGTATACTAACCATTAAAAACCGAAAACCTCAAAATCATGTAGCTCATTCTCTGCAAAAGCTGTTACTAAAACGTTCTAAGCTGTGAATTAATAATAGCTGTTGCTACAACATGTGTAATTTATGAAAAAGATACTTAAAATTTTCCCATTTTGAGACAGGAAAGGGTGATTACAACGTAATTCTTTGATAAAGTAAGTTTTCTGTGATGTTACTTTCCTTTGCACAAACGATGTGTAAAATAGCCATAATGTGGAATATTACATGGGTTTGACTACCAATGATTTTTCCGGTAAAGTAACACGTTTTTATTACTGTGATCCAAACGTAAGAAAGACCAAAAATATAATCATCGTAAAATATTAGTCGCAGTAGAAATAAAAATTCTTTATTCTCTACTTATTGAAGAGTTGGTATTACACTAACGCTTTGAGTTCTGAGAACAACACATAAATTCTTAACACAAGACTGTAATGTATATTTATCTTCATTATTTACGATCGAAATTCAGCGTAAATATTGGAGTTATAAGCAGGAATCTTAGATAAACTAAATTCAAAGGTTTTTACTAAGCTCCATGTTCCAACAACCCTGAAAATTTCAAAGCTAGTCAAAGAGAAAACATGAATAAAAATAGACAAAAACCATTTCTTTAGGGCAGCCAGAACATCACTGTTCGTTTTACCATGACAACAACACGCTAGCTGCCACAAAGCGTAGAATTAATAAACAGTTTTCGTTTTGGCTACTCCTATTAAAATATTTTTGTAGCACATATCCGTAACTTACTACAGATGTTAGTGTACATTTGTCAGTTTTCGACTTAGTTAATAAATATAGCTGTAAAACACGAAACAATCTTAACTAAGATGAACGAGAGCAGAAAATGCTATAGGCTTTTATTCTATTAAATTTCATATTCATAACTACTGAAATAATCATTGTTACGGGCCCTCCAGAACGTATCATGCGGAAAATTGTGATAATGTCAGCTACATCTTCGCCAGTCTCAGCATTAAAGCTGGTCGGTTGGGGGTTGTTGTCCTGAGACATTTCCTCCCTCAGTCTTCTCTTGAGTGGTCTTCTCTTCACTTCTGATTGGTCGTCTTGGTGGCGTATTATTAGTTGGTCCTTAGCGCTCCGTCAGCACCAATGGCCTGCTATGTTTGTCAGCGGCAGTTTCATATTCGCCGAGACAACTGACCAGTGGATTGGCAGAGTGATGTGCTGCTCTGTAGAATTTATAGGCATGTTGCCCGAACCTGTCAATGAGCTTCTCTGTTCCCGACGCCTCATGGACTGCGACGGTGGGGAAACGGTTGGGCAGATGTAGTGCCCGCTTAAGTGTTCTGTTTTGCAGCACCTGCAACTTTCTCA